>CM032635.1:28120216-28256204 GCA_019097785.1 Fraxinus excelsior | reverse complement strand
CTTTAATTTTCTCCATTCTATTCATAAACACCTATTGTTCCATTTATTACCTCATCTGTACTTCTTCACTATATATAACAGGACTCGTGATCTATATTTAGGTACGACTGGATGATACAGACTGGTCATTTCCTGTTCAAATAGCGAAGGAGGATACCATTACTCTGGTCTTAAGGAAACATGATTGTACGCGGAGATTTCTACGGACTGAAATTCGAGGTTATGAGGAAGGATCTCGCTTTATAGTTGTATTTCGCCTGGGATCAGAAAATGGTCCTATTAGGTAAATGTTTTTACTGAAAATTATATGCTAGCTAGCTGAAATACTTCCACTGCCTTTCATTGTTATGATTTATTATGGTTTTCTTGCTTGACAGGATTGAGAACAGAACCAAAAACAGGATGGTAAGATTTCGCCAAACAGGATTTGGTGATGATGCATGGATTCTGCTACATGCACTTTCAACCACGAACTTTTCTTGGGAAGATCCATATGGCCAAAAATTCATTGATACTGAGATTCATGGTGCCAGTAGTAATGTAGTCTGTGAGATTGATTTGGATAAATATGGGTTATCATGTGTGGAAGATGAGTTGGGCTTGTTTGTCCATGTTGCAAATATTGGAGACATTAAGGTTGTTAGGTTTGTAAATGAAAGCACGCCTTTTTCAAGATCAAATGAAGGGAACGAGTCTATAGTGCAATGTGGTAATTGGGGAAATGCTCACCTACAAACTAAGATGTCCGAGCAGGGATCTCCCTTAGAGCTTATTGTCGATTTGGGAGTTGTTGGGATTTCTATCGTGGACCATCAACCAAGAGAGCTTGCCTACTTGTATATGGAAAGGATCTTTATTTCCTATTCGACTGGCTATGATGGTGGGACTACGAGCAGGTTTAAATATCTTCTTGCATTTGGTTACACTAACAGCAGCTTTTTTCCATGATTAAGATTATATCTAAATGATATACATATAACAATTCCTAACAATTTAAGCTTTTAGATCTAGTGGTTCAACATCTTTGAACTACACTTGATATCTTATGCTTTATTTCAGGTTCAAGCTTATATTTGGCTACATGCAGCTTGACAATCAACTTCCTCTGACTGTAATGCCTGTGCTTCTGGCACCTGAACAATCCCCTGATGTGAATCATCCAGTTTTCAAGATGACTCTAACAGTACGCAATGAAAACCTCGACGGTATCCAGATTTATCCACATGTTTATATACGGGTAAGTTGCCTCAAACATAATTCAATATTTAGTGGAACATTTTCAAAAAAGAGATTACAATGTTGAGGATCATTCTTTTAATAACATAACAGGTAATTGATACGGTTTGGAGGCTTAACATCCATGAGCCAATTATCTGGGCGTTGGTGGATTTCTTCAACAATCTCCAACTAGATCGCATTCCTCAAAATCCCAGTGTCACTCAAGTTGACCCTGAATTACGTATAGAGTAAGCATCAAATTTACTTATTCATGGAGCAATTCCTCCCTTGCATTCTTCCCCCTCCCCCAGGGTGTTAAGAAAAAAAAGGTTGGCAATTTCTCCATTTAATGACTGGAGTATAATATATTCTGAAACAGTTAGTTTATTTAGCTTTTGCCTAGTGAACCTGTGATCTTTATTATTGGTGGTATTCGATGTCTCTTGCATTTTCAGTTGTTTCTCAGTTTTCAGCTTGCTGGCAATACTAGTTTCCAAGTACAAATGTTGCTTGAATTGCTGGTTGTGTGTACATAGCTAGCAGAATATGTGATTATGTCACACATTTCAAATGTAGCAGCATGACACTTTGTCTCTTGTTAGCTTGGTAATTCAATTTTGCATTTTGGTTCTCTCTCAAGAAATATGTCTATGTCCTTAGTGGACTGTATACTAACAAAGATTTATTCATCAAACAGAAATAAATTCATAAAGTTCCATATAGCTATTCTCTTCTTGACATCCTTTATTGGGATTTGATTACAGTCTTCCACTCATACTTTTCTTTTAGTTTGGCATCCCTGTTATGTACTATAAACTGACAATCTCATCTACAAGCTAATAGCATATTTTAATCTTATGAGGTACTTATAAGTTAACCAAACATGCCCTTAAATCTAGTATATGAGAGGAATTTATTGACTTATATCTTAAATACGCCCCTCGTGTACAGTCCAAATTGTTTTTATTCTAATCACTCACGTAGAATTTTTAATGGGTTCCTGCTATTCTTGATCTACAATATTATCCTGATGCCATATAGGGAAATGGATTTCTCTATATTATTATCATGGATAACGTACAACCTTTTTATGAAGGACTCCTTCAACTACAGAAAGTTACTTCATAATGATCTGCCCTGATTAGTCTGGCTCTAATGACCTTCTCCCACTAATCACTTTGAAGCTCATATGTAATGTTTACAAGATCAATTCAAAAATGCAGATAAGCGAAGAATCACGAATCTATTAGGAATTGATAGTTGCACTTAAAACATACCTCTTCAAAGTAGTGGCATCCGTAATTTTCATCAATGGGTAACTTTGAAACTTAAACTAGGGACTTTAGCTGCTGCTATACGGCTATACCATAATTAATTACCTCGTCTTAAACCTTAAATCTATTAGAGAGGATAACTGTATATATTTCCTTTGCTCTTGGGTGGGTGGAGCATGGTTACTGTACTGTAACTGTTTTGGCTTTGATAAACCATTTCCCAACTAGAAAAGGGGATTATTCATTATTGCTGGCTATTAAATGACCTTAACATGAGCTTAAAGCTTTCATTAGCTGCATTTATCATTGTATGTCATCTGATTATAATTTTTGAGCTTCACTTCATCTTTTCAACTTGGGAAATGCCAAATTTGAGAAGAGGCATGAGTTAACTGCATGTCCTCTTCGTTTCAGCTTAATTGACATTTCTAAAGTGAGACTGAAGGTGTCTTTGGAGACTGCACCAGCTCAAAGACCACATGAGCTTCTGGGTGTGTGGAGCCCCATACTGTCAGCTGTTGGGAATGCTTTTAAAATTCAGGTCTGTTTGATGTTTGTATTATGTAAGGACTAGCCAGTATAGTTTCATTATTCTTTTTAATTTTTTTTCTTCTTACTATTCCAACATTTTTTTCTTTAGCATTGAAGTTTCTTAATTCTCTATCAAAATTAGGATTAACGAAGCCTAATAACTTATTTTTTCAAAAAAAATATATAATTATCTTTAAAAAGCTATAAATGTTGTCTCAAATCACAATATATGGTTTCCATTGTTTATCCTTGGTAAGGAGATGGTGCATATATATTCCTCCTTTTATGCAATTAACTTCAGGCGAGGAGGATAGTCAGCGACTGAGGAAATATTTAAATCCTATAATGTCCTCTATTCTTTTTATTTGATCGTCAAGTACAAAATAATCTCTTAATTTCTACGTGCTGTCACAATTGTCGAAAGTGTCAGATTTTTTATTATTATTCCGAAGAAATCAAAGAAATCAAGAAAGAGCCTGAGCTCATGGCTCATATGGATGGTAATAAATATTTCATTATAAGACGTTAGACATTAATGATAATATTCCTATTTCAGGTTCATTTGCGCCGAGTGATGCACAGAGACAGAATTTTACGAAAAAGTACTGTTATGTCTGCCATTGGGAACCGTATATGGAGAGATCTGATTCACAATCCATTACATTTGATTTTTTCAGTCGATGTCCTAGGCATGACAAGCTCCACTTTGGCCTCTTTAAGTAAAGGTTTTGCTGAACTATCAACTGATGGACAGTTTCTGCAGCTTCGTTCAAAGCAGGTAACTGTTTTACCGTATTTTAAAACACCGGCTGGTAAATGTTAATTTACAGTGGAATTAAACAATGGGTACAGGTTTGGTCAAGAAGAATTACTGGTGTTGGTGATGGTATCATTCAAGGAACAGAAGCTCTCGCACAAGGTGTTGCTTTTGGAGTGTCGGGGGTTGTGAGGAAACCTGTGGAGAGTGCTAGACAAAATGGTCTTCTTGGCCTTGCCCATGGGCTGGGACAAGCTTTCCTGGGATTTGTTCTACAACCTGTGAGTGGGGCATTGGACTTTTTCTCATTGACTGTCGATGGAATTGGTGCGAGTTGTTCCAGGTGCTTAGAGATTCTCAATAACAAAAAAAACTTCCAGAGAATACGAAATCCCCGAGCCATTCATTCTGACAATATACTTAGAGAGTACTCTGAAAGAGAAGCTGTTGGTCAGGTATCTTTTTCATGTTGATATTTCCAAGTTAAAATATCTCCACCCCCCACCCCCCCAAAAGCAGTTCTTGAAACAGTCCATACCACTTTATCGCATCTTTTGCGATCTTTAATCGTACATAGCCAAAAACTCTTAGTGTTGAAACACTTGATCTAAAAAGCTTTGACATATTAGGGAGCCAATGTATATCATTTAAATTTTGTGATTCACCAAAAGTCTAAGAGATTACTCAGATTCCTATGTGGCTATGTACTGTACCATGCTAGAAACATGAACGTTATTTTGACTAGTCAACTGTCAATTTCAAGATGAACTGCATATGAAAAAATATTTCAATATGGCAGAAGACACACTTTAACCACCCCTTTTCATTGGTTTCAGATGATACTTTACCTTGCAGAAGCAAGTCGGAATTTTGGATGCACCGAAATATTCAAAGAACCGTCAAAATTTGCCTGGTCAGATTGCTATGAAGAACATTTTATGGTACCTTACCAAAGGATTGTTTTAGTGACCAGTAGACGAGTCTTGCTGCTGCAGGTTGTTACTGGACAAATTTAATTACATCGTTTCCAATTTCTGGTTACTGGACAAATTTAATTACATTCTTTCCAATTTCTCTTCTATCTTGTAATATCTGGTTCCTTAAAAGAAATTGAGTCTCTATTTTTCTTGTATTGGAAGTGTCTGGCTCTAGATAGGTTAGACGAAAAGCCCTGCAAGATCATGTGGGACGTGCCTTGGGAAGAACTTATGGCCTTGGAGTTGGTCAAAGCTGGCTACCTCAGACCTTCTCACTTAATCATCCATCTGATAAACTTTAGGAGATCAGAAAACTTTGTTCGAGTCATAAAATGCAATACAGAAGAAGAAACAGAGGAAAGAGAACTGCAAGCAGTTAGAATCTGCTCAGTGGTCCGTAGGATGTGGAAGGCACACCTGGCCGACATGAATAGCCCATCGTTAAAGGTCTTTGCTGCATTACAGAATTTATTTACTTTTAGGAAGCAAATATGTTAGCCCATGCAAGTGAAATAATTTGTTCATATTTCTGAAGGTTCCTTCAAGCCAAAGACACGTGTCTGCTTCTTGGAGCGAAAATGGAGGAAAAGAATCTCGTAGACAGCACAGAGCCATTATCACGTCAGTGGAGATTTCTTCTTCAGGTTCTGTTTCCAATGACCGGAGATTTGTCAAACATAGTGTCAACTTTTCTAAGGTTTGGAGCAGTGAGCAAGAATCAAAAAGTCGATGCACATTATGCCGAAAGCAGGTGAATGATATCTCAACCCATCATTGGTCACACATCACCATCTCTCAATGTTGTTGCTTCTCTGAAAATGCAATTGTATTCTAAAACATTTTCCATTCCATTTAGAGTTTGGAGGACGGGGAAATTTGTAGCATCTGGCGGCCAGTTTGTCCCGATGGGTAATTAATTCACCCTCTTGGAGATCACTCCATCTATAATAAATCAGTTTTTCTTCCTATAAACAGCATATTGTCAGTTGTGTTTCAAGATTTCTCCTCTAATATTTAGGTGTTAATATCCAGAGCTTGAAAGTGTCTTGGTGCTCATGAATTCAATCAGATTAATTATTTATTAGATAACACCCTATTAGTGAGAAATTTTGTTGGGTTCATATTGTATTTATGCAAATATTTTGCCACTTGTATGAACAATATTTCTGTCCTGCATAGTGAGTTCATTTTAATACATCTTTATTCAATTTCCAGGAATGTTGAGAATACACTATTTATACTCTTGGAAACATAGTTATACTTGTGGATCTTGAAATCAATGAAGATTAACCTGACTCCTCAAATTCGATAAATGTTGGTTATCGTATATATTATTATAATTCTATGATTTAGAGTATCATTTCCTATTTTACCCCTTTGAATTCCATATTTGAACATAGTTGCTATTCTCATGTGGATCTTGAAAACAATAAATAAGCTTTTCAAAACATAATGGTTTGATATTTCATTTAAATTGTGAGGTCGACGGCTTCTAGAACAAAAGATTTGTTCGTACTAAGTTCTTGCACCTGACATGTGACGATCTTGGTTCTTATGTTCTCGTGTCTTGAAATTTCTGCATTATAGACTTTCATGTTGTACCCTCATCTTTTAAGTGCAGTAGGGGTCATCCATATTTCCATCATCATCTCTTCTCTTGATTTGGACATAGTATGTTACTTTTCAGGTATATCTCGATTGGTGATATAGCACGTACGGGCAACCATCCTCCTAATGTTGCAGCAGTATATTCCTTTTCTGATGAATTATTTTCCCATCCAGTGGGTTATGACCTGGTAAACTCCCTTAAATTTTTGAAGTTATGGAGTTGGCTTTAATTTGTGAATGAAAACATTATTGGGGATAGAAGCAATTTTTCCTGGTTCTCTCTTGTAAGGTGTTTTTTCCTCATCCTTTAGACTCTGTTTTTGTATTGAACTTTTTGTTGAAACATATAGTTGGTGAGTAGGAATTTTATGCTAACTTCTGCATTTAGAAATATGGTGGCATATTGTTTCCTTGTGTTCTCTTACTGGGCATGTCAGCATCAATTTTCTGAATGAGCACGAGTAATCCACGAAGCCTGTTACCTCGCAAAGATCGATTGCAATCTTGATTACTGCGACGTTGTCTTATAAGTACCAATCACACTTCTTGAGTTTTTATTTTTCATTTTCAGTAACGTCTTGATGTGTTAGATGTGGTCTATATATTGTTTTATTTCATATAATTGTTTACTTGATGAGGGAGAGTACCAAAAATCTAGTGATATGTGGAGATATTATGAACATTGTGATGCAAAGTTTGTCTTTTAATGTGGACTTTCGTCCTAAATTGACTATCAAGTGAAATGACTTCCCATTGTGAAGTCT
The DNA here is from genome assembly GCA_019097785.1 of Fraxinus excelsior. Taxonomy (NCBI): domain Eukaryota; kingdom Viridiplantae; phylum Streptophyta; class Magnoliopsida; order Lamiales; family Oleaceae; genus Fraxinus; species Fraxinus excelsior. The sequence goes on along the minus strand of CM032635.1, from coordinate 28,249,075 downwards.
TCAGCTTGTGACTTGTGCAACATTTTGATTAGATAGTCAATATCTTCAAGTGCCTGCTGTGATTTTTCCTCAACCTTTATTTTTCATCTTATTTTTGTATCATGTTACTAATATTAAGTGAATGTATTCTGATTTCCGTATGCCAAACTTAACTAGCTAACCAGGTCATTTGATGGTGGTTTTAACTGATTTCACTTGGCAATTCTTAGATAATAGTTATATTCTATAACTTTTTTGGAATATAAATATTTGAATGTGATGCAGGTTTGGAGAAATTGTTCAGATGACTATAAAACTCCTGTATCAATTTGGCATCCACGGGCACCTGAGGGCTTTGTGTCACCTGGATGTGTTGCTGTACCAAGTTTCACAGAGCCAGAACCAAGTACTGTGTATTGCATTGTTGAATCTCTTACCGAGGAGACAATGTTTGAAGAACAAAAGATTTGGTCGGCACCTGACTCTTATCCATGGGCATGCCATATTTACCAAGTGAAAAGCGACGCACTTCACTTTGTTGCATTAAGACAGCCTAAGGAAGAATCTGACTGGAAGCCCAAAAGGGTTTGTGACGAACCCCAGCTTTGAATGTATGCTTAATGAGCTTCACAGGTTGAGAATTCAATAGAAAGATGGAGCTTCCTTCGATTTGTTGGCTTTAATGGTGTTGTTTCCCAGAAGACTGTAGTCCACGGCCCACTAAAGATGAAGGTTCTTTTGACATGCATTAGGTCAAATATTTTCGAGGCTTTTATGAAAATATAATTATAATTTTTTGGATTCTTCAGAAACTTCTATAATATGTTGGTGCTCCTCTGTTTTTGACGAGGCTGTATTGAGCTTGGGAAACCGTGGCCTCTGTTGTATTTTGTACCTCAATGCCCTGGAAATATGCTTTATCTGCTGCTTTTTTTGATTCGTTGTTTTTCTGTATTATAACAATAGAACTGCATTTGAACATATTTTGTAGTCATATACATATTTTCAATGTTAGTGGAGGTGTACAGAACCGTGTAATTCCAAACTTCTGTATCAGAATTTGCTTATACAAAATACAGAAATTATGTTGCGTATTTTTATATCGCAAGTGTACGATATCGTAATAAGTAATATAGTGGACCTAAAAGTCTGGATTATCGTTCCCACGAGGACTATACTATAGTCTTAATCTACTTTTCTAACTTCTATTTGATAAAAGATAAACAAATAAAGAATAATATGGTTTTCTTAAATAAATTAAATGCCTAAAATAAATGAAAATTATGCTGAAATAACAAATACAAATAGATCAAAGAGTAATGTATGTAAGATGTATTAGGGCAAAACAATTTCATCTAATGATCACCTTAATTCTCAATCCAAGATTCTAGCCTAACGTAGTGTTCGGTCGAATTCTCCTACGGTATTCAATTTACCCATCTCGAGTTCTCATTGAGCCTATTTAACTAATTCAGTTCCATATCTCTATGTGAATTGCCCTTAGTTAAACGAGTTATGGCACTATGAATTCATATGACAACCGCAACATTTAGTATAGGTATCTCTACACGTTATATCTCGTTACTGAATTTTATTACACGTTCTAAGTCTCAAACTCACCTCTCGATTCGTAAGAAACTCAATAGATCATCAAATTATTGATTAGGTAATTCAATGCATTGCAATCATAATAAAATCAACACATGGAAGAATAAAACTCAGAATTCATAAATTAAAAAACTAAGGGTCTCAATAGATTACATTATTTGCCCAAATAATGAATTTAGCAACTCATAATTAAAACAATGAAATAGATAACTAAATTCAAATATATCACCGGATTTAAATGATAAAAGTATAGAAAAGAATCAGCTCTTGCACCAAGATCTTCTTCCACTTCCAATCCTTGATTTGAACTCGAATCCTTCCTCTTCGATCTTGTGTTTTTCTCTCAATATTACAAAGTGTGGAACCCTCTTTTCAATGTGTGTGAACCCCCCAATTTCGTGTCCCATTAAGTCTATTTATAGTTCCTCACATTCATGGTCAAGTTGAAGACTTATTCATGGGCTTGTCGTAGCTCAAGAAAAACAAAACCTAGATTTTACGGCGCAGCGCTTGAGCGCCGCGACTTCTTCCCAAGTAGCGCTCAGCGCTTGAGCGCCGCGACTTCTTCCCAAGTAGCGCTTGAGCGCTACATCTCTGTTGATTTTCTGTTTCCAAGCTATGGTGTAGCACTTGAGCGCTGAAAAGGTAACGCTTGGGCGTTGAGCTTCTGTCCACTTTGCGTTTGCTTCAGTATTTTTGTCATAACTTTTCCTTTCGATGTCCGATTAAGGTGGTTCAAGATGCGTTGGAAAGATAACTAGAATGAATACAACTTTACTAGAAATAGCTCTTCTTCAATTCGAGCTTTTACTATGCCAAAAATAGGTCTCAATCTCCAACTAAAACTTTTGACATCCTTGTACAGTTGAAAATTGATTTGTTGTCACTCCTTTTGATCTTTAGTTGCATCCATTTGACTTCTAGAATTCTCGAATCTTCATCGTGAGTTTCGACACAACTTTTGAGTATTTGCACTTTAGTCCCCAAGCTTTGGATCTTGCCATTTTTCACTCTTTTCGCTTCTTTCTTTCAATTTCACTTCCATTCATTGAGTTTCACCTAAAAACACATTATATAGTAAATTAAGCTATAATTCATTAAAAGAACCACGAAATGTCGATATTTTAGAGCCCAAATAAATGTATTTTATACACTTATCAAATTACATTAGTCCTTTTACTTCATCTTCTATAGAAATTAGGGAAAGCTTTGGAATTTCTCGAAACCTCTTATAATTCCTGTGTTAATTGGCTGGATCTATATATTTTCAGTATATATGTTTGCGTTAGCCCGTAAAATTTCTTGAGATGAATCTTGAATTAAAATATGGATTATGCTACTTGTACGTAAAATTGGTACATAAGTGAACATAAAATGACGTGGAGTGAAAAGATTGGATGAAAAAGTTGAATGTATTTTAAATTGACAAATCAAGTAGTGATATGGAACATGTACACATTATGTAAAGATTGATGCACATGTAGTAAGGTCCTTCAAATATATTAAAATTTCAATATACCTCCATAAACTATGTGATTGGTAGATATGAGCACAAGAAGATTAATGACTTTATGTGATGGGTTTATAACAGGGCTGTAAGCAAAAATAGTCAAATCGGAAAATCAAACCAAAATCGTATTTTAGAAATCGTCGGTTTGGTGCCACGTGGACCCGTCAACGAAATGGTTTTGAACCAAATCAAACCAGTCAAAAGCGATTTGGTTTAGGTTTGAGAATTTTAATTGCAATTTAAAACCAAACCGGATCGGCAAAAAATATATAAAATGAAAAAATGAAAATTTATGAAAAATTCAAATATGTAAAATTGAATAGTTTTGTCATGTATGGATATTTTTGTCAATTTCTAATTTTCTATTATACTCAATAATCCTAATTTATATATAATAATCTCAAGACTAACCTAATATATCAAAAGTCATTTTCCTCTTCAAAATTCAGATGAATTTCAATCGACATCCGACACAGCCTTGAGCCATCAGCACCACATCAAATTAGAGACATAGAGATCCTGGGTCTTCGGTGATAATATTTGTTACAAATAAAGTTTCATATCAATAATTTATTTGAGCAAACTGAGGTAAGAATTTTAAAATTATATGAGTTTCACATTTCTCTCAACTATTAGATGATTGTGAAATAAATTTATTCATTTTGATGGAAATGGTTTATCTACTATGTACATGATTCTATTCTATTTGTGTGGACATACTCTTGTTTTGTGACTGAATTAGACATGATAAAATATGTCAATAGAAGCTAAAAAGTGTCCATATGCAATTTGATATGTGGATGAGTTGTTTAATAAGCTAAAATAAACCAACAATGACTCTAGTGACAACTATACTTATATCAATTTAATTGTTGTGTTTTATTGTATGCTTAGATATATAGTCAAACTGTTTGTTTAAGTGTTTTGAATTAATAAGGATGATATCTATTCAGTTAGCCTATTAAAGTCTTGGATTTTGATCTAGTAGACGTAAAGTTGTCTTATTGATGTCTTAGTAACTATATTATGGAACTATTGCTTTCAAATAAATATTTAGTTTATAGGTGTTTTGGACTTTATATTTAGTTTATTAGACTTATATTATTACATTATCGTAACGTTTTAACCTAAAAAGAGTGAACAAAAAACTATTATTATGATATCACTTGGATTTAGTTGGTATTTAAATTTATAGTATATATATTTAGTTGTTTTAGATTTATTGCTAGTAAGATATAAATATATATTGAATTTAATGAATTAATGACATAAAAGTAGACATACAAAAAATTATACGACGAAACCAACGGTTTAAAATCGGACCAAATCGTTAGATTTATGTTTGAGTTTTTTTTCAAACCGTTCAAAATGGTTAGGTTTAGGTTTAAGTTTTTCTCAAACTGGTTTAAACGGTTTGATTTGAAAATCTATCAAAAATCAATAAAATCGGACTGTTTACACCCCCTAGGTTTATATGAGCACAACCAAGCTATCAATATCGAGCAACTGGAGATTCTATTTCTTTTTGAAGAAAATCAAGCCCAATTTCTTGAATTCATAGAGGGTGGTTACACGTGATTAACGTGGTTTGTATTTTCATATTTTGGTTGTTTGAAAACAATAAAGGGTCAGTTTGATTGTAAAGGTGAAAAATGGGTGAAAAATGTTTTAAATGGATTGATTTGCTTAGAAATTGTTTTACTGAAAATTGTAATTAATTATGTTTGATTGGTATAATTTTTCATGGAAAATCTTGAAAGTTTGATATCCGTTTGGCTTCATTTTTTATGAAAATTGTTCATTAAAGTGATAATATTTTCTATTATTGTGTCTACAATTTGTTCCAATTGTAAAAAAATAAAAATAAAAAAGAATTGGAAATTACAACCACAGTACCAAATCTTTCACTTTTTTCAGACTTTACCCAAACTTTTGTTTTGTGTCACTCACGGTACCAAACTTTTAAACAATTCACACCGAAGGTTCGTATGGACGGTTCCTGTCCAATTGATCATTAGTTGACCAAAAAAAATCAAAATTGACCAATTATTGACTAATTTTTAAGGGGCAAAATGGTATCTTTTCTTTTTCATATATAATATACAACAATGGCTTTAATTTCTGCATTCTCAATTGGCACACCCAATTCCCATATCCTTCTCACTTCTCATCATCTAATTTCAGACCGATCTAATTGCAATTCACATGTGTTCGGTTTCAAAATAAAATCAAAATTTTTGCCATTGCTTCTTCTAAGCAAAGGTTTCTTAGACCCACAAACCCTTGTTGCGGAAGCTAAAGCATTTTCGCTGCCGACTGTCACCATTATTGTGCAGATAGTTTCTGTTCCAGTCTCCCCTTCTGATGCCCTCACAATGTTCTTTCAGGTATTTCTATGTATTTATTAAGGGGAAGCAAATTTGTTGAATAGAAACTGTTTTTAATGATCACGGCGTTCGATTTAAGGGAGCATAAGCGATTCCGAGTCCAATTATGGTGGATATGAAAGATACAACAGTGTTACTGGTTTTTGGGGGTGACTATGGAGGGGGTGATAGCGGCTATTGAGATGGCAGTGGAGGTTCACTCTATGGAAATAAAGGCTATGGGTGTTTCCTTTCTTCTTCACCCCCACCGTGCTTCCTCCGTTCTCCTTTCTTCGACGACAGTGGAGACGGCTTTGGTTTGTGAGAGTGAATATGGAGTGTCGAGTTTGGGTTTTGGGTTGCGTAGGGTGGTGGGGAAGAAGATGAACGTTAGCTTAGGGTTAGGGTTTTTGATTAATTATATATGAAAACATGGAAAGTTACCATTTTGCCCTTTAAAAATTAGTCAACAATTGGTCAATTTTGACTTTTTTGGTCAACTAAAGGGTAATTGGATGGAAATCGTCCATGCGAACCTCCGGTGCGAATTATTTAAAGGTTTGGGTGACTGCAATTTCCCCCCAAAAAAAATTGAATAAAAAAATCATATCGAATATCATTCGTTTGGCTTTGTTTTGCATGAAAATTGTAAATAAAAGTAAAAAAAAAAAATTACCATTGTGTCTAGAAATTTTTCCAATTGCTAAAAAACTAAACCTGGAAAATATTTACTCACCAAAATATTAAAAAATTGTTTTCCTAAAAAATGTAGAAATTTGAAAAGTTGGAAATTGAAGGAAATGTGTGCTATCAAACGGAGCCTAAGATTGTGGTTGATTGGCATGAAAAATATATTTTAGAAAATAAAATATTTTCCTTATTTTTAAGGAAGACATTTTCTTTAAACAAGGAAAATTAGACATTTTTTTAAAAGTTGGAAAATATTTTCCATGAAAAAAATATCAATCACACACTTTAAAGTAGGAATTTAGGTGAAAAAATGATATTTCTCATGGAAAATAAATACAATCAAAATTACCATAAAACTGAAAGAAGAGAAAACTTTACGTAAGAACGAACTTTTTTGCACGCTTTGTACCTTAATTAGGTGTGACTATATTTTTGAATAGAGAATTTTGTAGGTCATATGTGTTTAGAGATGGCAAAAAAACCTACCTCAATTCGGGGCGAAAAAAACCCGTCCCGACGAGTTGGCGAGGCGAGGATTGTCTCTCCACCTCGGGTCACGGGGTGGGGCGAGGGTGCCCCGCCCAGCCTAGTTAAATATATAATAAAAAAAAATTGAACATTGTTTGTTTTCATTGGTTGGTTTGGATATTGATATAGTTATTTTAAGTATTGTTTGCTTTGAATTATAAAATTTTGAATTTGTATTTAATTGGAAATTTTTGGTTAGTTTAAAAAAAAAACTAAACGGGGCAAGGCCCTGCCCCATCTAAGGCGGGGCGGGACGGGGGTGCCCCACTCCGAACCCACCCCATTGCCATCACTAGATGTGTTGTAGATTATGTTTAGACAAGTGAGAGAAACACATGTTGTTTCATCGATGTAAGAATAAAGAAAGCTAGGTTTTTTTTTTCTTTTTTCTTTTTTCTTTTGTACTAAAATGAACTTCGATGGGATGCGGGTATCAAATCCCTTTGCTGGACATTAATATATTTTCTTACTTCAACATGACAATATCAAATTGTACTCGACCACAGACTAAAAGGTTTGAAATAATACAAATATGATTAGCGTTCTACGATCAGTTACACATGAACCACAATCCGTGTTAATGATTGACTTGTCTAGAGAGACAAGTACGCGTTGAACTTAACTTATACAACCGACGAACCTTTTTAACTTTTTCTATCTCTTGCAAAGCATATAACCATATAGTAGTTCAGCCAAGTTGACACGAGACGTTTAGACCCAAAATAAGAGCGTTGGACCTCATCTTTCTCAAACCTACCAGGTCGCCGACACGTCTACTTGTAAACCATAGAGTCTCACGCGTTTTCAGTTTTCCAACAGCTATTTTGAGGTTTAAATTAAAAGACAGTGGTCGTTTGTCCTAGAGGCGCAAGTTGTTCATATGCCAAGTCGGAAACACGTCACGAGCGCATATAGCAACAAATTCGCATATTCCAAGTCGGAAACACGTCACGAGTGCATATAGCAACAAATTTGCACATTTTTCATATTCAGCAGTTTATACATGAAATGGAAGCCAAAATGAACACGATTCAGCACACAGCAATTGTTGATTAAAACACTTTGCCAAATCATTTTTCCACCAAATTCTGAGAAATTCAAAAGCTGCTATTTATTGTTTTAAAATAACTTTCACTTTAGAAAATGGAATTTATCATGTCCCTTTACAAAGTAAACAAAGAGAACACAACTACGATTCTACAATGCTAACAAAAATACATAATCTGTAATTAACTTTAAAACATTTAAAAAATGAGACAAAAAGCAAGAAAATGAAAGCATTAGATTTAGTTGCAACCACATACTGCATTCTTGGAAAGATCCTTCTAATCATTCTTATCCTATAAAGCATAGAAAATTCAAGAATTCAAAGATTTTTTTCCATCCACAAATGTATGATGTGTCTTCATCAACAGAGACCAAAAGGAAAGATGCAAAATATGTGGGGTTGAATGGCCTTTGGCAAAACAAAACCACCCATTGATTATCATTTAGATATGGCTGAGAATTCTGCCTACTTGATGTCCTAGCTAATTTTAATGACTTTGTGGAAATCTTTTCAGATATATGATATCAAAGGAAAGCACCGGTGAGAGAAAACTTTAATGAATACATGTGATCCTCTAACAAATAACTTTAACGATTTAAATGAATACGTTCAAACTTGTTGAAGACAAGATTTAAATGAATACATGCGATCTTTTTCTAACAACTTCAACTTCTAAATGATATGGTTATAAACGTATATTGTAAATATTTAGATTTCTGATCTAATCGAAAGACTTTTGTAAAGTTATAACATGTTTGGTATACCGGATTGAATGAAATTATGGAAACCATTGATTATTTTGTTAAGATCTTCCTTTTTCTGGTACTTAAAAAACATTTTTAATATTTTTTCTGTGCTACATTTTAAGTTGGAAAAAGTTCAAGGGATTCAAAGGAGACGACTTCGAAAAGGTCAAAAAATAACACTTTTTTCTTTTCAAAGTAGGGCCCACCAAAGATTGTCTTCTTCTTGTACCCAAAGAAGAATTATCTTTATAAATGAACACGGGTGTCCTTCATCCATTCCTACGTTTCTTGTTTTAGCAGAAAAAACATGGCTTTAACACTTCGTTCTTCAACTTCTTTTATCAATCTTAAAGATAATAGAAGCTTTAAAACTTCAGATGATTTCTCTACCATGGTTGGCTTTCCACAGATCAAGTCATCAACCCAGCTTCGAGCAAAACATTCCACGCATGAAGTTCACATCCCAGCGCTCGAAAGAGTTGACCAAAAGGAGAAGCTTCATGGGATGGAAATTCCTCGTAACCATAAATGTTTGAGGGTACCTGTTTTTGTGATGCTACCGCTCGACACCATATCGATAGGCGGCAACTTAAACAAGGCAAGAGCCATGAATGCTAGCTTGATGGCTTTGAAGAGTGCCGGAGTCGAAGGAGTAATGGTCGATGCATGGTGGGGATTGGTCGAGAAAGATGGACCTTTAAATTACAACTGGGAAGGGTATGCTGAGCTTGTAAACTTGGTCGAAAAACACGGCTTGAAGCTTCAAGTTGTCATGTCTTTCCATCAGTGTGGAGGAAACGTTGGAGACTCTTGCAGGTAAGCAACAATACACCCCTACCCCCTTCTTTATACTTAGAATTAAGCTCCTCGTACAGATGAAATGTACGGAAATTTTTACCATATAAGGTGGCAGCACTAGATTGACCGGCTTAAATTTGTTGTCCGTCCAACATGCAATGAAATTGTGCTAGCCGGCAATATTTCAAATGCAAAAATCCCTGTGCATGTAACACGATTGTTATATTTATCCATGGAGCTTCCCTTCTACTATCCATAAATCCCTCCTTATATTTTAGCTTTTCTTCTTTAATATCATTTTATCTAGAACAAGGCATAAAGAAGTTCCATAATTCAAATTCAAGTGTTAATTAGGGAAAATTAAATTATTAGTCCCCAATCTATTTCCAGAGTGGAAAAGGAGCAAGTTGAAGCCATCCAGATGCCCGTAAAAGTCATGTTACACTCACATGTCCATATTTATACAGCTACATTTTGTTGCCCAACTTAAGTTTGTGGCTATAAATTTGATTTTAGACATGTTCCAACGAGTTTTGCTTCAAGTACAGGGAAACTTACAGCACACTCACACGTGTGGGTCGCGCACAATTTTTTAATACATGGTGGGGTCCACCATGTGAATATTATGTCAAGCCTATGTGAAATTTTCCCTGTACTTGAGGATTATTTGTGTTCCAACAGAGGATCACCAATCACATGATGATTTAACTAGACAAATTAAAGGTTGAGGATCAACTTGCTCCTTTTCAAATGTTGGCGTCCAACTTGCTACTTGGGCGATTAGTTGAGGACCAAATGTGAAATTTTCCCATGTTATTATATGCTCTTAAAATAGTAGATTTCTTCTACCTTTCTGATAAGAGTTGTAATCCAGAAGTGATAATCATCAATATTGATTTTCCATTTGCAGCATTCCTCTGCCCCCATGGGTGCTTGAAGAGATCAGCAAAAATCCCGACCTTGTCTACACAGATAGATCAGGTCGGCGCAACCCAGAGTATATCTCATTGGGCTGCGATTCGTTGCCTGTTCTCAGAGGAAGAACACCAATTCAGGCCTATTCCGACTATATGAAGAGTTTCAGAGAAAGATTCAAGGATTATATGGGAAAGGTTATAGTGGTAAGGCTCCGACTTTCCTCACAAATCGTAAAGTTTATCTTGAACATTCATAGAAATGTCTATTTCAGTAAACTTTTCTTCATATTGCTTAATCAACTATAGAAAATGTTTAGTTTTCAAGCATTCGCTATATGCAGAGAAACGCTTTCAAGGCATGTTTGGTACATGAATAGATGGATAAGATTTTTCAGCTTCTTCGTTTCACAAATTATTGTCCACAACTATTCAATCGACCTTTACCAAACAAGTCATTACAAAGTTAAGGGAACAAAGAGCCAATATCTATTTCTTTATGTTGCAGCAGCGATGATAAAAATGGTAAATAAGAACTCAGGATCAAAGGCTTAGGAAAAAAAAACATCAAATCTCTAATAGCTTTGAAATAATCCAATTTTCTTCTAGCAGTACAACCAAATAGCCCAATTTATTCAGGAAGATGTACTGATGTTATTTGTTATGTAAAGTACAGTCCACTCTCACTTTAACCAGATAAGCAAAGCTCAAGAAAGAGGGCAGAGATATTTGTGGGGAGGGGGGAGCGAAGGGGGGAAAACATTATCAAAAAATAACTTATCACTGTCAAAATATCACATGTTAAGGGCCCTCTCTGCTCTTTATTTCATTTTCTAACTTACAAATGAAATGAACAAACAAACAATTCCCTTCAACTCTAGAAACTCAAATTTGCTTTCTCTTAATGCAGGAGATACAAGTAGGGATGGGACCCTGTGGAGAGTTGAGGTATCCATCCTATCCGGAAAGCAACGGAACCTGGAGGTTTCCAGGAATTGGTGAATTTCAGTGTTACGACAAGGTAATTATTGCAATACTTGAATTACACTTTAAAATAGATTCTTTTTTGTGTGCTTATTCCCCAGTGCGGTAAGAATCGGTCCAGCCTAGCCGGTTCAATTGGAAAAACTGCGAACTGGTACAAGAGATCAAACCAGATACCCTAAACGTCGCAAAACCTTAATATTTGAATTTTGTTTTTGTGCTGATGAAAAACTTATATTTGTAGAATTTCTATGTTATATATACATAATTATTTTGACCTCCATTTTAACCCCAATTAAAATCTTTCTACCCTTGACCTTCTCCGGGTAAATGCCCTGGCCAAGTTTTAAAATGCTGATCTTCTACATTTCTATGTAAAACAGTACATGAGAGCTTCACTGGCAGCATCAGCAGAAGCAATAGGGAAAGATGAATGGGGACGAGGAGGGCCAGTTGACGCGGGACAATACAGCCAATTCCCCGAAGAAACTGGATTTTTCCGAAGGGACGGTACTTGGAACAATGACTATGGAAATTTTTTCTTAGAATGGTATTCTGGAAAACTACTTGACCATGGAGAGAAAATCCTGGGAGCAGCTAAAGGAATATTCCAAGGAAGTGGAGCTAAACTATCTGGGAAAGTTGCTGGAATTCATTGGCACTACAACACAAGATCGCATGCAGCCGAATTAACAGCAGGATATTATAATACTAGGCACCATGATGGTTACTTACCAATAGCCCAAATGATGGGTAAACACGGAGTTGTATTGAACTTTACGTGCATGGAAATGAGAGATGGAGAACAACCAGAGTATGCCAAGTGCTCACCGGAAGGTCTAGTTCGCCAAGTTAAGATGGCAACAAGAACTGCTGGAACAGAACTTGCTGGAGAAAATGCACTAGAGAGGTATGATTCAGGAGCATACTCACAAGTTTTGGCAACAAGTAGGTCGGATTCTGGAAATGGACTGAGTGCATTTACATATTTAAGGATGAATAAGCAGTTGTTTGAAGCAGAGAATTGGAGGAATTTGGTTGAATTTGTAAAAAACATGTCAGAAGGTGGTCGAAACAAGAGACTTTCGGAGATGGACTCGAGCAGGACAGATCTTTATGTCGGATTTATCAAAGAAAATAACGTGAAGGAGATGAACAAGGTTGCCCTCGTGTAAAGATATACGTGCATCAATATAAAGACAAGTGCTCTGTTCTATGTAGCACGAAAAACGAACATGCTAACGCGTGACTCTCTATAAAAGTAGGACTCGGACATGTGAGAACGTGTCCACGAAAGTTATACATTTATACATGTTATATTTTTGTTTCAATATTTATTTATTTTATTCTTTCGAAGGTGAAATCTTTCGGACAAGAAAGACTATTTGTTGTACTTTGTATCACTGGAGGAAAGAAAATAAAAATATTCTATAGTTTTTCTAATTATAGACAAGCTACATGTAAACATAAATATTTGTACTGAACATGTATTGAACATAGGGTGTATTTGAGTCATATTATTTTGGAAGAATGTATTTTGAAATAGTAGATTGATTGAGAATGTGTGGTTGAAAAAAAAAGTTATTGATGTGATGGAAAGCAAATTGCAATATTTATAATTGGGGTTTGCCATGCAAAAATGTCCTCCAACCCACAATGACAAGTTCTATTTTGACCATTTGTAGAGAACCTTACTTACGAATGTCACATTCTCATGCCACATCAGCAAGTGGGCAGGAGAACAATCTCGGTTAGCCATGTCTCCAACATGTTCAGTAAATGTACATTGCATATTAGAAATTAGAAAGACATGAAAACCAACATGTAACGTGGCACGTTGGACACATGTCCTGAAATATACGAGAGTGTCTATTACATGTCAGATATGAGGAGTGGGTGAGCTTCGCAAGCTCTATCAGTGAGTGAAAAATAAAACCACAAAATAGAGGCACGAGGAAGAAATGGGTCAAAGAATATATATATATATATATATATATATATATTGTTGAAATTCACTGATTCACTCTAGCCAAAGTGTCACGGGCTGCAACTTTGCTCAAGTCCTGTGTTGTAAATAGTTTATTTAATTCGTAAAATATTTAGAAAATAGAAAAGAAAAAGTATGATTCTTCGGCCAGAAGACGTCTACTCCCGTCATTTGAGTTTTTGTTTCGAAATCTATTATAGGGAGTACTAGTCTTTCAAACATTTTCAAACTTTATAGTGTTTGCCCCTGCACTAGCCATTGTAATTTCCTACTTTCATCTATTGTAATATTCAGCTTTCAAGCAATCAATGATCAAATTTATTTCAATACATTTCAATTTCATGTTGCAAGCTTTCTTTAAATTGTGATCAAATTCACTTTCGTCTCAACACGACCAAGAAAAGGCGGAAGGTAGCCTAGCGGAGCATACTACTGCCGCACGGTGTCCCTTTCTGTGCTAAGAAGAAAGGTAACCCGTGAAAGTTGGTATCAGAGCTAAGGTTCAAGATCTCGTTAAGAAAGCTATGGAAATTGAACAAAATTCCTCGAACACCATAGAGGTGGTAGATGTTCAAAAGAGAAACACCAGACAGCGTTTGGAGGCGCTTGAGGTGATAAGCACTAGGTTGTGTTTTACCATGGAGAACCTCGGGGATAAAGCATAGGTGGCACAGATGAAAAATCGAGAATTACGCATCCAACTGGATGAATGTTAGAGGCATGCGCAGCTATGACTGAAACTGTTGCTATCATACCTGAGTTGCAGGATGAGATGGGAGCTTTGAGAGCTCAATTACTAGTGCTTCAACGCGTGATTGGCAATGGGCAAGCCATCGTGCAAGATCCTATGCATAAGCTCAGAGTTTCGGAACCGTGTACCTACGGAGGGACACGCGATGCAAAAGAAGTTGAGAACTTCTTGTTCGATATGGAACAATACTTTCTTGCGGCTTCGATCACGGACGAAGCGAGAAAGGTTACTACAGCTACCATGTATCTTGGTGGAGATGCAAAACTATGGTGACGAGTCAAGTATGCTAATATTCAGGCCAACAGAGTCCGAATAGATTCTTGGGATCTCCTCAAGGAAGCAATCAGATCTCAAATCTGCCTTACGGGATATGAGGCACGTCAGCCTTACGGGAACTGAAACACACAAGCTCCATTAGGGAGTACGTGAAAGCCTTTTCGGGACATATGCTGAATATTTGAGATATGTCGGAAAAGGATAAGCTATTCACCTTCATGGAAGGGTTGAAACCGTGGATACGTACGGAACTTCAGAGACAAAAGGTCACTGATTTGAGCGCGGCTATGGGAGCTGCCTAATGTGCAAGTGACTATCAACCTGAATCGAGAGAGGATCGACCTTCGAGAAATAGTCAGTCTTTTGGAGGTGAAAATAGACCTTACAGACCTAGCTCGAACTCAAATGGGGGAGAGCGTTACTCTCAAAATCGGGAAGGAGCCTATCACGGCACCCATCGAAGTAACTTTCAAGGGAACTATCAAAGCAACCGTCAAGGAAATTATAACGGTAGCAGCAGTGACGACTGGAATAAACGAAAAACAAAGGAAGACAAATCTGATACCTCTCCTAAGTTGATGTGCTATCTATGTGAAGGACCGCATAGGGTAGCGAAGTGTCCTCAGAAATGAATGGTTAATGTATATTGTCAACTAGTTGGTGGTGGATCGAGTTTAAAGCAAGATGTCCCACAAGATAGTTGTCATAGCGAAACCAGTTCCGATGGGGGTAAAGATGTAGTTGGTGTATTCTCGCATTGGTGCAACACACTGGCACACCGAGTTACTAAAAGGGGCGTTGGTCCCCGAAAAAGCCAAAGATGGAAGAATCGAAGGTTCACACTTGCAAGTCGAAAGGCCTAATGTACATTGATGTTAAGATCAATGGAAGGCCAATTAGGGCTATGGTAGATACGAGTGCTACCCACAACTACCTCACAAGTTTCGAAGTGGATCGACTCGGACTTGTTTTGGAGAAGAGTGATGGAAAGGTCAAAGCCATCAACTCCATTGCTCAACCAATAGCTGGAGTAGCGAAATATGTGTTGCTGAAAGTGGGTTATTTCGAGGGAAGGACAAACTTGTCTGCGGTTCAGATGGATGACTTCAAGCTTATTTTAGATTGGAATTTCTTCGAGATACTAAGACAACAGTGTTGCCATATCTCAATTTGCTAATGATGATGGGAAGCAAATCGTATGTCATCCCTACGCAAGCTAGGAAGAAAGGCGAGAAGAGTATCTCGGCCATGCAATCTAACAAAGGTTTCAAGAGAAATGAACTCTCATTTTTGTGCACTTTTCGCTTAGAGGAGATCAAAGAGGCAACGGATCCTACTCGAAAGCCTAACGGAAGGCTTATGAAGGAACTTGATGAAAGCATACCGGATGAGTTACCAAAAAATTTTCCACCAAGGAGGGAAATTGATCGTGAGATTGAACTTATTCTGGATGCCAAACCTCCCACCAAGGCACCATACCGTATAGCTCAGCAGAAGTTTGAAGAGTTTCGAAAACAAGGGGGGAAGAGTCGGGAAGTGGGACTATCGTGGAGTACACTTCTGCACTACTACAATGTGCATACTACTGGCCTCAAAGGCAGGACGACTTTGAAAGTTATGGGAAAACTTGTCTTAGTCGTCAGCAAGATGTGGCAGATCACCAAAAAAGGTGGGCTTACTGGAGCCCCTTTCCATCCCTAATAGATCAATCGAGAGTAGATCGATGAACTATATTGGTGGATTGTCAAGAGTTAAAGATTTTGGTACTATCCTCATCGGGGTGGACCATTCATCTAAAGATTTAACTTGCAGCACAGCGCCCAAGTATATATCAGACGAAGAGACAGCTCAACTCTTCTTCAAACATATTGTCAAATACTGGGGACCGCATATCGTCAATGATCGAAATTCTCGATTTATTGGCATATTTTGGACCGAGTTGTTCAAACTTCTTGGTTCAACTTTGAGCATGAATTCTAGTTTTCACTAAAGATCAGACGGACAAATAGAGCAATTCCATTCTACGCTGGGAAATTATTTTCAGCACTTTATCTCTGCTTCGCATGAAATTTGGGTGGAATATTTGGATGTGGCTTGGATGTACGTCAATGCTCAAGGGAACTCTTCTCCCAATAAGAGTCCTTTTGAGATTTCTACTAGCCATCAACCGTTACTCCCTCATACTGAAGATATTGATCAGAAATAGTACATAAAGTCTACAAATCTGAAGCAGTCTGCGTTCAATTGAAGAAATCAGTAAGGAAGGTCGCTAAACATATTTTTGGCCACCGAACTACTCGAGCTTCTAGGAAATATCTTCAAGAGTACTTGGTCAAATGGAGAGAATGCAATAGCGAGAAGAATACACAATGGCTCTGAGGACGTCGCCGAAGCAAATGGGGGGAATATCATGGGCTGCAGCTTTGCTTAAGCCTCGTGTTGTAAATAGTTTATTTAATTCGTAAAATAGTTAGAAAATAGAAAAAAAAAAGTATAATTCTTTGGCCAAAAGACGTCTACTCCCGTCATTTGAGTTTTTGTTCCGAAGTCTGTTATAGGGGGTATTAGTTTTTCAAACATTTTCAAACTTTCTAGTGTTCGCCCCCTGCACTAACCATTGTAATTTCCTGCTTTCATCTATTGTAATGTTCAACTTTCAAGCAATCAATGATCAAGTTTATTTCAATGCATTTCAATTTCATGTTGCAAACTTTCTTTAAATTGTGATCAAATTCGCTTTCGTCCCGACAAGACCGAGAAAAGGCAGAAAGTAGTCTAGCGGAGCAGACTACTGCCGCACGGTGTCCCTTTCTATGCTAAGAAGAAAGGTAACCCGTGAAAAAAAGACTAACATTGAAATCATAAAATTCACATTCTTCATATCCAACAAAAAGGGAGTCAATTTACAGTAACTAAAATCTCTTCCCATGAGGTTAACGTGTTGTTGTTCACAACTTTTAACCGGGAGGTTATTGCATCGTCATTCACATATAATTCAGATTTGAAATTCAAAAATTGAGAATTCAAAATAGAACAGCATAGCCTGAACCTGTGTAAACCATATTTTGAACTAGATAAATTTGAGAACATTTGAAAGGTATGTAGAATCCAAAATTTCGGATTTGAGGTCCAAATGACCATCCAAATATGAGTTTAATTAAAGGGGAAAAATGTCTTCCTACAGATAAGAGATCAACCCCTCTAGTTCACTAGCTGATTTTGGAAATCCTATTGATTAATGAATCACTTTAGGCCATGTTTGGTTCATGGGTGGGATAACGAAGGATAAAAGTTGAGGATATGTCTCGAAAGTGATGTCAAGGGCTTGTTAGTCCAATTAGCCTATGTTTGGTTTATCAAAGATAAATCATCGATTAAAAATGGCATTTTTTTCTCGTGGGAATTACAGCTTACTAGTATTTTAAATTTCCCATTTCAAAATTAAGATTTACAAGTTTTTTTTTTTTTTCAAATTTCAGATGAGAATCAAAATAAATATTGATAATTATGTTACATTATTGTTATAAAACTAAAAAATAATTTATATATACCCTACCCCGATTTTAAAACCACACACACACACAGCGACATAATGGTTTTGTTGGATCTAGTGGTGTTGGTGGCAATGTCGCGACAACTGAGTAGTTCCAGACGATGCGCCTAAATAAGGTTTGGATTATGGGTGGGCAATAGGTCGGGTCGGGTTTGAGCCAAAACCAACCCAACCCGTATACACCGATTTTGGGCTCTTTAACAACCCGACCCGACCCGGCTCCTAGCCTAAACCGCCTCGCCCCGAATCAGGTCAGGTCGGGTTTTTTTTTTTCCTTTCACCCCCCAACTTCCCAATCCGTTGTTTGGCTTAAATCCCAACAATCTGTGGCATCTTTTCTTGAATCCACGCCAATTGCTTCAAGCTTGAATCTAATAGTAATAGGTTTCTTGTAGAAATTCAATTTGCAGCCGGGCATCAAATTTCCCTAAACCATCCCACTTCACAACTAAATTATTTTGGCCTCTTTCCTTCTATTGTTAATCTATCTATTGGACCAGTTCAAAAGATCAAAGCATTCCATTGACACCCTTTCGGTCCCAAATTAAATGAACAATTAGCACATCGGTTTTCACAAAACAAAATAAATAAGTTAGTCCAACCACGAACAGGCAAGCCATGTTATTTGCTGACATAGCAATATGAAAATTAGTTCATGCTACAACTAAATAAAATCCAATTAGCAAGAATGAATAAAGTATCAATTTCCTAGTTCATTATGAAAAAACCAAAAAATCCAAAGGGAAAACCATCTTTGGATGCGCACTGAGATTTTCTCCCTGTTTTTGCAGCCACAATATTACAGACTTCTCTTTGGATTTATGTTTCCTTTAGCCTAGCATTTCCCCCACAAACTCACGGGCTAGGAGACCCATCTTTACTCCTGCTTCTGCTTTGGCTTGGGCTTCGATTACTACCAGAGAGAGAGAGAGAGGATTTACCAGTTGGAGGTCAGATCTAGATGAGAAGAAAGAATGGTCGGCTGCTTCAAAGCTTCAAAATATGAAATAGGGTTGGTCGATTTAAAAGGGTTGGAAGTGAACCGACCCGACCCATACGAATTTTAAAATTGTTTCACCCGACCCAACCCGAAATAATTTTAAAACCGACCTGACCCGATCCAATATGAGTCGGGTCGGGTCGATTTAGCGGGTTACGATTTCTTGGCCCAGCCCTAGTTTGGATATTGTTTTTATGTTGGTGGCGTGGAAGAGCGCTGGTGTTGTAGTTGTGGTGGTTTGTTAGTGATGGTACTGTGGTGATGGCAACGACGACGGAGTGGTTCCAGGGGTGCACCTAAATAAAGTTTGGATGTTGTTTTGTGTTGGTATTGGTGTTGGTGACGTGGAGGGCAGTGATGCTATGGTTGTTGTGGCTGGTTGGTGTTGGTGGCGATGGAGACGTGATGACGGAGCGGTTTTGTTGGATTTAGTGATGGCGGTGGAATTCCTTTCAGTTGGTGCCATGTTGGATTGGGATTAGGTGGGTATGTGGTAGGATTAATAGTGTTTGTGACCAATTATTGAGATTGTGATCAATAAATGATATGTGACCGATAACTTGTCACTAATAAATAATATGTAGCCTAAAAATTTGAGTTGTGAGTTATAAAATTTGTGATTTGTGACTTATAATTTTTTTTTATTTATGATCGATAAATAAATTGTGATGTATAAAAAATTGGATTATGCTATGGATACATAGTCCATAACATAATTGTATTCATTATGGACACCATTATAGGAAATGTTATGTTCCTAAAAATTTTGATTTGTTACCGTAAAATAATTTGTAACTTATAAATTTTTTTATTTGTGACCGAAAATTAATAACGGACCAATTAATTTTATAAATTGTAATCAAATTGTATAGAATTATGACTTTAATATATTTAATTAATTATTCATAAATAAAATTTAATTAATATCCGGTTTTTAAAGTTTTAAACTTTATTTCTTAGTTTTGAAATTGGTCATACTTAATCTCTTAGATACGAAATTTCCTCCTTTTTCTTTCCAGGAGCCCACTCATCTCCATTCCTTAAACACGGAGGCTGGGGAAAAAAAGAAAAATGTTATTTGCAGTCGCTCACTTCCATAGTCGCCTTACTTGACATATATGTGGCGGTTAATGATTTGATGCATAAGGCAATAAAAAAACTATTATTTTAATGTATCAAATCACTTACTACCACATGTATGTCACGAAAGACGACTATGATAATGAGCGACTGCAAATAACATTACTAAAAAAATTCTAATATAACAACCTCAATACCTTCCCTCTTTAACCTTCCACTCTATTCTAAATTTCTTATTAGTTTTTCTTCCCCAGTTCTCAAAAGCAAAAATTAGTTTCATTCTTAAAATATTTTTCCTTTGATGAAAATTCTTAAGAACATTTGGAATGCCTCTAATAAGCTAAATTCTTTTTTTTTTTCCTACCAATCTTTACACCATAACAAAATTATTACTTTGTGTGACCAGATGTTAGTGATGTTGAAATTTTTTTTTTTTTACCCAAATTAGGTTAGATTTTTTGAGAAAATAATTTTTATTTCTTTTCACATGTTTTTATTGGAAAAAATATTGTTTCCATTATTTTACGTGATTTTTTATCTTGTTTTCATCTTTGTAGTATTTTTGGGGTTTGGCATCCACCATTATAAATACTATATTCTTTTAATAAGTTTTGTATTATTGAAATATAGAATAATTGTGTAGGCACGGTTATTATCTTTATTTTTTTTCATATTAGTCAATTGAATAAAATACTATGTTCATCTGTCAATTAATTATTTTGCATTTTATTTTATTGTTTATTTGCGATCATATACTTCATATCGTGTCATATATATGATCTCGGGCCATTTTATTACCCAACAAGTGGTATCAGAGCTATTGGTTGTGATTTGTTCAAGATTTTTGTTATTGATGCCTTGAAGTATGAAATTCCACTCTTGGATTCGCAATACAAAATTTTCATTATGGCAAGTGAAAATGCGAGTTGTTCTAGCTCGGATGGATTTGGATGATGCGTTTTTAGGATTTGACAAAATGCGCACAACTTAGACGACAAAGGAGAAACAGCGGAATGACAGGAAGACACTTTCACAGATCTATCTTCATCTCTCTAACAATATTCCTTAAGACATTTTGAAGGAGAAAACGATAATTGCTTTGTGGTTGAAGTTGGAGCTATTGTGCATGACTAAAAATAGCTCTTTGACGAGCTAGGGAGAGAGTGGAGGTTGTCAATGTGATTTCCTAACTAGTTAGTGCGTTTGAATAATTAAAAAAAGTTAAGTCAAAGCAAATTGCATCTAAAGCATAGGTTGTATTCTTAACGCATGACTGAAGGCGGATCTTTGGAAGATCATTTAGTTGTGTTCAAGAAGATTGTCGCTAATTTGGAAACTTTAAAGATAAAGTATGATGAAGAAGATTTGATCTTAATCCTTTTGTATTCGCTACCAACTTCGTTTACTTAATTTAGAGACACAATCTTATATAGTCGTGATACTTTCACCATTGAAGATGCATATGATGTCTTTTTTTAAAAGAGAAAATGGAGCATATGGTTGGATCTGAAGTCATGGATGGAGAAGGTCTTGTTGTTCATGGTGATCGGAGAAGATGTAAGTCGAGATCAAATTTCAATAGTCAAGTTTGTTATTATTGTAAGAAAAAAGGACACATTAAGAGGGATTGTGACAAATTGCAGAACAAAAGTAATTTGACTGCAAATCATGGGAAGCAATCAAATACTTCAGGCGAAATCGACATAGCCAAGAACTATTTGAATGATGAAGATGTTTTGATGATTTCTAACATGAAATTGAAACCTGACGAAGAGTTGATTTTGGATACAGCTGGTGAGTTCTCAATCAGGATTTGTTTGAAACAAATGAAATGGTGACGCAAGGTGTCGTTGTCTTGGGTAACAACGAACCTTGTCGAGTAGCTGGTATTGGTAAAGTCAAATTGAAGCTAGTGGATGAAACATGTAGAACATTTGATCACATTCAACATATTCCAGATTTGAAGAAAAATCTCATTTCGTTTAGTACTCTTGATTTAAAATGTACACGTTTTCTGGAGGAAGTGGAGTTTTGAGGGTTCGAAAGGGTATTTGTGTTGTATTGAAGGGACGGAAAATGTCCCAATTATACATCTTGCAAGGTTGGATAGACTTTGTAAAGAAAAGTCATGACAATTTAGTACCGTTGTGAAGATTCAGTTTGATATTGTACCTTTGGGATTTGATATAAGTCGAAATTCTATTCGATTTCATGCACGTCATATAATATAATGTATGCACGTTTATTGGTGGAAATTCCCTCAACATTCTTAAGACACATTCTCGTGTATATTATTGTCCCGTTCAGTTGGGATGAAAATCCAATTAAAATTGAAAATATAGCTGTTATTGGGTTCCACTAGTCTAATAAAAGTCAACAGTAACGACTAATTTTCAATTTTAATCTGATTTTAATCCCTATCGAACGGGCCCCATATTTTATTTGCAATAGAAATCAAGATATTGCATGAATATAATGTATGAACGTTTATTGGTGTAAATCCCTCGACATTCTTAAGATGAATCTCTTGTGTATATATTTTATTTGCAATGGAAATCAAGATACTGCATGAATAACAATCATAAGACGGAATTTTTGATGTATCATGATTGTGGTAAATATGTTCCATTGCAATAATTTAATTAGAAAAATTCATGTGTACATTGAGGCGCTAAAATAATACTCCAATTTATGTTCATGAGTAATGAATGTGTATTATAATGATTAGATGCAAAGAATCAGTAGTGATTCTACAACTTGGAATCATTCATTTATGTTTTGAATTCATTACAATAAATTTCATATTGCTTTTTCAATCTGATATTCTATTCAATACATGCACCATAATAATATGAATAATGTTATCTAATGTCAGTGGTGCTAAATCTTCAATCTATGTAGAATTATATAATTCGTTTAATTGAACTTTTAATTAATGTCATCAGCGCTGTCACGTAAACTGATGTTAAAATTCAGTAGTGTTAAATTTGGAAGTGTGACTTTTAACAATGTAGTTTCATTCATGCCTATTCATTTACTTGAATTTTAAGGAAAATAGTTGAGATAAGTTTTCTTCTGATTTTATATATTTTCCTTCTTTGTTTGATTATTTCTGGAAAGTAATAATCAGAATGAGAATTGGTTTAAATTTGAGTTAGTATAATGGATAAAAGTTGATTTTATATCAATTTCGATCAAATATTCAGACATATTTCGACAGTGATCATTAATTAAAATTAAAATGGTCTATCTTATTTCGAGGATCCAAGGCTTTAGAAATAAATAAATGGAAGTCATGATAGAGAAAGCTGACTATTACACTACATGTCAGTGGTTGCAGTTGCCCACATTAAGACACTACATGTCATGTCAGTGGGTGCAATTGCCCACATTAAATTTGGACGAAGAAAAATTTGTTGGTTGTTGATACAAATGGATGTGTAGACAAAGCAAATAAAAACAAATGGGTCATGAAGAAGGAAAAGCCAGAACACCATGATTATGCATGACCAATAAAATATAATTGATATATAACTTCAAGAATTGAAATACATAATGAGTTACTCATATATAGAACAATAATGAATAATTCTATTCGTACATAATCATTTATAGAATTGACAAGTGGCGGCCCCCTATTGGGGGGACGTCCATGGGCCCGTGCGCCCCCCAATAGAGGGTCGCCACTTGTCAATTTGGTAAAAAATTTGATAAATGATTATGTACACATAGTGGTCGCCAACAATAATTTGGTCATGTGTATTGAAAAGACGATGAAATTTTTGCAAAATACTAATCATAATTCAACGTGCAACGTTGCACGTTAATTTGAAATACATTTTATGATGTGAAAATATAAAAAAATAATTAATACAAATTGTTTACGTGGAATGAACTTTTGATCCAAATGAAATAAAAATCTGTTTGTAAAAAATAATTTAAATAGTTAAAGAAGTCAATTAAAATAGTTCATTCATTTACTCTTTTAAGCTAAATTGAACATTCAACGAATGCAATATTTTCTTCAAATTCACTTAAATATGTATTGAATATATCAATTTAAATTATTTATTATGGATACGCATTATGTCCCCCTATTTACCTTTTTTGTATCTTAACATTCAATAAATAAATCAATTGGAAGAAAACTCTAAAAATATTTATCTTTTGTTTCAAAAAAAAATTTAATTTACTATTCAATCAAGTAGAACGAAACTGTCAAATATAAATTGATCATAACTAAATAATTGATAAAATAATTCATGATAATATTGTTCAAATGATTAAATGAATAAAATACATATTGAAAATAAAATGTAATGAATCTGTCAAATATGATTAATAAATTAAATACATATTGAAAAACGAAAAGTAAGATAATAAATGTATCAAATGTACATCCATCAATAACTAAATAGTTGACAAAATAATTAATGATAATATTGTTCAAATGATTAATAAATTAAATACATATTGAAAAACAAAAAAAAAATATGTTGTTATTGAAATAATTAAATACATATTATAATAAAAATAAAGTATTATTGAATTATAATAAGGATAGAATTGTCCAAAAAATTAATATCACTTGATATGATATTTAATATATTATAGATATTTTCAACGTATGAGAATAGGTACAATATACGATCCCGACTATGCTCTTATTGATTAACTAGATTTAAAGCTCCATAAATCACAAAAACCATACAACTTGTACGAAATTTTCGTAGTGTAACCTGATTTCTTGAGTTTAAAATAAAGGATTATGTCCATGCCTTACTTAAACATCCTTGTATGCTAACACCTTCGTACAAAATTAGTCAAAATTGAGTGTGCACCCCCATGTTATTTTGAAATGTTTTATAACTGTTATGAAAATAATATTTGACCCTCCATCTATCCTTTCGATCTAAATATGGAAAAAAATGCAAGTCCCTGAAAATAAATGTTAATTATTATACTGCACGTAAATAGTGAAATACATACTTGAATATGAGTATTACAATTACAACTAAATGTATAAATAAAGGTAAATGGTAGATACGATACATGAATTAATGTGAATGTTAATTAATTTAAAATTAATACGAAGTAATATATAAATGACAATGAATGCAAATCATTTATAGTAATGAATATAATTTAATTTTCATTTAAAATTGAATGATAATTAAAATACGTGGACGTAAATAATAAACTACATTCTGAAATGTGAAATTCTCATTCTTCTACTCATTTTCAACAACATTCTTCAATAAAATAATATTTTTCATTACATCAATAAATTTTTTTTCAATCACACATTCTCCATCAATCTACTATTACAGAATACATTCTTTCAAAATAATGTGGATCAAACACATCTTAATATTAATTAATTGATAATTAATAACAAAGAATATATGCATGAACGAGGATTTTATAGTATTTATTAGTTTGTAAATTAAATAAATATTTGAAAACAAAAAGTAAGGTATTATTGAAATAATTGAATTGTGGTAAAGCTATAATTGTTTAAAAAATGATTCTCACTTGATTTGATATTTAACATATCATAGATGAGTGAATTTTTCAAGTCAAGTACTGAAATTACACTTGTTTTTATAGTCCAAGAAAATAATATGTATATTTATGAAAGATAATTAGTAAAACAGAAGTTTATTACGCAAAAACAAAAATAAAATCTATCATATCTCTTATATTTTCTCTCTCATATACGAAACTCAACATCTTCAGAAGGAATGAAATAGAAAGCACAAAAATACACCCCCCCCCCCCACCCACCCACCAGCATTGCTAACGAGTAACAAAAATGATTTCAAGGAGTTGCGTGGAATTGAGCAAGAAAGAAAATATAAAGATATGCACAAAATGACCATTTCGTCCTTTACATTCAAGCCCGAACCGTAGGAGCCATCCCTCTACCAGCATTGGTAACTTTGTTCTGCTTATCTGAGGCAGACGGATTAGTTCTGGATGACTGAGGACTTCTCACATGTGAAGAAGTTCCTTCTTCTGAATCTTGAATTGCTTGCTTCAAGATCTCGACCACTTCGCTCATAGCCGGCCGATCTTTTGGGTTCTTGTTCAAGCAGCTATCTGCCAACTTGGCGATTCTCCTGGCCGCAGTTAGGGAATATTGGTTTTGGAGTCGGCGATCCATTATCATGTTAAATTTCTTACTATCAGCCGGGAAAAGTTTCACCCAATCTAGAAGCTTCTGCTCCATCGTGGGGAGGTTTCTTTCCAAAGTCCGTCTTCCTGTGAGTATCTCGTAAAGCACAACTCCGAAGCTCCATATGTCACTCTTGATAGTAAGATGACCCGTTTCAACATATTCCGGAGCAGCATATCCACGTGTCCCGACAGGCTAAAACCGTAAAGTTCAAAAGGTTAGGGATCAAGCCATCATCTTAATCACGAGAGCAATATCAAGCAAAAAATATTAGAAAAACACACGAGCATATACACAAAATTTATAATGTTTCACTCTTGACGTGAGAACCATTTCCATCTGCTGTTGAAAATACTCACCATGAAAAGAAAGAGAATTACAATTTGTGATCTTACGCCTCTCAATCTGTATCAGTATCACTCTAAAAGCAGCCACTTAAATAGTCCATTATATATTATAGGAATGTTAAAGCGACCTAATACATGTATAAAATGCCTGACGTAATTGTGAACCCAGAATAGACCGCAAAACAGAAAAAAGGAGTTCTTGTGAGACCAAATATGCATACTGATTAAGTTCTGAGATACAAATTTGCAGTTGAAGTTCCCGAGTTTCGGATAAATTACGTAAGAACTAGGGATTAGGAGTTTGGATCAAATAAATTGAAAAGAGATATGGCAACTAAAATCATTTCACTACTTACCGCAGTAGACACGTGAGTTCGGTCTCCAGTTGGACCTTCCCTTGCAAGTCCAAAGTCGGAAAGCTTTGCATTGAAATCCTTATCCAAAAGCACATTTGAGGACTTGAAATCACGATATATCACCTGCCCACACAGGACAAGAAAAAATAGCTAAATAATTTGTACCGCAAGCTACAACTTGTAATATCCTTAAAAGCTCAAGAATTTCTTAGCATGTTGATGCATGAAAATGAATTCTTAGACAGAGTTCTATACAATTAATTAAATTCACAAAAGCAAGCAAACAACCAAATTTCACCACCTAAAAAGAGGTACCTGAACTTCCACGCCCTCATGGAGATAAGCCATTCCTTGAGCGGCCCCAAGAATAATATGTAGTCTTGTTCTCCAAGGAACTGTTGGCATTGACCGGTTGAAAAGATGATCCTCCAAGCTCTTATTGGGCATGTATTCATAAACCAATAAGCGTTGGATTCCTCTTTCTCCATCCAAAGCGCAGTATCCTACAAGCTTTACAAGATTGGGGTGATACAAAACTCCAAGGAATTGGACCTCTGCAACCCATTGTTTATGGCCCTATATGATAGACAAACAATTCCAATGTAAATTTTTAGAACCCGAGAAAATACATAAAACGTAAGAGATTATTTTATTTTTTAGAAACCAAGAACCCAAGGAATAATGTCATTTCCCAATTATTGTTCCTTATTTAAGATAAACACGGTAATCAAGCAAGACATAGGCATCTAATCAGGACTTGATGATTTATACTAAACCAACAATCTGCATTATTAATATCGTTTATGCCCCCTTCATAAGAATTTAAGTCCACTTTTATGCTGTGTAATCATAAGTTATATGCACTTCATGGAAAATGAGTCCTTTCTATCATCTTAAAAGGTTTTTTTTTTCTTTCTTTCTTTATGGCTAAGATACTACATTTAAGAAATTCTCAATTAGTACTTCTTATACTGTTATTCATATCGTATTTGATTTAACTCGTGAATGTTTGTTACTATGTTTAACATTGCCCAAACAAACCAGTCTAGAGACAAATTTATACAACGACAATTCATAGATATCATAGATAACACATTTAGTGAAAATAAAATTACTCGTCTGTATCCATGTCTGAAATTTCACACTTATTAGGAAAATATATCAGAATGAAGAAAATCATTCCCTATCATGTTGAAGCCATAACCCCACACACACGTTTGCGCTTCAATTCAAATTTCCATAGCATCTCACCATGTTATATTCAACATTTAAGCTAGTTTCAACTCTCAAATTCACTAAACATCATGCATTTTGCATTTAGTTTCAAAATTATCAAAATGTTGATAAGCAATCCCTCAATTTCACAACAACTGAAATAGAAATCACCCCCCACCCCCACCCCCCACAACACCATTAGAACTGTTAAAGCCAAAAGACCCTCTCACGGCGAAGGCTCTGCTCTTAAGTGGTATTACCAGCCATTCTGGAGGAGCATTTGATTAAACAAATTCTAGTCCTGCTTTTCGGGAGAAGCAACATTGAAGTCGAGTTTGCTAGGAATTTTAATCGAAAAAAATTGCTGAATATCTAAGCTTTTACCCCAGGAGGTTCAACATAAGTACCAAACCAAGCAAAAGTCCCGCCGCCACGCTTTCATATTTAAATGAATAAACCTGTCCAATCTTTAACAGCTTAAACTTCTGGTATCAAAACAAGCAAAAGGCCGGGAATTTTAAGCTACCCATTTATGAAAATTGTGAACATGTCACGTATCGGAAAACGTTAAAAAGGTAGATTAATCGACTGTCTAAGGCTCAAATTTTATTATCGACACAAAAAAATACCTGTAATCCTTGGGTATTGAGTTTTTTAATGGCAACCACAATGGAATCTCCCTGCCCATTTGGAGGCACAATTGTACCTTTATAAACACTACCAAAACCACCTTCCCCAATCCTCAGCAGCCTGTTGAAATTTTTAGTTGCTTCTCTCAGTTCTGACAAAGAAAAAACCCTCAAATTCTGCTCTTTTTCTTTATACATTTCTGTTATACTCCGAGGGGATGAAGCTGAACCGGTGGATTTACATACCCGCCTTGAATCCAAATTATCTGATTTTCTTCGATTACTCAATTCCGGCGCCGATCTCGGTTCCCGGGATTTCGACTTGTCTTTGAATATTGCAAAACACTTCATCATTTTCAAAAAATATAAAATCGCCCCAAGCCCGCAAGTTTTTTTTTTTTCCTGCACGAGCTATTTGAAATTGATCAAATCAATTCTGCTAAAAGGTGGGCAGAAAGGGTATGTAAAAAAACAGAGAAAATATGAACGATTGGTTGGGGAAAAAAAAAAAGAAGCAAAAAAGAGATAAAAGGGTGCAGAAAACAAAATTCAAGTGGGAACTAATTGCAGAAAACGTGCAGATCATTAACTAGTCGAAATTCAAGTGAGAAAATGAAGATGGAAAGGGAGAAATTGCTTTATAATAAGGAAATTGTATGTGCGTGAAATTTTCATACAAGTGGAATTGCACTTTGCAGATAAATAATTATGAAGAAAATCATCGGATAAGAGTGGAAAAGAAGGTGATTTGAACATATTTCATCAAAGGATATTCAAAGAATTAAACCACGATACATAGAGTAGCGTTGAAAAAATTGGAATTGAATTGCAGTATATAAATTCGAGGACGTACAAAGTTTTCGCGTACTGGCCAAACTTCAAAGTGGAAAATAACCGACTTATTAATTTTATTTTATTTTTAATTGATAACCGTGGATGTTCGGGTCAACATATGCGCATCTCGATTAATCCCACGATTTTAACTTTTTATTTTTATTTATTTAACTTAGATTAAGCCCCTCGTTTGAGGACCATTGTTAAAAAAAAAATATTTTGAATAGTAATTTTTAGGTAAATGTGTTGATAAAAAGTAAAAAAAAAATTACGTATAAAATATTTTATTTTGTGAATGTGTAGTTGACAATGAGCATATAGTAAAAAAGAGTTTTCAAATAATGATTCAAAAAAACATTGTTTTGAATAATGAATGTTTTAAGAATGTGTTATTAAAAAATTAAAAAAAATTAAATTTATATGCAGAATATTTTATTATGTGAATATATGATTGAAAATGAGTATGTATATAAAAAAGTTCTGAAAAAGAAGAGACAAACAAGAATTAAAGACTGATCATTTGTCTAATAAAAGTTAAAAATTATAAGTCAGCAGATTGCGTGAAATGTGTAGTTAAAAATGAATAAAAGTTGTTGATTCAATGAAATATGTAATAAAAAATAAGTTTGACAAATTTATAATCTTAAAAATGCTTTGTCAAATAGGTTGTCAAAGTTATAAATTAATAAAAAATAATAATTAAATTTGATTTAGAAGAATTTATAAAAGTAATTTTAAAATTGCGTATGAAAAAGAAAGAAGTGACGTCAATAGAAGACCAAAGACTAAAAAACACATTCACATATGTGATATGTCGTCGTCCGTACGTAATTTCCGCGTTTTGCGTTTTCGGATGGCAGTGTGAACGTTGGACTTGGACCCGACCCGCTAAGGAAGGTCACGCTCTGTGACAGCTGGAAGATTTAATCCCTACGGTACAAGTATTCTTAAAAGTTAATCGTCCTTTAGGTCCCATATTTCAACTTTGTAATGATTAGGTACTCAATAGGCCCATCGGTTTTGCTACCGGTACATCGGGATGTACATCGAGGTGTACACCCCCCTCATATGGGGATGGGACCCGTTTAAATAAAAAATATTTTATGCAGTGGGTCCCACCTCTCATGTGAGGGGGGTGTACACCCCGATGTACAAAAGTTGATGTACAAGTAGACATTTTCATAGGCCCATAGGGTATTAAACTTTTTTTATTCGTTTTCCTTTTCTGTTTTCATTTTGTTCGTAAGTATAGAAAAATAATTAGTCTAATGTTAAATGTGGTAGTTATCTCAAAAAAATTAAATAGAAATTTGCAAAAATTTGACTGATAAAATTTCTTTAATTCGGAATTTTCATTTGTATGTACTAAAAATTAGTTCTAAGAACACATTTATTCAAACAATAGACTTTTCCGTTTGACAAACTTATAAATGGTTTGTAAAGAGGAACGTATATTACGAGTACAAAACATAAAATAGCGACGATGTATGGTTGGTTGATTTAAGTGATGTCAAAATGCATTGAACATTCAAGTCCAAAGTGACTCAACTCATTAAAAACTTGGACAAAAACAAGGAAAAAATTATATTTCAAGGGTATGGTTTACACCAATTCAAAAGCCATGTAGATAGTTTAAAAATTCAAAACTCAGGTACTAGGTAATTAATTAAAAATATTAATTAATTAGATCACAATTATATAATTAATAGTCACGATTTATTTATTGGTCACATATTATCAAATTAATTAATCACTGATGATTTTGAGGTCACAAATTCAAAAAATTATAGATCACGGTTAATTTCATTGGTCACATATTTTCAAATTTGTTGGTCACGGATTATTTTTAATCACGTATTGTCAAATTTTTAGATCACGGTTAAATACTTGGTTACATATAACCAAATATTTCATCGTGGATTTTAGAGAGTCGAGCAAATGGTATTAGAGTCAAAGATTAGGCCAAACCATGTGTCACGGGCTGCAGCTTTGCTTAAGCCCCGTGTTATAAATATTTATTTAATTCGTAAAATAGTTAGAAAATAGAAAAGAAAAAGTATGATTCTAGAGTCAAATGATGTCTACTCCCGTCATTTGTGTTTTTGTTCCGAAATCTATTATATGGGGTATTGGTCTTTCAAACATTTTCAAACTTACTAGTGTTTTCCCCCTGCACTAGCCATTGTAATTTTCTGCTTTTATCTATTGTAATTTTCAGCTTTCTAGCAATCAATGAAGATGTTATTTCTATTATGTTCAATTTCATGTTGCAAGTTTTCTTAAAATTGTAATCAAATTTACTTTCGTCCCGACGCGACCGAGAAAAGGCAGAAGGTAGTCTAGCGGAGCAAACTACTGCCGCACGGTGTCCCTTTATGTGTTAAAAAGAAAGGTAACCCGTGAAACCATGACTAGCGAGAAGAATGTGTTAGGCTAGTGCCGTCGAAGAGGCTTGACGGGAGCACCTGAGGTTTTGAAAACCGAAACCAAATAACGAACTTCAACTTAGCGAGAGTTTCTCCAAAGATTTCCAGGCTCGGAGCCCAACCAATGACCTATGGAAGTCAGGTTCGTCCTCGGTCAATATTTGATCAAACAATAGGGGGTGACCCGATGGTGCATCGAAGTCTTGAATGACGAAGACTGGGTGCAAGTCGCCCTCCTCCTTTTATCGTAGCTCGTTATTGGTCCTTTTGACATAAGATTCTCAGCAGCTCAAAGACTAGTCGAGCAAGACAGGGATAAAAAAATCTCCATTTATCACCTGTTTACTTATTTATTTATTTTTAAAATATAATTTAAATATAAAAATAAAACGTAATAAAAAGAATCAAGATAGG
This sequence comes from Fraxinus excelsior, assembly GCA_019097785.1. Taxonomy (NCBI): domain Eukaryota; kingdom Viridiplantae; phylum Streptophyta; class Magnoliopsida; order Lamiales; family Oleaceae; genus Fraxinus; species Fraxinus excelsior. Next base: position 28,216,858 of record CM032635.1, on the reverse strand, counting down.
GCGGGAAATTTTTTTCATCCCTGTAATTTGAAAATAAATAAATCAAAATATTTTTTTTTAATTATAATTGTACTAAAATTTCAAGAAATATAGAAAAGGTCAAAAAAATGATGGGGATGCCCAACCCAGCCACATATTTGGGAGGATCACGACCCGTTGAAGTCGTAAATTTAAAGGCGTGAAGTGCACCACCTTGCACGTGGTTGGTTCGAGCCAACTCACTCATTTTGACATTTATATCGATTCAATTATGATTCTTAAATCAATTAAGATATAGCTAAGGTGAAAATAAGAGGGAGTTTTAATAGGTATAAAAAAGTGCATATTGTCTTGTGGTATGTAAGTGCAAGTATTGGACCTCCTCGGTACACTAGGTAAGACATTCATTGTTGAAAAATGAATGGAGAATACACCGAGAATATAATAATGTTGTAGTAATTAAATACTAACTTGAAGACAAGACATCAAAATTGAAATATCCACCAAAAGACTTGATCACGATACCGTTGTCCTCAAACAATATTTGTCCCCTTTAGGATTGAAAATTGTTTGAAGGGATGATGGCAAATGGTTTGCAGGATTTAAAACAAGCTTTGGAAAAGATTAATGCTCAAACAATCAAGCAAAATCCTTTAGAATCAAGAACTATGAATATGAAGAAGAAAATTAAACTTGGAATGAAAATGTTCTCTCAAAATGGGGCTATAATTTTTTGTATATTTTCTTAATGTTTAAGTTGATCACAAACCATTTATTTATAGCCTAGAAACAATGCTACACGAAGTGGTGCAAAAAACTCTCCAAAAGCCACCAAATTTGAATTCCAAACGGGCAAAAATCAACCTCCAAACGATTAAAAAAATTGTACCATGCGACCGCAAGGTACAAACCCATGCGATCGCATGGTTCAAATCATACCGTGACATTTAGTCCAGGTAAATACTCATGCGGCCGCAAGGTATAAATATTTTTTTTTTCTAATCCCGTTTTTTCATTCCAACATTTATTTGTTTTGAACAAAAATCATTTTCTAACAATCTCCCACTTGTTTAAAATCAAATAAACTCTCTTATTCAAAGTTATACGATACTTATGCATAAGGATTAGATATCTTTCGATTTGAATCTAACCATAGTGTAATTCAAACAAAGCAAAGTCGGAATCAAAGGTAACATGAAGCTTTGAACCATTTGTTCCAAATGACAATACCGGTTCGAACACACACGAGTATCACGTGTTCTCAAATTTCTCAAACTCGCTTAGCACTATTATGGTCTTGCGCTAATCATTTTTCAATAAACTTTTAAGAGAGAAACTCTAGCTCTCTATTGAGGCGGCACCACCTCGAAGTTTATTTAGGTGAAATTCTTCCAGTATCTTTGTTACTTTTAAGATATTTGTTATTAATACTGAACTTCATTAAGAATTTTAATTCATCCATCACTTCAATAACAACCAGCATTATAATTAAGATAGGGTTATTGTGGATATCAATAATGCTGAAACTATCCACATGTCGAATGACTTGTTATTACTCTTTGAACCCATAAATTACTTTTTGAGTAATGATGGGTAGGGTTGCCATCATTGGTGGATCTTTTTTAATTTAAGAGTTTCAACCCCATCCTACTTGTAGTAGAATTTACTAAATCTCTATTTAGAGGTTTAGTTAAAGGATCCGCTAAATTCTCAATTGATTTTACATAATTTAAGGAAATTGTTCCACTCTTGATTAATTTCCTTATGTAATCATGTCTTAAACTCATATGTCTAGACTTTCCATTATATACTTCGTTGTATGTTTTTGCTAACGTGGCTTGACTATCACATATGATAGGTATAGAAGATATTATTTTCGGTCCCAAAGGTATCTCATATAAGAGTTCCTTAAGCCACTCGACCTCTTTTCCGGTTTCCGATAGTGCAACAAACTCGAATTCCATAGTTGAGTGTGTTATACATGTCTGTTTCTTTGATTTCCAATAAACAGCTCCACCACCAAGTGTAAACACCCAACCTGAAGTGGATTTATTTTCACCCGTGCTAGATATCCAACTAGCATCCGTAAAACCTTCCAATACAGCCGGGAATTTAGTATATTGTAGACCTAAATTCTTGGTTTTCTTTAAATATCCAAGAACTCTTCCAATGGCCTTCCAATGGTCATTGCTCGGGTTACTAGTAAACCTACTAAGTTTACTAATTGCAAATGCTATAGCCGGTCTCGTACATTGAACGACATACATGAGACTTCCAATAGCACTTGCATATTCTAATTGAGCAATTTCTCTTCCATCATTTTTTACAAGCTTTGAACTTGGATCAAGTGGGGTACTACAATCTTTTATGTTCAAATGTTTGAATTTATTTATCACACTCTCTATATAGTGTGATTGACTCAAATAATAACCCCCACTGTTTTTCTTAACCTTGATATCTAAAATAGTATCCACTTTTCCAAGATCCTTCATCTTAAAAATGGAAGATAGAAAAAATTTCGTTTCTTGATCTCATCCATGTGATTACTCATAATCAACATGTCATCAATATACAAGCAAATAAAAATCACATAATTTTCACATACTTTACAATATAAACATTTATCTACACTATTATGTTTAAAGCCAAAAGATATTATCGCTAAGTCAAATTTCTCATTCCACTTCTTAGGTATTGCTTCAAACCAGCTTGCACACATTTTGTTCATTTCCAGGTAGAACGAACCCTTCAGGTTGTTCCATATAAACCTCCTCATCGAGATCTCCATTTAAGAGTACCGTCTTGACATCCATTTGATGAACATGCAAGTCATGTATCGAAGCTAAAGCAAATAATATCCTAATAAATGTTATTCTAGCTATCGGTGCATATGTGTTAAAATAATCAATTCCTTCCTTTTGTCGATAACTTTTGGCTACTAATCTAGCCTTAAAGGTATTAAGAGAACCATCAATATTATACTTTCTCCTAAACACCCATTTGCAACCTATAGGTTTAGATCCGGGTGGTAAGTCGACAAGTTCTCATGTATTATTTGACATTATCGAATCCATTTGGTCCTTAATAGCATCTTTCCAAAAGATGCTATCACATGAAGTTATACCTTCTTTATAAGTTTTAGGGTCGGTTTCCACTTGTAAAACAAAAGGGATGTTCTTACAACATTCACACTATTTCCCTCTACCAAGTAAAAGGAAATGAGTTGAGATTCAATCTCATCCGATCCCAAGGACTTCGCAATTCGAGTTCTTTTGCTTCTTCGTGATTCACTAGATTCATTAACATCTTTAGAAGATGTTTCATCTCGTGTTCCACTTGAGCTAGGGATATCATTTTGAATTTCCCTCAATTCGTTATCCGAAGATAATGAATTCTCAAAGAACTCCACATTATTTGATTCGATAATCACATTGGTTTCTAAATTCAATAATCTGTAAGACTTGCTATTGTTAGCATATCCTACAAAAGCACATTATATGCCTCTTGGACCCAACTTGGTCCGGTTAAGATTTGTGTTCTTATAATAAGCAAGACACCCCCACACTTTAAAATAATCAATATTCGATTTTCTTCCTTTCGACAATTCATAAGGAGAAACCTTAGTGTTTTTAGAAGGAATCCTATTTAAAATCCTACATGCACTCAATAATGCTTCACCCTATAAATTAAATGGTAACTTAGCATACATTAACAGAGCATTTATCATATCAACTAAAGTTCTATTTTTTCCTTTCAACCAATCTATTTTGTTCGGGTGTCCTAAGTGCAGAACATTGATGTACTATACCATATTGTTCACAAAATGAATTAAAATCACTAGAAAAATATTCACCTCCTCTATCACTTCTTAAAGTTTTTATTTTCTTACTTAGGTGATTTTCTACTCATTTTTATATGTCTTAAACATATCAAAGGCCTCATATTTATGCTTAATTAAATAAACATGTGTATACCTAGAGTAGTCATCAATAAAAGTAATAAAGTATCTATTACCACCTCTAGTCAACATTCCATTTAATTCACATATATCGGTATGAATTAATTTTAAAATATTAGAAGTCCTGTTAACACTTTGATAAGGCTTCTTAATCATTTTAGATTCAATACATGTCTTACATTTATAAGCATCATTTTCTTTATATGAAATCATGTCACATTTTAACATACGTTTCATAGTACTTTTACATATGTGACCTAATCTATCATGTCATAACGAAAATAAATCAACAACAATATAAGCAAAGTCAACTTTATTATTTAAAGATTTGTCAATAGTACAAAGTTTGACCATTCCTTCACTAGAATAGCATTTACCAACAAATTTCCCATTTAGGGAAAGTACAAGTTTACCGGATTCATAAACACATTTTATGCCCGATTTTCCTAAGAGATTTCCACTAACTAAGTTCATATTCATATCGGGAACATGTAGTACATTTGTTAAGGTAACCGTCTTGCCGGAAGTGAAAATAATATCCACGTTTCCTTTTCCATACACTTTGGATCTAACCTCGTTGCCCATTTGAATTTTTTGTTCTCCATCAATTTCGAAATAAGTCTTGAATAATGACTTATCATATGATACATGTAAAGTTGCACATGTATCATACCACCACCCGGGAACCTTTCCCTTGATTGCGTTGATTTCATTAACGGTGGCCATAATATTATCTTCTTTGATGGAGTTTACTTTTCCTTCGGTATTGTTCTTTTTCCGGTATCGACATTCTTTTGCATAATGTCCAGATTTTCCACATACAAAACAACTACATTTTGTCTTCTTCTTGGAATTGTTGAAGTTCCTTAAATGCTTTCTCTTGTTGGTTTTGGACGGTAGACGGTTCAGGCTTCTCCACGGCATTGGCTTTAGATGTACTTTCATAAGAATTATCATTATTATCTCTTGCCCTTGATTCCTCTTCAATTCGAAGATGTTTTTGCAATTGTTCCAGGCTTCTCCACGGTATTGGCTTTAGATGTACCTTCATAAGAATTATCATTATTATCTCTTGCCCTTGATTCCTCTTCAATTCGAAGATGTTTTTGCAATTGTTCCAAAGAATAGTCTTCAGAACTATGCATGATTTTCTTCCGGTATCCTTTCCAAGATCCGGGAAGTTTGGCAATAATAGCCCCCACTTGGAAAGTTTCCAGAATTTCAATCTTTACCGCCTTCAACTTATTCACAAGTACTTGCAATTCATGTATTTGGGGGAGTATGAGAATATTTTCAAGAAACTTGAAATCAAAATACCTCGAAATTAGAAATTTCTTTGTTCCCTCTTCTTCGACTTTGTATTTGTTTTTCAATGCATTCCAGATTTCCTTTACCGATGAAGTGTTAGTGTAGAGATCATATAGCCGGTCTGATAGAGCATTTAGGATGTGACCACGGCATATAAGTTCATCGTCTTGGTGTTTTTGTCTTTCAGCCCTTACCGCATCGGTTTCTTCATTTGTAAGTTTCGGTAATGGTGCCAATTCCGGATCAAGTATGTAGAAGATCTTCAAGGTTGTAAGTAGAAACTTCAGTTTGTCTTGCCACCTTGTGAAATTCGTTCCATCGAAGCGATCCAACCGTACAAGGTCTTTATTCATCAACTTGATAGTAGCCATCGTGCTTTCGTTCTCCATTTATCAAATATTGTTTGAGATTGTTGAAAAATGAATGGAGAATACACCGAGAATGTAATAATGTTGCAGCAATCAAATACTAACTTGAAGATAAGACATCAAAATTGAAATATCCACCAAACGACTTGATCACGATACCGTTGTCCTCAAACAATATTTGCCCCATTTAGGATTGAAAATTGTTTGAAGGGATATGGCAAATGGTTTGCAGGATTTCAAACAAGCCTTGGAAAAAATTAATGCTCAAACAATCAAGCAAAATCCTTTAGAATCAAGAACTATGAATATGAAGAAGAAAATTAAACTTGGAATGAAAATTTTCTCTCAAAATGGGGCTATAGTTTTTTGTATATTTTCTTAATGTTTAAGTTGATCCCAAACCATTTATTTATAGCCTAGAAACAATGCTACACGAAGTGGTCAGGGGCGAATCCAGGATTTGGACCCAGCACGGGCGGAGACCGTTGACTCGTAACCATTTACCGATGACCGTAGACAATCAACGATCATAATAGGCGAAAATATAATTCGATACATATATAAAAGCACTAAATCGTAAAAAGTATATACATATGAAAATATATTTCAATACAACCCAAAATACTAAAAAAAATACAACCCTACTCTGTAACCGTAAACTTAGACAACTGCATTCTTCGGGGTCTCATATTTTGAAAACGTTGCAATATTGTCTCATCCTCAAGTTTTACAAAAACATCTTTTTCCACGTAAACAGTCAAATTGTCATTCAACAATTCATCTCCCATTTTGTTGCGCAAGTCACTCTTGATTAAATTCATAGTAGAAAATACTCTTTCAACAGTTGCAGTTGCCACATGTAATATCAAAACCAAGGTGATCAACCTATAAACCAACGGAAAATAACAGTAACTTCCAATTTCAACCAACTTCTGAGCTACACAAGATATGTTATTGAGGTTAAAGAAAGCTTCATCCATTCTCACCAACATAAGAAACTTGTCAAGTTGAGGTCTAAGTAATAAAAGTTCTTCACTATTGAAGTCCAAAGGATATAACTGAGCAAGACGCAACAATTTACCCTGATCAAAAGCTGCAAATGAATTTCTTGGACTTAAACATGCAATGCAAGAAAAGAGCTCAGTAGTTGTTTCTGAAAAACGATCATTCAACTCTTGCAAGATTGAGTCAATCACATGACAATACAAATCAATATAAAAGCGATGATAAAAAGTCACATGTTGAGTTGCACGCCTAGGTCGACCTTTTACTACTACAACATCCTCCAAATTGGGCACTAAAATATGTCTATCAACACAAAACTCAATCACTCTACGCAACAGAGTTTCCCAACCATTGTCTCTCATGTTCTGCAATGCACACTTACATAAATTCAATAACCTCATAGCATTCTCAATATCCTGATCCTTTTTCTGTAAAGCTTGTGAAAGGTTATTTGTAATTGCAAGAATTTCAAACATAAAATGGAAACTAAACACAAACTGAAAATCTTGCATAGTATCCATCTGTCTTATGGCCATTGATTTTTGATCTGAATTTACTCCATCTTCTGATATATTCTCAAGAACATCTATGATAGCATTAAACATATCAATGAAATGAGTAATTGTCAATAGGTGCGAGCCCCATCTAGTATCACTTGGGCGGGCCAAACTCATTTCTTGAAATTGACCAGTTCCACTAGAAAGTTCCCCAGTATGAAGCTTCTCCAGAATATGAGAATGATAACTTGATCAAAGAGTATCTACACGCTTACATGATGCACCAACCAAATTCACAATAATAGCAAGCATGTTAAAAAAATCACCAAGCATAGAATTCCGACGTGCCACAGAAACAATTGACAACTGAAGCTGGTGAGCAAAGCAATGAACATACATAGCATGTGGGTTCTCTCTTAGAATTAAAGCTTTCAAGCCATTGAACTCACCTGACATATTGCTTGCTCCATCATAACATTGACCTCGCAGGCTAGACATGCTCAATCCATATGTAGAAAACATTGCATCAATAGCATCCTTCAGTGATTGGGCACAAGTATCAGTAACATGAGAGATGTCCAAAAAACGCTCCTTCACTTGCCCACTTTTGTTAACAAATCTCAAAACAACTGCCATTTGTTCTTTTATAGAGTTATCACGAGCCTCATCAACCAAAATTGAAAACAAAGAATCGCCTATCTCATTGATAATAGCCCTTGTCGTCTCCACTGCACAACAATTAATCAAATCCTTTTGGATGTTTGGTGAAGTCATCTGGTCATTTCCAGGAGCATTACTAAATAATACTTCTTTAACTTCCTGACAACGATCTCCATACCATTTTAGTAGCTCAACTAGATTTCCTCTATTCAGAGACTCTTTCGATTCATCATGACCACGAAATGACAATCCTTGCATCAAGAGGAATCTAGTACAATGTAGCACCGCAGTCAATCTCATCCTATAGATTTTTTGTTGACTACTACTTTGGTTAGAAATAACATAGGAGATGCTTTTCTTTTGATTCATCAAGTTCATACACTTTGCAAAAGCTTGATTGTGAGCACTATCAAAGAGACCGACATGATCTTTCAATGTCTTTTTGTACTTCAAATCCTTAAAGTCGGTTTGAGTGAATACATGTCCACCTCCTTAACCCCATCTATCGAGTTTGAACAAGTAGCAATGCAAACAATACGCAGCATCATTTTCTATACTGTACTCCAACCAATGAAATTCAGAGAACCACTCTTTCCGAAAACACCTATTATCATTCCCTATACGTCTTCTTGGAAAGTCATGCCCATACGGTTGACAAGGACCTTTCTCCAAGTATGACATCCTAACATCATCTCTGATATTAGGATCATATGATTCAATAGGGGGCGTTTCCCTGGATCAGATACAAGATTATCCACATTGAATTGATGCCAAAACTTCTTTGCGTTATTTACTAACTCTTGTGCTCGGCTAGAATCAGTAGCGGGACTAGATACACAACTAGAGAACGAAGAACTAGGTACGGACTTTCGTTTCGGTTGAAAAAATCGCTCCATAATCTGCAAAATGCCCCAATTTATTTTTCAATTCAAAATTGATTAAAAAAGTGTACACATGGACATGGTTAATGGTTTAATTGAGTCAAACATCTTCACGTCGAAGACTCTTCACTTATCCCTAAATCCTAATTTCTTAAAACCCTAAATTCTCAAATCACAATTCAAAATTATAAGTTATAACTCGTAGTTAATATAAATTTCCATAATTCACAAATTAACAAAAGCTGAAAAAAAAAGGAATACAAAAACACAAATATACAGTACAGGGGCTGCACCCATCACTTAAATTCTCATTTATCATAAATTCATAATTTATTAATAACAAATAACAAATTAACAAAAATTGAAAAAAATGAATACAAAAACACAAATATACAGTCCAGGGGCTGCACCCATCACTTAAATTCAAATTTATCATAAATTCATAATTCATTAATGATTAATAGCAAATAATAAATTAACATAAACTGAAAAAAAAAAATACAAAAACACAAATATACAGTCCAGGGGTTGCACTCATCACTGAAATTCACATTTATCATAAATTCATAAATAATAATAGCAATTAGCAAATAACAAATTAACAAAAACAGAAAAAAAAAATGAATACCTGATAAATTGTCGGCCCAGCCCAAAATGCCAAAACTGCAGGCTCCAGAGTCCAGCAGCACAGTCCAAAAATTGCAGCCCATCCAGCAGCCTCCAGAGTCCAGGAAGCCCAAAAACTTACAGCCCACACCGCCACACGCACAGGATGTCTTCTCCAGCGGTCCAGTCCAGCCTCCCTCCAAGTCACGGCTCACCACAGTCCACACTCCACAGCTGCCCCTGCCCAGTGCCCAGACACAAGTCACACAACCAGGCACCAGCCACTGCCACCACAGGTTCGTCCACAAAGCTCTACGCCTCTACCGCACTCTACAGCCACCAGCCCACCACAGGTTCGTCCATAGCAGTCGGCGAGCCTCCTGCAGTCCTGCTCCACCGTCCTCCACAGGGAAACTCAAACCACTCCTCCTCCTCAGTCCTCAAATTAAATTCGCCCAAAATTTTCGCCAACAACAATCGTCCGACAATCGCGACTGACCTAAGAAGAAATGAGAGATGAATTGAAATTGGATTAATTGCCTAATTGGAGTCAATTTGGACCAATTTATCTAGCAAGACTGCAAGACCTTAACTGGCCATGGAAGGTGGATTGGGCCTTTTTTTTAAAAAAAATGAGGCCCAAATTTTTTTTAAACCTCAGCCCAACAGCAAGAAGCCCTTTTTCCCCTCTTTCTTCTGTTCATCTTCAGTCTTCTTCCTGATGGTGTCTGAAGTTTCCGGCGGCCCAGCACGGGCGACCGCGGGGGCTGGCCAGGTGCTGGGTCCGCCACTGGAAGTGGTGCAAAAAACTCTCCAAAAGCCACCAAATTTAAATTCCAAACGGGCAAAAATCAACCTTCAAACGATTAAAAAATTGTACCATGCGGCCACAAGGTACGACACATGCGGCCGCATGGTTCAAACCATATCGGGACATTTAGTCCTGGTAAATACCCATGCGGCCACAAGGTATAATTTTTTTTTAATCCCATTTCTTCATTCCAAAATTTATTTGTTTTGAACAAAAATAATTTTCTAACATTAATTACTTATTGTACATTCCTAAGAGAATCTCGAGGTCGAGTGTGTTATATGTGTGGATGCCAAGCTTGGCATCACTTGTTCATGCTGGCTTATATGTACGAAGTTTGTTCACGTTCTTCTATTGACCTTTTGTTACTTAATGTGTTGCTTAAGCAAGAGCCTTGGCTTCTTATAGGAAGGATACAGACTTAGCCTCTATTTGTTTCCCATTATAATGCTAATTCTTATCGTTGCAACGGGAATTAGCTGCCTTTTTTGACAATTTTGTCTCAATGTGGGACTCGCTTCTTTTTAAAAAATTAATAATTTTCATCCTATTTGTCTAAGTTGGAACTCTAACTTGCACTATTACCCGATAAAGTGCGATGTTAACCATGTCAATTTGTCAAGTCTATATCGTGCCAAATCATACCCCCAAATGTAGCATTGTACACATTTCCCCAAGAATGTGTATAATCTTTACTTATAGGTGAAAATAAATCTATCATTCCTCAAAAGAGAAATATCAACAACAGAAAAGTTGGCAAAGCTGATCCTCTATGGCTTCTACACTTGGTCCTGAATTATTAGCTCAGCTATAAAAGTTTATCCTATACAAGTCCTGACCCATGCTAGGGAAAATTTTCATTAATTTCATTCTTTCGTCATCAATGTCATATAATATTTAGGTCATGCTATGAGTACATAACTAATAATATAATGGTGTCCATAATGGACACGTGGAGACCCCCTATTGAAGGGTGCATGCGGGCGCAACTTATCAAACCCAAACATATTAGCACGATAAGGAAAAATAAATCCAAATAATGTCAAAACATCTTACCCAAGTAACAAAATAAATGTAAATCCAAAACCTTTTTTCTTTACAATAATTTTACATGTAAATTCAAATCTTTTCACTATTTTTAATTATATATTTTTTAAAAATTATTTTTACAAAATCTATTCGAAAAAAAGACTCGAACGAAAACTAAGTATGATAATTGAAATAAATGTGTATTGCTACTAGTCATTATTTAGATTGACGTAGGAAACACGTTCCATTTCGAGACTTTCTTCATTTGATTTTGAGGGGCATCAACTTTTACAATCTAGAAAAGATTCGACATTAAATTTTTGGTCAAGATTATGACTTTATTAGTAACTGATAAAAATGAAAATTAATTAATTTTACATAAATACTTCATATATTTGTAATCTTCATGGAAAATTCAAATTAAATTTTAGTTCAAGTCAAGTCACGATAGAAATGTAAGTTAAGATCTATTGTCGCGTGTACTTATCAACGAAACAATTTTCAATTAAACAAAAATGCGTCAAGTTTTGAAATTCTAACGATGGTTTGAAATCAAATGAGACCGCCTAAGAGTTAAAATACAAAATTAAATTTATGTTAGAAATAAAATTGATAAATTATAATTGTAACTTCTAAAATAAAATATAAATAATAAAATTTTAATAGAAAAATAGGTAATTTGGTCAATTATAAATAATTATTCTAATTCAAAACCGCATAACCAATCAATCCATACAACATACACCAAAGTCAAAAGTCTCTTAAGAAATTGATTTACCATGTCGTCGTTTCTTAGCTTATCAACAAACTAATGATAATTATGTGGATGGAAAAATTATACTGTCAAATCACGATTTAAAACCGCATCAAATCATTAAGTTTAAGCTCGAACCAATATCAAACATTTTGAACAGTTTGATCCGTCAGAAACAACAAAATTGCCTACACTAATATTAGACCCTTGTTTGAGCACCATTTTTTCGTTAAAATGTATTTTAAAATAGTATTTTGTTAATGAGCGTGTAATTAAAAAGTAAGTAAAAGTTTTCGATTTACGTATAAAATTACTTTACGGAAAAACAAAAAAGCCAATCTACCAGAAAGAGTTCAACAAAATTGCACAAGAAATCGGATCCCACTGGGTAAAAAATGGCGAATAATGCTACACATACAGAAATGTTTTTACAGAAGTCCTACAGAATTTCAAAAAATGTGATGTGGCACTGCAAGACTCATTATTTGCTGACAGCCACCAACCGCCCCCATTTACCCAACCACAACCCAATACAGCCACCCCTTCCCCTTTTTCCTTATTTATTGTCTCAGATTTCGAAATTATTACGTGAATATTAAACGAAATCGAAATATTGCATCCTTAACACTATTTCGAAGTACTCACAGGCTAGTTTATTGCAACCTTAACCGCGTGTGAAACGACAAACCGTAGCAAAAGTTAACACTCGTTGAAATAGGCCGTTACAAATATATAAATGATGTTAAGAATACGAGATTTCGACGAGTTGTAACTTTTCCTACGGTTGACCGTTTCACACGCGGTTAGGGTTGCAATAAACTAACCCATGAGTACTTCGAAATGGTGTTAAGAATATGAGATTTCGATTTCGTTTGACATCCCGTGATAACCCCAAAAATTGAGATAAAAATAAGAAGAAAAAAAACATTTATATGTTTTGTAACGGCCTATTTTGACGAGTGGTAACTTTTGTTACGGTTGATCGTTTCACACGCGGTTAGGGTTGCAATAAACTAACTCGGGAGTACTTCGAAATGGTGTTAAGGATGCAATATTTCGACTTCATTTAACATTCAAGTAATAATTTCGAAATCTGCGACAATAAATAAGGAAAAAGGTGAAGGGGTGGCTGTATTGTGCTGTGGTTGGTTGGGTGGGTGGGTAAATGGGGACGGTTGGTGGCTGTCAGCAAATAATGAGTCTCGCAATGCCACATCACATTTTTTGAAATTCTGTAGGACTTGTGATAACATTTCTGTACGTATAGCGTTTTCAACCTGCTGTGTCTTTATCAGTGTGTTTCTGTAGTGTAGTTTATGCACACCGAATTGATAGAAAATGTGTAATTGGGATCAAACATAAGCCTAGCCGCGTAGGTCCGTACTTGACCTCGACCTAGGTGTAAAGTAATTCAATCTGACCCGTCCCTGGAGTGGTCCGCTTTTGTCCTAGTCTTTGCGGTGAACGTGCACCTTGACAACTTCTAAGTTCTAAGGCTATGTTTGATAAGGGTGGAATTCCATGGAAAATGGAATTGATTTTCCATTTTCCAACTTTGTTGGTGTTTGATATGCTTTATTTTCTTGGCAAAACGTTTTCCACCTTTTTCTAGGTACAACCCTTTTATACACAAAAGCTTGATTTTGTTTTCCCACCTATTTGATGGGAAAATATTTTCCACCTTTTTTTTTTCCTTTTTTGGCAATGAGAACAAATTCTAGATACAATGATAAAAAAAAATTTCACTTTTATTGACAACTTCCATACAAAACAAAGTCAAACGAATGATATTCGGTATGGTAAAAAAAAAAAATTCAAAAAAAAAATTTTCAAATTTTTTCTTTTACAATTGGAACAAATTTTAGACCTATTGGTAGAAATAATTATCACTTTAATGAACAATTTTTATGTAAAACAAAGTCAAACGAACACTAACTTTAAAAATTTTCCAGGTGAAAAATTATATCAATCAAACACACTTATTTAACAATTCCCTGAAAAACAAGTTCTAGACAATATTTTCCCTGGAATTCATTTTCTTTACACCCATTTTCCACCCTTGCAATCAAACGGACCCTAAGTCTTCTTCAGTACCTTAATTCTCACTTTACAGACAAGATTTGACATGAAATTGTCTATGATTTGACTCTAGTCTTACAATTTGCAACTTGTTAAGCAGCTCGTCCAAGAATAAAATTAGACGTCAATTTATTTTATGATTTGTTACGAAGTTATTCGCACATTCACAAAATAAAATATTCTACACGTATATTATTCATCTATTAAAAGAGTTATCCTTCAATTCACTATTCATTTTTGTCACATGAGTTTTCACACTTGCCATGTTTTAAATCGGTTTTGCAATAGTGAACTGTCGTTATTTGTTGACTAATTGGTATTTCAATTCAATTGATATTTTAAATATCTTCTTATAAATATCTTATGTGAAAGATGTAATACAATTAAAATTATTAACTTATTCACAATCATATACCCAAATCGTCTTTCCATAACATACACACACACACACACACACACACACACACACACACACACACACAAGCCGTCATATTCATTTTCGTGATTTCAAAGTTTTTTGCTCTCACACAAATCGTCATATTTACTTTCGGTATTCCAAAGTTTTTTACTCTCATCGTGTTGCCATAGTCTATAAATATTATATAAAATCTAGAGCATTTGTTCTGTGTTTATGTGGAATTCAATATTGTTTTACTGTGGTTACTTTTGAAGATCTGCTTCTTGTTTAGGTGAGAATTCAACAGTGATTTTTTTTTTTTTTTTGCTTCTTTATTCGTAAATTATGTTCTTATTTGTTTCTCCTTGCTTCTTCATTTGTTAATTATATTGTCATTCATTACTTCGATTTGCAATGACCGTTCATTTTGATAAGAGAGTAGGTAGAAAAATCAATGAAAATGTTATTGATTAATGAAAATGAAATTACAATAAAATAGTATTTGACTTGGAGAGTTCTGCGAAGCTTGAGCTCCGCATAATGCGGAGTTGGTGCTCCGCAAAACTCCGCATTATGCGGAGCATCTGCACTTCTCTTCATCTTCTTGTTTGTTTCACCACAAATTAGTTCCTCCATTCTTTGGCTGTGAGATTTTGATCTGGTTGGTGTTCTATTCTTATGACTATCACTAAGGTCTACATAGTGTAAGTCCAGCACACAACTATGTGTTCATATGCATATTTTCTCAACACCTGGATTATAATTTTTCAATTTCAAGTTTAATTCATATTGCAGGACGCAGGTATTGCTCCTTGTATGGACATGTGGAGATCATGGCAAGAGAGATACAAAGAGGCGCTAATTCTGTTCCAGGTGTAGAAGCTAAACTTTGGAAGGTGGCGTGATACTGGCTGAGCAGGTTTTAGAGAAGATGAAGGCTCCTGAAAAACCTGATGATGTGCCTGAGATAAGGCTTGAGCAATTAGTGGAGGCTGATGGCTTTATGTTTGGTTTCCCATCTCGTTTTGGGGTAATGGCGGTACAATTGAAGACCTTCTATGACGCCACACAAGAGATATGGACTAGCCAGGCACTTGCTGGAAAGCCTGTCGGAATCTTTTGCAGCACTGGCTTCCATGGGGGTGGTCGGGAACTTACTGCGTGAGTTTTTCAGATGCGGAGTGTGCTTCGTATTATGGTCTCGATTTTCAGATACTCAAAACTCTTGTGTTATATTTATGCCAGAGGTTTGTTTTTTTAGTAACTTTGTTTGTAGAATATTATCCATCTATTTTTATTATAGAAATTTGAACAGCCACTTGTTCTCACATTTGTTTTAACAGGGTTCAAAAACTCATATGGGAGGTACCATACGCCTTGGATCAAGGAGGACATACTTTCATAGCACCTCAAGCACATCTTATAGGCTGTAAGTCTATTAATCTTTGTCTGTCCTCCCGGTCTATGAATAAAAATGTGAAGAAAAGCCCGAACATTCTTGTATAGCATATCAGATACATTACTTTCTTTGCGCAATCAGGTTCTTCTTGTAAATTATACAGAGTGGATCCATGACACGTGGCAGGATAGAGTTTGTTGGATCAATATAAAGTGGTTAGGAACATTAGTGGATTGAGATGAGAATTGATGTGAATTCTGTCTGGTTTGAGAAGTGGCATGTTGTAGTTTACCAATCTTTTAGAACTAGCATAAACCAAGAACTTTAGGATGTTTTCTGTGATGCTTGAGCTCCGCATAATGTGGAGCAGCTCCGCAACTACTCCGCATTATGTGGAGTTTTGTGATAGTTGAGCTCCGCATAATGCAGAGTTCTGTGAAGCTTAAGCTCCATGCGGAGCAACTCCGCATTATGCGGAGCTCATCTGTGAAGCTTGAGCTCCGCATGGAGCTATGCGGAGTTGATGAGCTCCGCATAATGCGGAGCAACTCCACATTATGCGGAGTTGATCTATCAAATTCCTTTAGAGTTTAAGTTTTCAAGGAGGAGGACATCAAAATGATTATCTCCCACTCACCAGAGATAGAATCAGCTTGAAGAAGCCACGAAAGCTTCTTTTGGTAATCCAGATTACTTTTTAAAAAGTTAAATTCACGTCATTAAAACTATATCAATTTCTTTTCTTGTTGAAGCTTGCTATAACCAAAGTTCACAGGTAAATATTCTTTACTCAAATTTGTACTCAATTCTTTACTTTTATTTTATAGATTCATTTTATTTGCATTTCTAGAAGCTCATTTGCATACTCTTTCTCATCTGGGTTTCTCGAATCAATTTCATTTTATTTGAATATTCTACAGTTTTTTTTTTCACTTCAATTTGTTTGTAATTTTGTATGTAATGTTATTTTTCTTTTAGCTATTTATATTTTGCTCCCGTGCTCCGCATAATGCGGAGCTCAAGGTTCATATAAGATAAAGGCTTTTTTCTGAAACCAAACCAAACAAATAGGGTAAAATGATATTTTTCGGTATACACACATGATTATATGAATTTGAATTTACAAATCTTCATGAAAATTGATTAAATTAGGAGGAAAGAATTACCTCACCCATTCGATGTGATCTTAGAGAAACAATAGTTTCTTATGGGATTATTGTATATATAATTATTTGTTTGTTGACATGCATGCATGTTCCTCTAGAAAATTTCCTAAAAATATAGCACCTCATATTTTTTTACCTTCTTTTTATGCGGAGCTTGCTCCACATAATGCAGAGATAGCTCCGCATTATCCGGAGTTTACTCCTCATAATGCGGAGTTAGACCTCCGCAGACATGCGGACCTCTAACTTTTGTGTCATTATTTTTTTTCCTGACATTCTTATGTTTTTTTTTACATTCTTTTTTTTACGTACTAACATTAATATATTTCAACGTAATATAAAATTAGAAATGTGTTAGAATATTTATGTTAGAATTTATTGTACTATTACAAATTATGCGGAAACACATAATTCTATTTAAAAGTTTTTGGACATAATTTTTTTTTAGTTTCTGTCTTGTGACGACATGGTTTGGTGTCTCCGCATAATTCAAAATTCCTTCCGTCTCTTCGCACCCGCGCCTTTTTTTATTTCTTTTATTTTTTGCCAAAATTTTTATTTATTTATATTTTACACATACTCATTTCATACATATACATATAATAAATTCAAAATTTCTTTTGTCTTCCGCACCCGCACATTTATTTATTTCTTTTTTTTTTTGGCTAAAAATTCTACTTATTTATATTTTACAAAAACTCATTTCATACATACATAAAATAAATTTAAAATTTCTTCCGCGTCTCCACACCCGCACCTTATTTTTATTTCTTTTTTTTTTTGCCAAAAATTCTAATCATTTATATTTTATAAAAATTCATTTCATACATACATTTCATAAATTCAAAATTTCTTCCGTATCTCCACACCCGCACCTTTTTTATTTTTTGCCAAAAATTCTACTTATTTACATTTTACACAAACTCATTCCATACATACATAAAATAAATTCAAAATTTCTTCTGTCTCTGCACCCGCGCCTTTTTTATTTTTTTGCCAAAAATTCTACTTATTTACATTTTACGCAAACTCATTCCATACGTACGTATAATAAATTCAAAATTTCTTCCGTGTCTCCGCACCCGCGTTTTTTATTTCCTTTTTTTTGGCACCCAGACATTCTTTTTATTTCTTTTTTTTTTCAAAAATTCTACTTATTTACATTTTACACAAACTCATTTCATACATACATATAATAAGTTTTTTAGACCACATTTTTTTTTCAGTTTTTTTAAAAAGTTTCTTACTTTATTCCATATATACATAGATTAAAAAATTCTGTGTCTTCACACCCGCACCTTTTTTTTCATTTCTTATTTTTTTTTACCAAAAATTCTACTTATTTACATCTTACACAAACTATAAATACAGTTTTACTTATTAATAATTTAATTCAAAAACATTAGAACATATTGAACTCCATACATACATGAAAATCAAAATTTATTCCGTGTCTCAACACCGACGCCTTTTTTTTCATTTCTTATTTCTTTTGCCAAAAAATCTACTTATTTACATTTTACACAAATTATAAATACAATTTCACTTATTAATAATTTAATTCCAAAACATTAGAACATATTCAACTTCATACATACATGAAAATCAAAATTTATTCCGTGTCTCCGCACCGCGCCTTTTTTTTTTCATTTCTTATTTTTTTGTTGACTAATTGATATTTTGCAATCATGTTATTGTGTTAGAGAAAAATATCTTTTTTCCCATGTATATCAATTATAACATAAATATTCAATTTCACATTTCTAATTTTATATTAGGTTAAAATAAATTAGTATTAGCCCGTTAAAAAAAAAAATGTAAAAAAATTGAAGAACATAAACAAAAAAAAAATTAAAAATTGATTTGCTCCACATAATCGGCTTGGTGTCTCCGCATAATACGGAGAGAAAATAGTTCCGCATTTGTTGTGAGCTTCAAGTAAAAATTAACTTGATTTATAGCTTTAACCCTTATAATATAAAAAATTAACAAGTGATAGGGTTTGAATTAACTTGATTTATATCTTTCTAATTTCACGTTTGTTTTTTTTTTGTTGAAAAATATAAATCAACATGCGAAAAACGAGGTTTGACTAATGGCTAGAATATAAGACAAAATGACAGATAAAATTATCAATGAGCTCTTTTTGACAAACAACAATGTTTTAATTTTTTTCCAGCTATTGAGAATTAGTAATTTTAATTTTATACCACTAACCAGCTGTAAAGAAATAAAGACATAAAAGAACTTACGCATAATGCGGAGCAACTCCGCATTATTTTGCAGGGAAACAGAACAAATAGTGTTCCAATTAATGTTTTTGTTCTGTTAGACAAACCATCTAACATCCATTATTCTCGAAGAACAAACTGCTTGTATCTTCTTTTCCTTATATTGGCTCCTCTTGAGAAACAAATCTGCTATTAGATGTAGTATACACTCATGAATATATGGTATTGGTAGACTTATATACATAATCTCTTATTGAAAGTTTTGATTCTTTTGATTTTAGTTTACAGTAAATTTTCCTGGTTCAATTTCTTATATGCCTCTTGGATTTCTAATATGTTTAAATAGATGGTGATTTCCAACATCATTTTTAGTTGACCTTATGCAATATTTTTTTGTCACGGATTTGGGGTCACAAATTAAGATTCTGAAAACATCATTTTTTAACGAGAAAGTAATTATTTTGAATTTGAATTTTGAGGTTCCAAATGCTCACAAATGTAGCCTCGTTGAATCTAAGTTGTTCAATTGGGATTCTCGACTTTCTCATAGTTAGTATTCAGCTTTCTATTTTTCATAAATATTATTAAATTTTGAGAATGATAACAATTGTTGATGTTCCACTTTCTTGCTTTTGTACAACATTTGAACATGTCATGATGCTCAGATCTTGATATATTACCTTCATTCTTGATTTTATATTCATATTTGAAATTGTTTTATTGAATTAGGGTGGTAAGTGCAGTTTGACATTGGAATATGTTAGCGGTGCCTATCTTTTCAAAAAAATTTAGTAGAGATGACAATCTTATTCTATGACATAATGTGATGAATGGAGGTCAGAAGCACCATTCAACCTACAGCTCTGTTCATTATTAAGCAAAGAAGAAGAATTTGATTTAGACAAGGTTGATCTTTTTTGGGCATGAGTTTAATAGTCCCAAAAACAATAGAAAATTGTTTTTTGAGAACTGTATTGAGGTAAAAAAAAAATAATGTAAACAAAATGGAGGGAAAAAAACAAATTTGCTTTGCATAATGCAGAGCAAAAACTGATTTGCTCCGCATTATGAGAAGGAAGGAATTTTTTTTTTTTTTATTTTTACCTTTTATTCTCTCTCTTTTTTTTTTCTTTCTTGAAAACCTCCTAACACATAGGTTCCTATGCAAGCACAAATGGGGGAGATGGTCAAAATTGAAGACATTAAGTTCCACATTATGCAGATACACCAAGCTGTGTCTTCGCATAATGCAGAGACAGAATCTTCAAAAACAAAATTGTTAAGCGGAAACACCAAGCCGTGTCTCCTTATAATGTGGAGACAGGAACTTTAAAAAAAAAAATATCATTGTTTGATGTCTCCACATTATGCGGAGACACCGTGTCCTCCACATTTCCATCAAGCCGTGTCTCCATATAATGCGAAGACGAAAACTTTAAAAAAAAAAAAATTATGTCCGTGCTTGATGTCTCCACCGATTTATGCGGAGACATGGCTTGGTGTCTCCGCATAATTTTTTTTTATTTTATTTTTTGCCATAATTTTTTTTTTTTTAGTTTCTGTGCGGAGACATGACTTGGCGCACAATTGTTTTTTAAAAGTGTCTAAACATAATATTTTTTTTTTGTCTCTGTCTTGCGGAAACATGGTTATGCAGAGACACGAACTGGTTGGTATTTCCGACATAATTTTTTTTAAAGTTTCTGTCTCCGCATTATGTGGAGACACATAATTTTTTTTTAAAGTTTCTGGATATAATTTTTTTTTTTAGTTTCTTTGTGGAGACATGGCTTGGTGTCTCCGCACACGGATTGCTTGGTGTCTCTGACGTAATTTTTTTTTTTAAGTTTGTCTCTGCATTATGTTGAGACACCAAACCATTATGCGAAGACATGGCTTGGTGTCTCCGCATAATGCGGAGCAAGGAATTTTATTTTATTTTTAATCTTCACATTTTATTCTCGCTTTTTTTTTTGTTTTTAATCTTCTTGCTTGAAAACCTTCTAACACACAGGTTCTCATGCAAGCACAAAAGGGGGAGGTAATCAAAATTGAAAGCGTCAAGCTCCGCATTATGCGGAGACACTAGGTGACCTTTGTAATCATATAAGTTTGTAAGTGCAATAGAAATTATCTTTTGTGGATTAATTAGCATTTTATTTGCAAAAAAAAAGTGGAGGATAGTCCAAAAAATAATAGAAATTTGTTTTTTGAGAATTGTATTGGGGTAAAAAAAGAATAAACAATCTGCGGAAAAAAAAAAAAATTTGCTCCGCATAATGCGAGATAGAAACTTCAAAAAAAGAAAAAAAAATTTGTGTCTCCGCATAATGTGGAGACAGAAACTTAAAAAAAATTTATGTCCTTACTTGATGTCTTCGCATTATGCGGAGACACCGTGTCCTCCGCATTATGCGGAGACAATGTGCGCGAAGACGAAAACTTAAAAAAAAAAAAAAAATTATGTCCGTGCTTGGAGTCTCTATCGAATTATGCAGAGACATGGCTTGGTGTCTCCACATAATGTGGAGACCTGCATAATACTTTTTTTTAAGTTTCTGGGCATAAATTTTTTTTTTTTTTGTTTCTGTGCGGAGAATTGGTTTGACGCATAATTTTTTTTTAAAAGTATCTGGACATAATTTTTTTTTAGTTTGTCTTGCGGAAACATGGTTTGGTGTCTTTGCATAATGCAGAGACACGGACTGCTTGGTGTTAGTAGAAGGTCATTCCTCGTACGTGTTAACTTGTAATATTATTATGTCTGCAAAGTTTAGGTTGGGGAAGCTAGATCAGTTTCACAGATTACTTGACGAAATGGGAAGGAGTGGATTTTTCCCTGATTTTTATACATTCAGACTCGTATTCCATGTTCTCGGTAAAGGGGGCAAGCCTGTGGCAGCAATTATTCTTGTGAATCACATGAAGGAAGTGATATTGATCCAAGCATTTTCCACTTCACCACATTAATAGACGGACTCAGTCAGGCTGGCAATATGGATGTCTGCCAGTATTTCAACAATGAAATGATAAAGCATAGGTGCATGCCGGATGTTGTCTGTTACTATCATGATAACAGGTTATGTTATGTCGGGTGAGATTGACAAGGCTCGGGAGATGTAAATGTTTACAGAGATTATCCGCAAGGGACAATTACCAAATGTGTTTACTTATAATTCCATGATCCGAGGGCTACGTATGGTTCAGAAGTTTGAAGAGGCTCGCTTGATGTTGAAATGGAATCAAAAGGTTGTAATCTAGATTTTCTCATGGTTAGTCAGTTATTTATGACATGCAGGAAAGCTGTCTGAAGTTCACGAAATTGTAAAACATCAGGAAAAGGGGCAGTTTATTCATCTCCTCTCAAAGATCAAAAGATATAGAAGATGCTAAGAAGATAACGTTCATAAATTAGGGAAATCAGTTGTAACGTGATATTGATAATGTGTTCATTCATAAGCTGATCTTTACCGGACGTACGTTTCTGCGCCATGTAAGTTTCAGCAACATCACAATTTTGATAATCTTTTCCTAATAATATATGACTTTTCTTCTGCCTTTTCTTCTTTCCAACTTATTATTCAATTGCATTGGACTTAATATAAGGAAACAATGAAAACATCGCATCATTCATCTGTGAGTTGCTTGCTTAACTATCATTTGTCTTTCAGACTGGTATCAATTTTAGGATCCTCTTGATGTACTTTTAGCATCAATGTGTGGCACACCTTGTTCTATTTTCCATGTTAGAAACAGCAGAAAAGAGTACTCCGCATTATGCGGAGTAACCAAAGCAACTCTGCATAATGCGGAGCTGATGATGCGGAGCTCATGTTCGTACCGTCCACAATTTCACATTGGTTTTTTTTTTTTTTTCTCTTTCATTTGTAAATGTCTGACATCAAGTAAATCTCCTAAAATATTAAACACATATTCCATAGAGGATAATCTCAGACAGCACAACCCTCTCAAAAATCCCAGTTCATCAAATCACCACAGATTCTTAAGCTAACAACCTATAACTTGATTATTGTTATGACAAACACTCATCAATTTTTCCAATCAGCAATTAACACTTGCACCACCATTTACCTCTCAACTCCAAGAGTTATAATTGAAAAAAAAAAATTGAGCAAAAATAAAATGTCGAGTTAAAGCTCACAGCACAAAATCGCACAATTCCACCAATCAAAATCCAGAAAACACTTCATTCAAATCACTTTATTCCGTGTCTCCACATCTGCGCATTTTTTTCATTTCTTTTTTTTTTTTTTTTGTGAAAAAATCTACTTATTTACATTTTATACAAAAAGCATAAATACAATTTCATTTATTAATAAATTAATTCAAAAATATTAAAAAAATATTCAATTTTATACATATATGAAAATCAAAATTTATTCCATGTCTCCACACCTACGCCTTTTTTTTCATTTCTTATTTTTTTTGGCCAAAAATTCTATTTATTTAGATTTTACACAAACTATAAATACAATTTCCCTTATTAATAATTTCATTCAGAAACATTAGAAAATATTCAATTCCATACATACATGAAAATCAAAAATCCTTTCGGAGGCGTTGCCCTCAAACCCCCACGAGGGACACTACCCCCCTCAACCCCTGCGACTCGATCGGACAAGTTGAACGTGGATACCTTGTCGGCTGTTACCTCGAAGCCCGACGAGGTACACTGGCTCATCTCCCCTCGCAACCTTACTTACATCATTATGAAATTTAAAATTCATTATTTCGTTAAATTTTTATATACGCTAACTTTACCGAAAAAAATACCACAGCCCGTTCATTGCACGGGCATACAAAAAAAAAAAAAAATCCTACATTTTAATCGCACATTCTCCAAATATATATATATATATATATATTATATTCCAAACCCCCTTTTTTCCCTAACCAATGAGAATCAAACAGGCTCCGACATGTACGCAGTGAAGCTTATTCAAGCATTGACAATCATACACTTCCCACCATTTGCATCATCTATTCAAAACAAATATGAAAACGTCACAGTAACCATCCAAAGACGAGGCATCAAAATATGTAATTACTTCCTTCTTTTTTCTCATTCCTCTTTTCCTTGCATAGCCCACATTCGTATAAGAAAAAGCTTGTGCATATATTCTCTAATGTGTGAGAATAAGTCCCTTCTTGGTATGGATTAAAATTTCTAGTAAAAGTCACTTAATTTTAACCACACTTTTCAAGGGACTCGTAACTTTTGAACCATATATTTCATCAATTTTTATCAAAATCTACTAAAAATCTGATTTTAATTTCCACCAAACAGGCTAAATATTATACTAAAAATCTTTAGTGTTTCTATATACAAAAGTTGGACTTCGGTTTAAATCTTTTTTTCTCATTATCCAGTGTTCACAAATCTTTCAAAACTACATCTGATCCAGACGCCATGCATTAAGCTGCCACTTAACTCCAACACTTCATCCATGGCAAATCAATGAAGAATATAGCAGGAAGATGAAAAAATTCAGAAAGTGATCAAATTCTTTGGTTTGCTATTCACATCAAAATATTTGCCTAGCTACATGCTTTAGCTGAAAAAACTTCTTCCCGTCCCCCACATGCATTAAAATCCTCATAAACAAAGAAATTTAGGAAAACCATTTGATATGGAATCTCAAGAAATAATCTGAAATAATAAGCATTGCTTCAAATCAAGATATCACCACATTAAATAATAAGTAATGTACTGTGGGCCATGGCAAATAATTTTACTGCCAAAAGCTTTACTCTCTACCATAAACAAGAATAATACCTTACAGGCGTAAAAGAAGTTCCAAAGAAGTAATAATTTTAAACTTCACACCTGAATGGCTTCTCATGACTTGAGCTTCACGGCTTGTGGATCTTGAACCCAAACACTCTAGGAGCATAGCTCTGTGAAGACTTCTGTGGTTTGAGGTGTCCATAAGTCATCAGAAATAGGTGGGGAAATGTTGTTCCAAAATAGGCTCCATCAATGCCTTCCAATCAGTTAAAGAATCAAATGACGGCAATTTCCAGACAATAAAGATTAAGAGAGTTTTAAATTTGGAAGGATAAATTGATTTTTCTAAACCAAACTTCATAACTGCAATTGACGTCAATCTCAGCACACAGATTCACCATCTTTTAGGCATGAACAAAAATTGAGGGATATCGAATAGAAGGTGGAAAAGAAAAGGACAATTTTAAATAGTTTCAGCATTTTCATCCCATTCATTCTCTTTTAAGCATGCCTCCATGTTTGATTATTAAAGAACCAATAAAAACAAGTTTGGCAGAAAGAGTGAAATGGTCCAGAGTTTATAAATCAATCAGTTGAATACGGATGATAGTTTGAGTTCCACCAAATCAAACAGCACTAAAAGGATACTCTCTTGGAACCTGGATCGAGGAGTGTAAATATCTTCACACTTGGGACAATATATTTTCACTGTGCTTAAACGGGGAATGTCCGATTCACCAACAGGTAGGCAGGGTTGCCCACAACAGTATACTTTTGGGCATCTCCCAAACTCAGCATTCTTGTACTTCTCTAGCTGTGAAAGTGCAATGATTGGAGGACAAGCTTTAACCAGCAAAATTACACAACTAAACAGGATTGAAAGAATGAAGCAACATTGATGGAGATCAAAGTTGAAACCAGATATGCTGCTTTACACTTACTATGAAACGAACCCAAGTTTTCGGTACTGTAAATAATGATTATCCAATTTCTATGTTTCCTGGAACAATTAAATAGGTCCTCTAAACCTAAAGATCCAAAATTTACTCTTAACTGGGAGAAGTTCAAAAATTTTGGGGAAGTAATTTAATTCTAGTAGGTAAACCTAAAATACTAAGCACGTGTTTGGTATACATTAAAATTCTCATTCTCATTCTTCTACTCATTTTTAACCACACATACTTCAATAAAATAATATTTTCCATCACATCAATAATTTTTCCTTCTTCTTCAGCCACACGTTCTCCATCAATCTACTATTCCAGAATACATTCTTCCAAAATAATGTGGCTCAAACACACCCCAAATTAATAGCCTAACTAAAACCTAATCTATAACCAACTAAACTTAAAAGTTCAATAAGAGCAAAAATACTAGTCCAAGGACTTGTGAAAAGATATTAAACTCTTACTCCTGCCTGCATCAGGTTGCCAGCTCACATATTGCATAAAATCTGAGGAACCAAAACAATAATATTATAGAACCAAGTCTCACCATAGCGGCCAATCCTTTAGTTGTTAATATGTAACGGACATGTATTAGACCATAAAGCATCTCAGCTGCAGATTCAACCAATTCATTCTGCTCCTCTGTAAATGACTCACCTACAAGATTTGAATTTCCCAAAAATCATAATCAAGTTAAAACTATATACACAAAGAGCCATGAGATATACATAAAGAAACCGTAAAAATTAATGAAACAGAAAGTGAAGAGCACATCTGTCCATGATTTAGCATAAGCTGTATAAGTAAATAGGACACAGCAGATAAGAGATGCCTCTGATGTGCACTGTGATTGCATTTTCAACTTCACTTGCTATTAGATAGCATTTTTCCTAGAGATTTGCCGATAACAGAAATCTCATTTTCAGGTTTTGCATTTACATCCTAGCACCTTGTTTACACTTGGACAGGATTCGGGTACTGCAATCAAATAAACCCTCTTCAAAGCATCACTACACTTGCCTTAAGCAGTAAGCAACTTGTCGTCCACTATGTTTGAATGTGACATCCGCTTCACCACACAAAAAAAGTTCAGCAGAGTAAATGCTTTGTAATACCTACATGTTGAACCACTTAATCTAAAAACTCAAACTATTAGAGCAGATCATATGTATATCATTTAATTCTTGTCTTCAACATGCCTCTACACGTGTATGTGGGGCTCCCTTTTTCCTCATGACATGTTCACAACTTCAAATGGGAGACAACAAGACTTGAACCCAGGAATGGAACTTTGCTTGCTTTGGTAACATGCTAAACCACTCGATTTAAAAGTATAAGCTATAAAATAGGGCCACGTGTATAACATTTATATCTTGTCTTCAACACAACAGGTGAAAAAATAAAAGCAATTCATCTTTTTGCAAAAGCCAACTAAGCGCAAATTGAAAGTAGCAATAACTTGCAAGAAATGTCAAATAAAACAAATCTTTTGTTCTCGTTACCGTACTGATATAATCAAATCATAAATAAAAAATTTGTTTTGAACTTCTTCGAAGTACCGAAGATTTCCCTTCAGTTGTTCTTGTAGGACTACACTTGGAAAAATATTGTGGCCTAAACATTACTTGGTTCACAAGCCTCGAGGAAAACACTAATTTTAAGAGCAATAGTCATAATTCTTGAAAAGAACAGATTCAAGCTTTTAGGTATATGAATTGAATCATAAATTTCAAGAAACACTTGTTAAAACAATAATAATTCTTTTAACAAGAACATACCAAGTGAGGATTCAACATCTAGAATTAGATCAAGTGCATAGTCATAATAAGGAATTTGACTGCTTAAACCGCAGAGGTTAAAGTCATCTTGGATGTAATCATCGTCAACCTCACAGAAGAACTCATTCCCACGAAGATTGCAAAACCACGATATCCAACAAGTGTCATCCCCTTCAGAACCACTTACATCTGATTCCTCGCTGTCTGCCTCAGATACTTCTGCTATCAACACAATAGAGAAATGTCAGCAAAGATGTAAAATAATTACTAATCTTCTGCAGTGTCAGGAGGAAAGGTGTGCCAACAAATACAGTTACACACTGTTCAAAGTCTCTTGATTTTCTATAGGTAGCCTTGCTGAATAGAAAAGGAATGCAAAAGGTTTTATGTCCTTGGGCTTGGCACTGCCATACAGACAACAAAATTCTTCTCTCAGCAAAAGGCCAAGAAATAAATTTCAAGAGCAACACCGGACACAGCTGAAGCATGAGAGAATGGGAGAATATGTAGAGAGGAATCCCAGTTATACCTCATATATCAAACCAATTATCTATAGTATTCAGAAATAATAGTCTTATTTATACCTAAAATTCCTCATAAAATTGGGAAAATAACAAAATAATAAAATGGATTATTTCTTAACATAAAACTAAAAAATATGCCAAGAAAGATTAGAATCTATTTTTATTTTTATGCCTAAAATAAGCGCATACTATTGGCAAGTCTTAAATGAAATCTCCATTACATAGACGCCATTAAATGCTACAAGCCACTAGGTTAAATACACGCAAAAATGATATCTTGGGCGCTGCATCTTTTTTACTATTATCCCCAATTCATGTCTAAAGATAGCAAGTTAAGAAAAGACAATTTCTATCACAACCGAATTGCCATTGAGAAAGAAACTTCTGCATTTACGTTCATTCTTTATGTGAAGTGAAATTAAATAGGAAAATGCAGATTGCATCTGTCTGTTTCTTGAACTAAGGGAGATAAATGTGACAAAAATCGGCAAAAATGCTTGGGAAGAGGTCCCATCATTTAGAGCCGTATAGTTTCTCTTAGTTAAGAGGCGTGTAGTCGAAAATACATGAAATGTATTCTATAAGAGTGAGAGAAAACGATTTATGTCGAGAAAGGAAGGAAACATCCAACAACGAGATCAAATAATCTGTATTCTCTAATTTATTAAATTTTCTTGGGCGAGGCACTAAGACTGCATTGGAAGTACACTTCTCAGCGTGAAGTGTCAAGTGGCATAGGCGCTTAGGTCCCTTCTAATGTTGTCTTCACAATGTAGGGAGAAATTCAGAGTTTGTCATCCACAATGACGTACAGCCAAATCAATATTTTCCTCATTTTTAAGAAAGAAAATGTCACGTGAAGGAATAAACGGATGCAGAAATGACAAAACGCACAGAACATACTGAGAAAGTACCATTCAAGCAAATACATAGAGAAAATGAAAATGCAGGGGGGTGGGGGTTATGTATAATTCTTTTTTCTTTGCTTTCTTCGGATACATTTACTCCTATATGACAGGTTATAGTAAGATGTTTTGGTTTAAGTAGCATAAAATTTGCTAGAAGTAGTGGTTAGTTGAAGGGAACTGAGAAAAAGGATCAGCAAGACATCCCCAAAATTATTGGAATAAGGGTTAGTTCGTTTGTTCTCGTCATAGATATTCAACTCAATGAGGATGGTCAGCCAACCTTTCGGTTTTGCATTTAGGCAATTTTATGCATCAATAGAACCAATCACGACGAAAGAGGAACGCGAAAGTAATAACATTTTGTTTACAACTATGAAGCACCATACTTCAGTCTGGTTATTTTGTTTGTATTATTACCTCATAATTCTTGGACAAACCATCAAATTATCATTAAAAACCAAATAGCAATGGAGTAATCTTAAGTGCATCAAGAAATTGGCATATGTTCGAAAAACATTGTATTTTCCTTAAAGTTGAATAATCTCTTTCTTCAAAAGAAATTTTTTTCAAGTCTTGTAATAGAATCTAAATTACTAACTTTCCCAGAAAAGAAAATAGATTCGAGCAAACAAATTGAAGCATCGGAGATAATTTATGTGATGAAACACATCAAGGGGAAATTATCGCCGTTGATAGGTTTTGGGTCATTGTTTCGGTGAGCTGTAACATTATGCCTGAGGCACGCTGCCCATGAAGTTTTATAAATGCCACAAGTCTTAAGCCTTGGGTGGCATTAATCAAGGCTTACGCCTCAATTTACTGAGACTTTTGTCATGACTTACTATGGCTTACACCTCAAGGCTAGGCCTTGAGTGACTGAGAGCAAGCACTCATTTGTCTTGCTTTTTTATGACTAGGCCTCAACCTTCTGGCTTATCATAGGCTGAGCCTAGAATGTTTGTGCTTTTTTGTTTTCTTTTTCTGCTTTTACACGGAAAGGAAGGAGAAGGAGATGGAGATGGCGCCATTGCAAGTGGAGGATGAGGACAGAGAATGAAAGAAGTTGATAGTGACGAGGAAATACATTGATATTTTCTTTAACATTATATTAGTAAAGATGATATGGGAGACTTCTAAATTGATACTCTTACTTATAGTAGTATAAATTTTGGGATTACTAATTTGAGAACTTAGTATTTGCTACTTTATTGATAAATTTTATGTTTGTTGCCAAGTTAAATTGTTTATTTTGTTAATTTGTTTAATTATGGATGTTCAAAAATGGTAATGGTGATGGTTTATAATGAGCACGGTTTTATACTTTTATATATTTTAATTATTTTATTTCCTAGTCTCAATGCTTAGCCTTGATATGTGGTTGAGTGGCAAGCCTTTTTTAACATTGGTTTGGATGGCGTGAGGTTTCAAAACACTTGATTCTACATGAACAAACATCGATTCTACATACGTGTTTAAAATTGAGTTTGATCTAAGATTTTCAATTGGTAGTAGTTTTTTGTTGTCTACACCATAAATACGCATCTCTACGTCAAAATGCTAGCATCACTCATTAAGCAGAAATCCAAAGTATTAACACTTTATATTTTGATCTGAACCTTTTAGTTCTATGCAACCTCCTAATTTCCATCTTTTCTTATTCTTAAAGTTAATTGGTATTCGATCATTTCTAAAACTACAAATGGCTATAACCATTCATTCTTTCCAAGTCTCAAATCGGGTTAACAAATGAAACAAGTGCGTCTAACACAACCAACGAATTCATAGTAAACTGTAATCTACTATATTCCTTTTGCATCATTTGTGAAAACATGTGAGAGTAAATTACACAAACACTGTGTGTAAGTTATTATCACACGAAAACCTCATGTACTTCTTAGAATTACAAAAATCTCCCAATTAATTTGTAGTCCATAGCAGATTTACCCATAATTTAAAAAATCCCAATTGAACTCCACCGAGGTGAACAAAAAATGCCTCAAGGTACAAAATTATAAGGTAGTTTTTGGAGATGCACACCTTAGTTGAGTGAGGCACACATCTCAAGGATTGGAGGCGCGTGCTCCTCAATTCTTCAAACTTATTTACTTTGCTTTAGGTGTGGGCCTGACCCACAAAAATATTAAAAATTCTGATTGATCGACTTTGAGAATTATTGTATTTTTCTAACTAGCCCACCTTAGGAATTAGCTATTACTAAAAATTTAAAAATTATATTTCTCATTGACCCACTTTGAAAATAGTCCATTGCCTACCTATCAAAAAATATAAAAATAAAAAAATAGTCCATTGCCTGCAACAACTAAAGTAATACTTCCTTTTTATTATTTTAATTTTTTCATTATGAGTTTTGAAGATTAGTTATAATTTATAATACACTTAGCATTTTATTAATTTTCATACAGTTTTGTTATTTTGTAGTGGGAGAGCTCAAAAGCCTAGCGCTTATGCATCGCCTCGTGAGGGAAAAAAGCTTCAATACCCAATTACGCCATTCTATACATTGAATTCGCCCGACCATCTTCATAATGTATGTGAAACTATTATTAGAGGAAATTTAAACTACCTTTTTTTTTCAATTTTCTCATTTCTTAAGATTTGTTTTTATTTTTTACGTTTTTTTTTGTATTTTTCATTTAGATGGGACCAATATTTTAGCTAACGAAAGTATCATTTTAACTTCTGTAAACAGTAATATCAGTTTCTTGAAATCGTAGAATCCCATTAACTGACTATTTAATATTCAATCAGCCTCCAATCAATATAACACTCAAGCAAATACGTACAAAAATCACCTCATTAACACACATGGCATTGAATAATTTAAATTATTGAGAAAGGGATAAAAGGGTTAACCATCAGAGCATTTAGCCATATTATCCTGGGCAGACGATTTGAAGGCAGCGCGGGGATCCTTGCCATTGACTCCCCCCTTCGCAAAGACAGCAGATGATGAGGAATGAGATCGCTCCATTTGCTTATCTAGGGCTTCCTGGATTCTCTTAAGATTCGCCACGTGTCCCATTTCCCCCTTCCCGGCTGCTGCTGCTCTTTCTCTATACATGATAATAATGTGCGTATATCACGTGTGTATACGCAGGATGGACGGAATAAATCCCCCAATTGCGAGAAAGAGTGAAGAGGGTGAAAATTAGGGGTTTTTGGTTAGGGGTAAAAGAGGGAGCAGATTATCCCATTCTCCCCCTGATTTTCGTTAATCTGATTTTGTGAATATATAGAGATGTATCTATATGTCTGTATGACAAAGTTGTGTTGGGTGGGGGTGACGTGGGGAGGTTGATGACGTAAAAGGGTAGTAATACACTAATACGTACCGGCGGGAACAGCTCAGCTTAGCTTTGCAGCGCTCTTTTGAAGATTTTTTGGGAGGGGAGGAAGTTTAGGGTGCAATTCTTTCATACGAGTAAAAGTGTGTTCATGAGCACGTGGCGGATGATTAAAGGTTTTGCTGTGAGAAAACTGTCAGAAGACACTCAACACGGGTGGGGCCCACTTTTTTTGCAATATTTAATTTCACATGTGGCCGCATCCATGTGAGTTTTCTTTTAGACTACTGTGGTGATTTTCCTGTACAAATGGAAAAATCATTTTAACAATTGGGAGGCTGATTTTAGGGGGAAGATCTCTAGGGCTCCAAATTTATTTATTTACTTATTTGGAAGTTAGGGTGTGTTTGATACGCCACGAATTCTTGGGAAAATAGAATTCGTTTTCCATTTTCCCACTTTTCAACCGTTTGATGCGTCTTCTTTTCCAGGGAATCAATTTCCACCTATTTTCTAGGTACAATCATTTGATGCACAAAAGCTTGATTTTGTTTTCCCACCTATTAGGTGGAAAAACATTTTCCACTTTTTTTTTTAAGCAATGACAACAAATTCTATTAACTATTGCAAAAAGAATTTTCACTTTTGTTGACAATTTCTATACAAAACAAAGTCAAACGAATATGATTTTTTTTTCTAATTGTTTAAAAAAAAAAATTTTTTACTTTTTGGTAATTAGAACAAATTTTAGACTCAGTGGTAGAAAATATTATCATTTTAATGGACAATTTCTATAAAAAAATGAAGTCAAACAGATACCAAACTTTCAACATTTTCCAGGTGGAAAATTATACCAATCAAACACACTTAATTACAATTCCCAGTAAAACAAATTCTAAGCATTTCAATTCCCAGTAAAACATTTTCTTTCCACCCATTTTCCACCTTTGCAATCAAACGGACCCTTAGAGTTAGGGGTCAACATGGATCTGTTCAATTTTTTTTGAAGAATTGAATCGATCTAAATTTTTCAGATATTTAATAAATGGAATCGTCGGGTCCAAATATAATTATGGAACCGTTCGGATTCTATTCAGCTCCATATCATAATTAAATTTTTGAACATTTACAGCAATACTACATAAATACAACTAATGACGTGTCATTCGTAACTTTATCAAAATAACATAACACAATTGAAAAACATATAAATAAGAAGATGTCCAATAAAATTAATTCAATGTATACAAATATCAAAAAGTATATACTAATATTTAAATATTGGTGATCCATATCAATAATTCATTTGCTTCAAGTAGTCTAAATATTGGGCGAAAGGGGAAGGATAAGTCACATATGTTGGAAAAACCCGAAATTGGAATTGAAAAACCAAAGGAGAAGAATAATGTTGAAATGTTGGGCTACCAAAAATTAAAATTAAAATTTGAATTTAGAAATTGGGTTGGGCTGGGCTAGCCAGGCATGGACTTGACTGGTTTGGTTAAGGGAAAAATTCATAAGTCGGGGATTATCTTTCACGAAATCAAAAATCAAGCCCCAAGGTTTAAATTTACAAAACTCAGGTTTTTCCATGAATTAGTGAATTATATTTTACAATTAATCTATTAAATTAAATATTTAATTGTAATATAATATTTATATAATTGACCCACCACACCGATCCACTCCACCTCCACCACCACCACTACCACATCCACTGCTTCGGCGACTACTCCGGCGACCAGTGACTATTCTTCGGTCGCGCTTAATTTCGGTGACTATTTTTCGGTGGTCGTTGGTCGTTGCTTAATTCCGGTAACTGCTCCGATTCCAAGATTACATATATATTATTAAGTAGTTAAAAATTTAATTTTCAATCACAACTTATCAAATTAATTTGTCACAGATTATTTTGAGGTCATAATTGAAAAAATTTATAGGTCACAGATTTTTAATTGGTCACAAATTAAAAAATTTTAAAGTCACAATTAAATAGTTAACCACATAAAACTATATAGTTGGTCACATACACCCAAACGAATGTTCCCCAATCTCACTACACCACAAAAACTTGATTACAAATCGATATAGTTGGTCACATACACTCGCACGCCTCGTTCCCCAATCTCAAAACACCACCAACTATTTGGTCACAGATCGACCAAATTGTTGGTGACAGAAACTCTTCGTCCCATCCACTTGATGCCGTCGCGACCTTCATCGCCCCGACCACTGACCAACAATAACACTATCGACAACCAACAACAGCCACACACAGAGATCCGACCGCCACAGCCACACACAGTCCACATATCTGCCCACCACAACCGAGAAACCACCGCAAAATCACAACCTGAAAATCGATGCACCACCACCGCGACAACCACTCGGCCTCCAACACCTTAACAACCATCTCTATTTCTATCTATACCACGCCACAACGACCACCAACTCACCATTTTCATTTTCAAAAGACCATCACAACGTGCAAATCACTAATAACAAGATCTGAGAATGAAGAAAAACCCAAAATCACAACAAATAAAAAACGTCCTTGCGCGTCTGAGAATGAAGATTTGTGAGGCAGCAGCTTCACTGCGCGTCACATGCAGTAGCGACGATGTTGTCGTTCAACAAGGGAGGGGCAACAGCTTCGCTGCGATTCGCAGCGAGGGAGGGAGGAGGGGAAGCTGCGGCGCTACTGTCGTTCAGCAGCAATTCGCAGTAGGGGAAGGGAGGGAGGCAGCTGGCTGCAACGCGGCGGTAGCGGTGGAGGCACCGAGTGAGATAGGGGAGAGAAATAAAATGAAATGGATTAGAGTTTAGATAGAGTTTTATAGTTAAAATAAATTTGGTGAGGAAGGTAGTAGGGTAGGTATATAAATTAATTTAATTTAAAATATTATTATTAATATTAATTGTAAAATTAAAACCTGATTTTTTATTAAATAAAGTTAAAACCTGATTTTTAAAAAGATCAAACTTAATGTCTGGTTTTATGTAATTACCACTTTGCTTAATTAATTTGCTATTTTGTTTAGAAAAAAATTAAAATAATTTAATTAATTCAATATAGAAAATTATTTATATTCGGTTCTTATTCGGGTCTTCTATTCTGGATCTTGAATCGAGAACTGACACAAACTCATCGATTCTCAATTCAAATACTTTTTTGGGTATTTAACTTATGAAGAACCGTTCGATTCGATTCGATCTGATTCAGATCGAGAGTTTTGTCAAATCCTAGTTAGAGCAACCATTTCAATTACATATGGCCGATGGTAACAATGAGGCTCAAAGAGTAGAGCAGCGTACAATCAGTACAAGAATGAAAAGAAAAGAAAGACAACAAACAACAAGATGCGATTGTGTGAACAATATTATTTTCCTCTCAAGAATAAAACTACACGTGCAACAACCAGTTTGGATTAGTAGCAAAAAATCTCCATAGAAATGTTTTCATTTATAATATACTCTATACCTATTGAAAATCGCAGAAAAACCCCCATGTTTGAAAAATTTTGTGCAAAAACTTCCTTACCGTCAAATGTTTTGTTAAAAATAGTAAAAATTTCAAAATAAAAAAGTAATAATTACAATTTAGTATTCAAACTTTTTATTCTTTTACAATTTATACTCAGTTTTTTTTTTAACAATCCACAAATCCCAAACCTTTAAAACTTTATTTTCCACATCACCACAATTCATCTTCTTCCCCAAAACTTTATTATTTTATTTAATCCCTTCCAAAATCCTCCAAAATCTCTAACCCCAAATTCATCATTTCCTCTTTTCAATGAATACTCGCGTACCAGAATCGTGTGCCTTGGGTGGGATAGGTGAATTCCATATGCCCCTCTTTTGTTCGAGTACCGCCCATATGATTCTTAGTGCTAAATAAGTTTATTCCGGGGGGATACATTGCGAATGGGGAAATGAGAGGATTGGATCCCAATCTGGTGCCACAAAAGAGGTCATCAATTTTGTGCTTATCATACTCTCCCGTGGCTAGCCACTTTACGTAATCTATTATGAGCCAGTGTGATGGATATGAAGGATGATGGTCTAGGTAGCCGCGAATCATTTAACACAAGAATAAACTCACCATCCCCAACTCTCCATCAAGTCTTCAACCATCTCACTTCTCTTCCCCCGGGATACTACACCAGATAAGGGAGCATAAACTCACGATTATTGAAATAATTTCCTTTAAGTAGTCAGGTTGGTAAGGATTCAGAGTCGTGGAGGAGTCTCCAATGATGTAGGCTCGAATCTCATTTAGATGGAAAAGGGTGAAATTAAAAAAAATCATAATAATAGCACGATCAAGTGACAAACCTCAAAACTCTCCACGATTTAAACCACAAAACCTCACAATACAAACATGCACAGACACAAACACTTACCACTATAGACCTAGACAAATCATCGACGCAAACGATTGGGGACGAAAGACTCCAACAAATCACCACTTGCTCCGCCACCTCATGCTCAACCCAAAACCACCACCAAACTTGTGAAGTTGACACATTCAACTCCCTCAAACATGAAGATTTGTAACTCGCCTACCAAAATGGATTCTAGGGGCAATGGGATGGAAGTTGGAGGCATCGAGATCAATAATTTCCAATCCGAATAAACTTTTTTTTTTGGCTTGATGTCTAGTTTACATATCTATACCATGACCATTGGTTCAGAAGTATCCAGTGTCATGGGTATGTGTACTTCAATCTCGTTTAAAATTTTGTATTTTATTTTTTGAATTACCTTTATTCATTTTAGTGTAGTTTTACTGTCAATATATGCCTATAGATAATTTTGCTTTGTAAGTGTTGACCCCTAAAAATGGCTCTTACGTGGTCAACAGGAAAAGTCTTCAAGTAGGTCCTTCCCTGCACAATTAGCACAACGTCGGTTACCCTATTGACCTTCTCCTAGGTGGGTTGGGAGTGGCCACAGGCACTCCAACGATCAAGTCAGTGTAAGAATCAACCGGAATGAGGATCATCGGCGACAGAGTACGGGCCGGGCAGAAGTTGAAAAATGTATTTTAATGGGGGTGCTAATACGCGAGGGAAAGAAAACGATACCGAGTTTGCATTATGCTCTCCTAAAAATTGAATTCCAATCCAATTTTCAAGCACAACGGTGTTGTATTTATACTAAGTGTGGAAGGGGGAAAGCCGTCGGATGGGGAGACACGTGTAATCAGAACCTCAGGGCTTGTCTCATCATAGGCATCAACCTGTCTTTCCATAGGTTGGTTGGCATTGAATGCCTTTGACCAAATTGACCGTTAGGTCCTGCCATGTGTCCCATCAGTTAGTGATTTGACTTTGGGAACTTATCCATGTAAGGGATCTTTAATGGGGGCGAGGCATGAGTGACGTTGTAGAAGCGGAGTGCGGGCCTTTGTATCCGCGGTGTGTCGTAGATGAGTTCGATTTCTCGTCCTATGCACAATCACCTCGGTAGCCACGTAGTGGGGCATGAGCCACTATGATGACACGTGGCGAGCGAGGTGTAAGGTCGGATCAGACCCGTAACAGTAAGTTTTAGTGCTTGTTTTTATTTGAGGGAATGATTGTTAAGTGTGTTTTAATACACTTGTTAAAACTTAAAAACAATTTTAATATTGATGAAACGAGCAAATATTTTACTCACAAAATTCCCCAACTTGGAGGAGAACGATGCAAAAGAAGAGAAAATGATCGAAAGTGCAAAAAAAGCTAGCTTGATGATCAAAGTGAAGAAGTGCCAAAAGTTGAAGGACCATGGATGCAATTTAACGAGGGTATGATTGAAATAAAAGGCAAAATATGGATACCAAAATATATGAAATCAAAGTTGAGGGACTTACCGCACAAATACTAAATGATTGGAAGGCAGTTAATGAATGTGTACGCCCGCAAGGCTAACTAGACGCGGAGAGCCTCTAAGCTAACTAACCCATGGGCATAACGTTGGCATTTTTTTTAAAATTTTTTTTTTTTTTTCATTTTTGCTTAGGGGTACTTTGAGGATTCTCATGGGCACAGGTTTGAGGGTTTTTAAAGACACAAAACACAATCCATTCATTGCTCCCTTCATTCAATACAAATTAGGGCAAAGAGGAGGAAAAACAAAAAGAAAAAGGAAGAGATTAAGGGGGGAAAATCAAGATCAAGCCAATATTCATTTTAGGAATCCAATCAAGGGACGAATTCTATATTTTATCTTGTATTTTATCTATTATTTCCTCTGACTTGTGTATTTCTCCAACTTTTCTCCTTCTTGTCATTTATATATAATGAGCTAAACTTTTGATGTTGAGATGATTGATGTAGCTTAACTTAATTTGATTAATTTCAATATTTGTTCTTTAATGATAGATTACTTATTTTATGTGTATTTACTACTTTATTTAATAATTTTCATTTAGTTGATTGTTAAATAATTGTATCGAGTGATTTGTACAATTTTTAAGAGAATATTTTGCATTTTATATCAAGTAGTAAATACACTATACTCTTGTAAGAGATAAATATATACGCATAACCTTAGGTGACTCATTGAGCTATTTTACAAAGAGATAATGCAATTAATTGAGGTTTAATCGACATTGAAATATAATAGATTAAATCAATCGATTAGGTCTAATTTCACTTGAAAGAAGTAATTGGTTAAAATAGGAAAATCGGGTTTATTATATTGAATACGTAATTTGTTAATTGTCTTGTTAAGAAATTAACTAAGTGACTATTAGGTGAAATTATAAATCACGATTATTTTTCCATCCATATCATCCTTAATTTTTAGATTTGATTATTATGTTATTTTTGTTCTTTCCAAAATGAAATTTCATTGTTAAAATTAAATCAACCATGATATAATTAAGTAATCATTCATCTTAGAACCGACAACTTGAACTCATTAGTCCACTTTATTACGTGCCCGTGGCCCCTGCACTTGAGGTATATACATTTATTAGCAAACAATGATGATTATTATGCAATTAGCGTCGAATCTTTATTAAGAAGAAATTTTGTATATATTAATAGTCATGATTGTTGGAATTGAACCGGGTTCAATTTGCTGCTCCCATAATTTGGCAAAAGCGTGTTTATGAAAGTGCAACTTTGACTTAAGGCTTCACTGGATGTTGACATGTGGACTGATTGTGGCCATTGGATTAAGTTTCAGGATGATTCTATTTTTAAGTGATTTTTCACTTGGCATTATTACACGAGAAGTCATTATTCTAGGGTTTTCATTCCTTCGTGCTCTCTCTCTCTGGCTGTGCCATTCTTGAAAGCTTCTCTCTGATTTCTCTCTGTAAAATCCAAATCAAATCCCTAATTTGAGGTGGTATTGTGTAATAGAGTGATTCTTTTTGTGGAGATATTCCGAGTGAATATCTATGTGAAGTGTTCGTGTGGTTGTATAGTGGATTCTGTTGGTTTAGTGTTCGATTCTTTGTGATTCGAGTGAAACAAATGTTGTATTGTGAGAGATAAATGTTCTTGTTCCTTCTTTGTGATTGTTTTGAATATTTTTGTAACATTTGTTGTCAATTTGGGCTTTATAGTGGAATTGAACATAATCCATAATATTATATGCTCAACGGGGGATGTAGGTGTTGGATGTGGTCACCGAACCTTCGGGATTTATGCCGAAACATATCGATTGTGTTCTTTATATTATACACTTTATTTTCAGTAATCAAACCTTATAGTTTATGTTATTGATCTATTATCGCGTGTCCTGGCCTAACAATGATCATGTTTCGGATTTTAATTTGGATTCTTGTTCAATAATCTGTACGTATTTTTAAGTGTCAGAATTTCTGGGGAAACTTGATTTTAAAGAAATTTTCCATATTGGTTGACGCTAGTAAATTTTTGACGTGTTTAATATTGAAAACAATTACATACGTTGTAATGATAGTTAACACGATTAACATATATCGTAAACGTAATTTTTAATACTAAAAAATTACATACACGTAATAGGATTAATCGATTAACGAATCTTGTAACTTGTAAGTTACAATTATTAAGCTCAATAGCTCAACACTAGAAAATTACATGAATATGGCAAAAATTAACTGTTTTAAATATTATAAAATTACAATATAGAGCTTTTAAATAAAAATACAGTAGATTAGAGTGTATGTAATTTTTTAACAGTAAAATTTGGAAAATCATGCGTTTAACAAGTTATAGCGATTATAACTTACATTCCCTATTAATTTTAATTTGTTAATTATAAACTTATATATTATATATTATGTAATGTAATTTGGGGAAAAATGTATTTTGAAACAAATAATTTTTGGAGAAAGTGTGGTTTAAAAATAAGAGAAAAAATCGATATTTTATTTGGAGAATGTGTGGTTGAAAATAAATAAAAATGGACTCAAACAAGGGTATATGGATTAAGGGTTTCAACGATAAAAGAAAAATGAAAATGGATTCAAAATGGGAAATCGAATGTTTCTCATCTATCCATTTTTTTTTTCATAGTCGTATATTAGCATCATCGCTAGTTCTTTCAGATCGTGCACAACTCTACGTATTTTCGCTTCTATCTACTTTATATATTTAGTTTGTCAATAATGAGATAGATAGTAGTTTTCGAATAGTTTACGGAACAAATTATTTTATTCTCCTTTCACATTAATATGGACCGCTTAATTTTAATTTTACATATTAGAAGCACGTTGTATAATATAACTTCGAATTCAAATCCACCGGATGTACTAAAGGTTAAATATGTTCGAGAACTGAATTGGACATTCCATCAAGTAATCGTACTTTTTAATGGAATTTACATTTTATGCCCACACAGATATTCTATTAAACACAAATTGGCAATGAAAAATAAAACACAGTTAGGTTTCTGCAAGGAAAAGTGAGTTTCACCAAAATAAAAATTTATGGTAATTACTTGTAATTGAACAATTAAGTCCTAGATGTTCGAGGTCAGTCCAAACTAGAGATTGTGTTGTAAATTCCTTAAATTATCAATTTATCTTCTATATATAAAAAGTGCATATTAAACGGAATATGTTGGTTTAACGGAAAAATTAACGAAATTTCTTGATTTAACGGAAAAACTAACGAAATTTTTTTAATTTAAAAATCTTTTAA
Organism: Fraxinus excelsior; assembly: GCA_019097785.1. Classification (NCBI taxonomy): domain Eukaryota; kingdom Viridiplantae; phylum Streptophyta; class Magnoliopsida; order Lamiales; family Oleaceae; genus Fraxinus; species Fraxinus excelsior. Next base: position 28,175,388 of record CM032635.1, on the reverse strand, counting down.
TTCCATAATTGGGTTTCAAAATTTACAATTCTAAAACCTTGGGTGTTCATACTAATTTATTCTTATATTCAACAAACAGACACCTCCATAATCCCAAATCGAAATTTATCTCGTTTCCCACACTTCCAATTTGCGCGTGCCCTAAAACTTTTGCAACTTTTTTTTTTCCTATTTGTTTATTATTGTCCCTCTCTCTCCTTTGAATCTCAATTCTTCCTCCCGGCGTTTCCAGTTTTTCTCTACACATTCGTCCATTGGGTTGAACAATTTTTTTCTCGTTAAAGGCGGCGTTTTCCGCCCCCTTTTTCTGGTATGTGCTGAGTTTTCCCTCTGTTTATGATTTTTTGGTAATTTCTTTTAGGAATTTTGGCTTCTGATTTTTTTTTTTTTTTTTATTCTCAACGGCGATTGATTAATCTACCGTTTTGAAACAAAATACCTTATCCTGTGCAGATTCTTGGCCATCTCACGGGCCTTAAGGTACATTGTATCCTTATTCTTTTGTCTGGGGAAGGTTGGTTGGGTCTGTTAGATAAAATCGTTGTCTGACAATATGGGTTAATTGATTGGAACAATTGGTGTTTTAATTTTTGCGAAATTTGCAAGTTTCAGACGGTTTTGATGATATCTTGTAGTGGATCTCTAGGCGCTAGGCGCACTAGTCTATTGGCGAAGTTCTTTCTACAGTAAATGGGCTGTTTTAGTTCTAAGGCAAGAAGGCAGTTTCCTGGACACGAAGACCCCGTTTTGCTTGCTTCCCAAACAGCTTGTAAGCTGGTTTCTTTTGATTTTTGATTATTAGTATTTGGAGAAATGCTGAATCCTTTTCATTTCAAATTGAAAAAACACGATAAAACATGAGTTTGTCATGTTAATGCACAAGTAAATTTTAGCAAGGATATAGATTTTATCTGGCGCACAAATGTTACATAACGGATCTACAGTAAGCCTTTTATTGATTTGCTTAGTTAATCAAGTGGAAATGACGTATTTGTTAGGATAGGAGGCACGAATAGCTGAGGTGTCTATAGTTGGTTTGTAAATCACTTACTGGCTCGGATGAAGGGAAATTGACTTTATACGAATAGACTAGTTGTTTGATTTGTTACTCTCTCTCTCATCATGGGCTTTGCTTGATCTAAGGATATATTTCTTTGTTCCATCTTTATTCATTTTTGCCTTTGAACTTTTAGAATCAGTGTTTGCTACCCTATTATAGTTCTGTTGTTTTTCACATTAAAAATCTTTTTCTTTTTCTTTTTTATTAGTTTTGGGAATGCTTCTGTTTCTGTCCGCATATAGTTAAAAATTGCAGAGATATTTTATGTATTACATTACCGTGTCATTTAATTTTGCATGAACATTTAGAAAAAAATATTCCATCCGTCCCATTTATATAGGCCCACTTTCCTTATTTTCTTGTCCCAATTATATAGTATTGTTTCCTTATTAAGAATGTTTTGTTTTGTTCGTTTACTAATAAACTCGTATTTCTTTCCTACTTTTAATAATAATTTACTACTAGTTATTGATAATTAAATGATGGTGAACTAGGAAAGTTTTTGATAAAATTGCTTTTCCAATATCGTTAAATAAGATTTTTTAATCCGTATGAAAAGCAAAACAAGCCTATATAAATGGGACAAAAGGAGTAGTTAAATTGACCTAAGAAAATACAATGCACCAAGCCTTTTGAGGCCGTTATTTATTCGTTTATCATTCATGATTATTGTTGTAATTGCGTTTTTGTGATGTCGTTGTTTATGTATGTATAATAAAATTTAATAAGTCTGTTTTTGCTTTTGCAGTTAGTGTGAGTGAAGTTGAAGCACTATATGAATTGTATAAGAGCATTAGTGGCTCTGTGATTGATGATGGCCTAATAAATAAGGTGATTTTCGCTAACATCAACCAAGCCTCCTTTGTACTTTTCATATGTGATGTTTCTTTGTAATCTATGGTTCTCATGCTTCTTGTTTATGCCGTTTATTTTGTTATGAGAATATATAACCCATTGTCTCTATGACCTACATGAAGTAAATGCAATTGCAATATGCTCTTTCAATTTTTTGCATCACTTGGTATTTGCTCGTGCAAATAATCAGTATTTGTATGTGTCTAGGCTCTATAATTAGTAAGAAGTTTGTTCTTGTAGAGCGGTTATCTTATATCATCTGCAGTACACTAGACAATTAATTCTATTTTTCTTATCAAATTGTTGACGTACTTTTATATTGAGCTATTGTTTTAAATTCGATGTGAAAATTTGAATTATGTTTTGTAAATTATTGAAATTATTTTGAATGCTCAAGTTGATACTTGTTACAATGTAGCGTTTTTTTTTTTTTTTTTTGGGTTAACATTGTATGAATATCTGAACGAGTATTGCTAAATGGAGGTGGCACCAGGACATGGAATTGCTTTCAAAATGATTATTTCATGAGAAACTACATGATCTTTCCCAGTTTTCTCTGTTGGACTGTGATTTTAATAAAAATCTTCTTTTACATTATTTCTGTCTTTTCTAATTTAATATGATTATTGCTCCTACCAAGGAAATAATAGTAATACCATTTTGCATTGTGCTAACTATTTGAATTACTTGTGCCTAATGGCGTGTAAATATGAACTCGATACCATTTTTGAAATGCAGGAAGAATTTCAATTGGCTTTGTTCAAGAACAGAAAAAGAGAGAATCTTTTTGCAAATCGGGTACGTTGCTGCATGATATTTAGGTTTTTGAGTTGGTTGACCTTTTTTTTTTTTTCAAGTGCTTGTGTGAAAGTAATTATTTGAAAATCAGTTTTTGCTACACTCATTTTCAACCACACATTCTAAAAATAAAAATTTCACATTTCCTCATATCTTTTCGCTACTTATTTACAACACGTTCTCCACAAAAAAAGTCACTTTCACACAAGCACTAAGTATTAACCAACCAGTAAACGTTGAGTTACTCTGTTGGCAAGTGAAATATGAGCTTTGTTCTTTTATTTCGTTTCATTTTTATTTTGTCTTTTCTGAGCGGTAGAGAACCTTCAGCATATGGATGTTTCTGTAGAGAGTAATTTATTTATTGATTGCCTTGAAAGGGTATAAATGCACTTAACTTAAGCAATATGATACTAATTAGTAGTGGTTTGTCTGGCTGACCGGGACCTTGTGGAGTTGGTCCACCAAACAATTATTCTATCTCTCTTTAACTAAATGTCTTCATTTTGTTTATTTGATTCTCAAATAAGGGTGAACTCAATGGAATGCCATTTTTTTTTTATATTCATACACAAAATTAATAACATAAAGGGTGGCTAATCACTTTGTATTACATATCCAAAGACATGATTGGAAAATTACACAAAACGCCTTTCAAAATAATCTCATCTAGTCCACCTACAGAGTATGTTTGATATCTCTCATCCCCCCAAGGCTAGCGGGAGAGAGCTAGCTGGGAAGAAGAGGGGGGAGATTCGCGACGTTTTCTGGCTGGGAGAGTGACGAGATATCATAGTGCTAGAAATGTGCAGGCAAGCCATATTTCCATTTTATATGGCCCCGAAACCGAGCATTCGCCTATAGGTGATCTGTGAACAATGTATATTTCATTAACTGTTGAGTTCTCCTTTCCTCTACTTTGCTAGGCATGATAAAGGGTTAAGAACTTAAGTTGATTTGTTCTCTTCGTTGTATGGGGGAATCACTTCCCTATTTTGTGACAGTTGCTTCACTTTGATCAATTTAGTAATTTAGGGCCTCGGATCTTCTGAAACCCTGATTACCTTGTCCCAAGATGTGCGACTGAGAACTTTCCCAACTGCTAAAGTGTGCTTCTATTTTTCTTATGTCAATTAATGAAGTATTGATTGTCTACCTTTTTTCTTTGTTTCTTTTAACCCCTCACATTCTTCTGCAATACAGTGACAATTCTGTTTCACTTGCAGATATTTGATCTTTTTGATGTGAAGAGAAAAGGATTTATTGATTTTGGTGACTTTGTTAGATCACTTAATGTTTTTCACCCAAATGCTCCTCAAGAAGATAAAATCAGTTGTGAGTCAAAGAAATGCCACAATAGTTTGTGATTTCAGTTGTTTTTCCCTTTATTCACGTTTTAAGTGCAGAAACTTTTATTAACTCTTGAATATTTGGAATGTTGCAGTTACATTTAAGCTATATGATTTAGATGGTACGGGATTTATCGAGCGCCAGGAGGTACTTTAATTTAATTTATCACAAGTTTTGTTATACGTGATGTGAAAACAATATGAAACCCATGTTTGGCTAATGTTTAGGAACTGTCTATAATCAATGAATTCACTTTTTATCCACACATTTTGTGGGTCTATAAGTAATACTCACTTATCTATCATTCATTTCTATCTATTTATAATTGAACAGTTTATAAACACTTCCCAAACATGCTTAGCTATGTTATGTGGGCCCTTTAATTAAGGTCAAGTACCCAGTTTGAACATTCGATGCTTGGACATGGTGTGGTATGGAGAATTTTTCATTTTAAATATGGAATGATAGATTTTCAACTAACAATATTTGATCACTCCCTTATGTAAAACTGTATGAGTCCATTTAATGTATTTATAAAATCTTCATCATGACACTACCTTTATCAGTTATAACCACCAATCCCTGTCTACCTTCCCCTGGCGCCAAGCCCAAACCCCACCAAATGGCAAAAAAATTTAACAAAGGAAAAGAAAAAAATGCAAGCTACTCCTTTCTCTATACCAATCTTGTCAACCCTTGTGGTATTAATTTTATATTATTCTTTTTATTGACACAGTTTTGCAAACTGCTTTATGGTCTGTGATTTCTGCAGGTTAAGCAAATGTTGATTGCACTTTTATGTGAGTCTGAAATGAAGTTGACAGATGAAAGTATTGAGATAATACTTGATAAGGTCTACTGCCATATCATTCGTTCTTCCTCTGAATTGTTATTTGTGGCTATAATTTTGTAAATTTTTTAAGACTGGCTCAAGGATTGCCGTTTCCATTGGTTTTTACTAGGAAATTATAAAAGTGAGAAAGAATAAACAAAATTAAGAAAAAGGGTCCACTTTTTTATGTCTGATCTTGGTATATTTTATCTTTTGAAGCCAGACTTTGTTTGGCTTGTTAATTGAGTGATACAGGACCCTAGCCTTCCGTTCTTTAATTGGAGTTGAATAATATTTTTCTGGAATTCAATGCTCTTGCATTATAGTGGCACTGTATTTAGTAGTTATGTCGTGAGGTGATTCTGTCAGACAATTTCATTCTTTTCTTATCGCTTCATTGAACAGACATTTCTTGAAGCGGATATAGACCGGGACGGTAAAATAGACAAATCTGAATGGCACAATTATGTGGAGCGAAATCCTTCGGTGATGAAGATAATGACACTTTCGTATTTGAGGTATCTTGATGTTATCCCTGGCTAAGCCTAAAAAAATGTGAAGTTACTTCTAAAAGTTGCACACTTGAATCATTGAAGTTATGAGTTGTGAATTTTGATCAAATGCAGGGATATAACCACCACATTTCCGAGCTTTGTTTTCCACTCCGAGGTCGATGAAATCGCTACATAAATTAGAAGACATAGTCTAGCTGTTATATTTTGAATATACCAGAAGCATACATTAGTAATAAAGAAAAATGAGAACTTGTGGATGGATATATGGTGAGTAGCATCTACATATGCTTGTTGGAGGTTGTGGTAGGTTTAGATGTACCCTTCTTCTGCGCCATCTGTAATGCACATTCCAACACGCACTTCTGCTTTCTTTATCCATTTTTGGTGTTGAAATATGAATTGAGGCTTGATCTATTGTACTGGATGGAGGAAAATTCTGTATCGGCTTGATGATTATCATGTTGTGTTAGGTCAGGCTAGAGGCGTCAAGAGGACTAGACCGCCTATAGAGGTTGTGTCGTGGGCTGGCTCGTGTGAAGGGGCGGAGATAGATACCATTTGGTGAATACTGGATACCCACATGAGAAGGGCTACTGTAACGCCTCGAAAATTTTATAAATATAATTTATTTGTTATATACGCTATATATTAATATATTGAAAAGTTGAAGGTTTAAAGTAAAGTATATTTTAAATTCTTTTTATTTTGACCAAATAATTAGATTTTGATAAGAGGAAAAATAAGTGTATCCATATTGGACTCTTTTTGTTGCTCGTAATTAATTAGAATAATAGGTTAATAGATTGGTGGGGACTTGCAATATTGATTTGAGTAAAATTCTTTTCTTTTCTTTTTAATTTCTATCACACGTGATTTTTTATTTGATATGAAAACAATAGTGTAGTACAATTCAAATGTCATTTTTTGAAACTAACATCTTAATTTAGAGGGTGAGTTTGATTCTTAAATTTGGAGAACCAAGCGCACACTATAATTAAATGCTGTCAAATTACTTAAATTTTTAATAAACAAAAAAAAAAAAAAAAACATAATAATTCGGTAAAATAGAGAAATAAGTCCTTTTTTATCCCTATTTTTTTTTTCAAAATACATTCTTTACCGTCTTTTTTTCAATTACACGTTTTTCAATAAAATAATATTACACGTAAACTAAATATTTTTTCTTATTTTTTAATCACACATTCTTCATCAATTAATTATTCCAAAATACATTCTACATTAAAAATGAAGCTCAAACATGCCCTTAGTATTAAATATAAAGAGTCCGTTAGAGCATTTTAAAACTTTTTACTTTCTAAATTTATAAACGCTTTGAATTGTACAAAATATCCTTTAAAAATAGAGAGACTAAGTAAATAATTAATTTAGGTTTTTTTTAAGAAAACGTATGGACTCTATATTTGAATTCCTCTATTGTAAAATTTGTTCTAGAAGCGACCCATGCGTCCATCGTCTTCTCGGAGACTTGCATTAAATTAGAGAAAATGTATAAAATGCTCGATACATCTTGGATTCTTTTTTTTTTTTTTTTTTGAGAGAAAAATATCATCCTATGCAACCTCGTTTTGCTTTTAATAAAATTAAAAATAATAATGTAAGAAATAAAATAAGAAAAGATTTAGCGTCCAGAAATTTATGTCTTAAAAATTTATCGCTGAAGACTATTGGAAAACTATAAAAATAATAAAATTTAAAGTCAAACGAAAAGATAAACGAAAATAAAAAATAAAAATATTTATTTATGAAATTTACAACGAGACCACAAATATTAAATAAATTAATTAATAATAAAAAGTAAAAAAGTAAATGTTGTCAAATAAAAATCAATCAACTAATGCGATGACTATAATACCCAGAATCGGCCGAAGACCCCCACAAGCATATACGCATCGAAGGCCACGTGAATTTTTATTAAGAACACTCGTGGTTGATTCGCCCCGCCACCACAATAGGCGAAGACTTGACATGTCTACCTAGGGTTGTAAGTAAAAATCACCAAATTGAAAAATCGAACCGAACAACATTTTAGAAATCGTCGATTTGGTGCCACGTGGACCTGTCAACGAAATGGTTTTGAACCAAACCAAATCAGTCAAAAACGGTTTTGTTTATGTTTGAGAATTTTAATTGTGGTTTAAAATCAAATCGGACTGGTGAAAAAATATATAAAAAAAAATGAAATTTTTTGAAAATTCATCCAAATATGTAAAAATTAAAAATCAATAGTTTTGTCATTTATGTGTATTTTTGTCAATTTATAATTTTCTATTACATATATATTATTATTACCAAATAATCCTAATTTATATCTAATAATATCAAAACTAACATAATATATCAAAAATCTTTGTCATCTTCGGAACTTAAATTTTTATAGTTGTTTCTGAGTCTGCATTCTCAATTGGAGGTCGGATACTTGATTTATTTAGGAATTTATTAGATGCAAGGATGGTTGAGACTTGTATATACGGAAAGAATTAGTTGCAAATTAAGAATGAACCTATAGTGTTGCGCAAATATTTAAATACAGTGGAAGCATTTGATGATTCAATGAAAGTTGTGGCAGATGGTTTATATTTTCTATTACAATATTTTTAAATATTCTCTTATCTATCTAGTATTCAATACTATGATGATGTAACGAATGCATTTGTTTGACAATGGAGACTATGAATCATGTGTGACAACAATTGATGTTTGAGTATATGTGAGAAACTGAATTCGTAACAATATACAACGGTAAACTTGTGTAATTATTATGTTTATATATTATAAACAATTAATTTATCATTATAGTTGGTTATTCTCTCTATCTAATCAGTGATTTTGTTTTTCAAATATGATGATCATGAAATCTTGTTGAACATCATTATGTTTTTTGGACTTTATATGTAGTTTAATAGACTTGTATTGTAACGTTATCGTAACGTCTTAACCTAAAATGGCAAACAAAAAACTGTATTTTAATTTATTGTGATTTCACTTTGATTTAGTTGATATTTAAATTTGTAGTAGATATATTTAGTTTGTTTTAGATTTATTGCTAGTAAGATATAAATATATATTGAATTTAATGAATTAATATCATAAAAGTAGACAGACAAAAAAATATATGGCGAAACCGACGGTTTAAAATTGGACCAAACTCAAACCGTTCAAAATGATTTGGTTTATGTTTGAGGTTTTTTCTCAAACCGATTTAAACGGTTTGGTTTGAAAATTTGTCAAAAATAGGTAAAATCGGACCGCTTACACCCCTACATCTACCTTCGCCTTAGCCATTGTTATCATTCATTTGGTCTTCGTGAGGCATTGCTAAATTGACAGATGCCTTGACGAGGTATGCATCCATATTTGGTAAATGTCATTTGAAGTGTACAACATGCTTGACAATGTCTTTGTTTTAAAAAAAAAAATTGGAGAGAAAACTAATTTTTTTTAATTGTCAAATGACAGTTTGTCATGTGACAAAATGTACCAAGTTTGATTGTCCAAATTTACACCTACGTAATTATGCGTCCTCAAAATTTGCATGCAATCCTTAGGGATCAAGAAAAATCTTTTACGATTAACCTCTACAAGGAAACCTAATCGTGCAAGAAAGCATACTCATGGAAGGAAACATACATGCTGATTTTGTTTTAATGTTCGAAACTAATAAATAAATAAAATAATATATTCTTTGAACATTATACGTATTCTTGAAACAAATTTACTTAAAATCATAAATAATACAATTACTTGAACTTTATACATATTCTTTAAACCAGAGGCGCCAACCCGAGATTTAATCCCAGGCCAAGTGGCAGATCTCGAAAAAATAATGGAATAAAAAATTGAACATGCACAGTAGTTTCAAATGGATTCAAAGAACAATTATTCATTCGAAACGAACAATTGATGAATGTTTTCTTTCCTTTATAGGGCAAGCACACACTCAAGTTGTTCCCCAAAGATCCATCACACCGAACAATACAATGTCGTCCCCTCGCTTCTAATGAATGTATCTCACCCTCTATTTATGTGGATTTGAGCCGCTATTTGAATTAGGGTGATTATATCGCCACCATAATTTTTATTTCACACGCCACATTTTAATTGCAATCAAGCACCTCAATCTTTGCTCATTATAATAATTATTTCATTAACCATTTTCAGCCAAATTCTTATTTTCGACCTTTCATTAATTAATATGTCTCGCCTTGAGATGAATTGTATAAAATATTTTGTTTTTATGTTTTAAAATGAGGGAAAAAATTATTTTTTCTTACTTTTTATTTATTATTTTTTAAAAAATATAATGAAAAGAATAAATTGTTTTACGTCATTTCAATGGACTTTTAAACATAAAACTGTAATCATATACAAAATGTGTTAATTAATGAAAAATTTGAAGATAAGAATGACATTAAAAATCGTTAGAAATATAAATGTTATATAATAAGCAAAAATTAAAAACCTTAAAACACAATTAAATTATGGTGTAAAAAATAAAAATTGTAGTGTGAATATAATTATCCTTTGAATTTAACTATACGCATTGGTGGGCATGTACTCATTATTGCTTTGCATGTGCATGCATATTATACTCGGGGGGCGAATCTAGGAATTTGGGTCAGTTAGGGTGGAGATCGTTGACCGATGACCGTTGACAATCAACGATCGTAATAGTCGAAAATATAATTCGATACATATATAAATGCACTAATAAATTCTCATAAGTCATAATTCACAACTTAACCAAAAATGAGATAAAAAAAAAAAAAGAATAAAAACAGAAATACAGTGGTCAGTGTACTGTATGCACCCAAAAATCCATAAATTCTCAAATAGCAAATAGATTTAACACAACTCTTAATTTGTTTGCTTATTCATTTACGAGTTTGTCAGTGCTCATTTGGAAATATTACCTATAGATGCATGTTTCTATTGAGGAACTGGAAGCTACAATTCAAGCTACTATTTCTCAAGCCAATTCTATTCCTTTTTTTAATCACAACACTCTGGAAGAATATTTATTAAAGCCGTCAAAGAAAAGTATGTCTCACTTTTTTAAGTTTCTTCAGGAAAAAATTTGCTGGCGACAACTCTTTATTTACTAGTTTTCTTGTTTTCCTTTCTGTGGTAAAATAAATGTGTGGGGCAGATAGAAGCCCTAAGTTAGAAACAAGAAATGGATGAGGAGGAACTACGTAGCCAAGTAGATGAAATCAATGCTTTGAAAGTTAAGTGATCTGGATTATCATGACTCATGTTTTACCAGTTTTTGTTTTATGAAGCCGAAAGCCTAGCCTCTGAGCTCCAATTATTGTGCAGCCATAGCACCATCGCACCACAACCGTCCAGTCGATTGTGTAAAAAATTCATAGCAAAGCCCAAAATAATTTCGCGCTCCTCCGCTCCTCGTCGTCTCCTGTCGGCTCTCCCAGTCTCCCTACTCCCTCTCTCAACGACTCAACCGGTTAATTGGATTTAGGATATTTGGTTAATGGTTAATTAATTGGTTTTAGGGAAAAGTTCATATCTAAAGTGTATTTTTTATCTCAATTCAAAAGTAAAGTAAATAGTTTGAAAATTCAAAAATCGGGTATGAATTTAATTAATTAAAAATATTTATTAAATAAAGATAATAAAGTCACAGTTTGTGATTAATAGTCACATATTCATAATTATAAATTACAGATTTATTTATTGGTCACGCATCGTCAATTTTTTTTTTATTACAGATTATTTCGAGGTCACAGATAAAAAAATTTGTACGTCATAGATTATTTTGAGTTTCAGATTTTTAAATTAGTTGGTCACAAATTATTTTTGAGTCACGTATAATTAAATTTTTAGGTATTAGTAATTGGTTACAGATTACCAAACATTTGGTCACAGACTACCGCAGCTACCACAATACTTGATCACAGGTATCAGATAGACCAACACAAATTAACCAGCCACAGAACACACGACAAGACGAAAACTGAACCCCAACAACAACAGATCCACCACTACCAACAATAGATCTGCCACCAACAACAGCAAACATAAACAACCAACCACTAATCCGCCACCCCACAAATCCGCCAATAGTAAACAACAACACCCAATCCGCACACCTACGGCGTCGAAGCAACCCATCCACACACCCCAGCAGCGGCTGCCGATCACAACCTAAAAAGCAAGAAAAACATATTGAATCATGACAAGGTGTCCAGCAGCGGCAGCTGGTTACAACAGCAACAGCGAGCTGCTGCCTCGTGGGAGGTAACAACGATAGAGGCTGCAGACGGTGCTGCTGTGAGCAGCAGTCCAGCTGCTGCTCCAACGAAGGTTGCCGTCGAACCCGATGGAGGAAGAGGGACAGTGGTGAAATGATAGAGATGAGGCGGAAAAGAGAGAGAGAGAGAGAGAGAGAGAGAGAAAAAAAAAAAATTAGGGTTATGATTTTTATATATCACCCTAATTTTTGAAAAATGAAACTTGGTCCCTGATTTTTTAATTCTAAACTTCAAACCTCTGGAATAATGTAATTTCCACTTGGTTTTATGGCTATTGGGCCATTGAAATTTGGGTAATAGAATTCAAGGGCCAAACTCATTAATTGGGTCTTTTTTTTTTTTTTGTCTTTTTTTAATGAAGCCCAACAAATTTCTCAGGCTCAACCTGTTCCAGTCCAGCTCCCCATCCATAACGCTTTTTTCAGTTCTTCCTTCTTCTCGGCAATCTCGACGCCAACGGACAACCTGACGCTTCCAGCGGACCTAACACGGGGGGCCGCGGAGGCTAACCAAGTGCTGGGTCCGTCCTTTCTACTATGATTTATGAACTAGATTTCTTACTTGTTTAAAAAGTAGATGATGGTAAAATCTTATGGAGAAAAATGTATAATTTTATTTACCGATTACAAATAAATATTTGAATTTATTAATTATGAATTATATCTTTTATAGCGTAATGCATTAGTGTGGGTAATGCATGAGTTTGGTTGGGGAAAATATACTTTATTTTTAAATTCTCTTTTTTTTTTATTTGTTAAATGTATTTAACTATTTTAAGTGTGATTTATGTGTACTTTGAAAAGTTATGGGGGTTTTATTTATAATTTTTTTTTTTAATTTATTCTACTATTATCTATTATCCCCATTTCTGATATAAAAAACTCAATTTTCAAATTCAGCCACCTCAATTTCTCAGGTCAACGATACTTCAAGCGGTCAGATAAAAAGGTTCACAAGATCATTGAAAATAATTTCTGAATTCTGAGGATTTCTCTTCAATCTTCAGAAATCTCAAAAATAATCAATGGGTCGGAAACCGAATGACTCTGAGCCGACTCGTTGGGCATCTCGGATCCTGCTTTTGATCGGTTTGGTCTCTTGTTCTATGGTCTACATGTTCGTGTCATCAGTTTTAAAGCCATCAGCACCAGGAAATGATTCAGATGTTGAATCATTAGCACTGGCGGAGTCCTATGCCAATGGTGAGAAGTGGGTTAAAGGCGTAGAGAGTGGTGGCGCTACTGGTGGGTTGTGTTGTAAAGGGATTGAGAATTTGGAGCTTTGGGGGGCTGCTGTGAAATGGGGCACGGATTTCAAATTCAATTCGTCTGATGAATGTTGCAAAGCTTGTAAAGCCATGTGTACTGGAAATGATGGGCCTTGTCTTTGTGATACCTGGGTTTTTTGTGGGAATAAGCAGGCTTGTGGAAACAAATTCGGTGAGGTTGGTTGAAATTTCTTCTATTTATTCTTTTGGTTTAATTTCTGTCCATAATCTGTTATGTACTTGGTTGGTAGATGATAGATAATATTAGATATGGCTATGTATCAAATGCTTTATATTCTTTAAATGTTCATGCTGGTTGTAGAATTGGAAAAAAAAGTTAGATGCATAATATGGTGTTGGAAAAATTACAGTTATATGAAAAAATGTAATTATAGTTGAGAACAAAACACTTAGATAGTTAGCGTTAGACATTGACTACTTGCTCTCGTGAAGTAGATTCAAGTTCTCGATGACTTGAACAATCAAGAAGCTGGTTTAGTAGAAATGTCGTGACCTTCCCTGCAAGATTAATTATCCAACTGAAATGTTATGTAGTTAAAATTTAAAGTGCACTATATATTGAGCACAAACCTCTGCTAATAATACATTTTTTTGACCAATAACAAACTCATAGCAAGGAAATATGAGAATTTTTACATGTTTGTGGATTAGTGCATGTATGTTTGTACACAGGACATAATAGAAGAAGTAATGCAGTTGTAGACATAGATCTTCTCCCAATCAATATGATTTTGCTAATCGAATCCTTAATTATCACTGTCATTAACTCTGTGATTAACATAACTAATTTATTTATTTTTTCTTGTTTCAGTGTTGGTTGAAAAAACAGAAGGATTTACTGGCCCCTGAAAAGCAGGAAGTAGGAGACATAGTCGTGTGGACTTCTGGTCTTGTCTTTGGAAGAGGAGAGGTATATAACACTGAATTTTCGTGATTATTTTTCTTATTATTTTCTATGATGCAACCATTAATTATTTGTATCACTTATACAGAGAAGAACTTCGGCACGGCATAGCATTTGGTTTTAGACTATGCACATATCTGTCTCTGTGTTAATAGTCGCTGTTTTTTCTTAATTGTTACTTTCTCTCATCCTCTCCTTGCACTCTTCCGCTTTTGATATTTTCCTAATAAATCACCAAAAGTTTAGTCTTTTGTGATGCTGGCCTCTTGTGGATTATGAAATTTTCTTCATGAATTAACTTTTCATTTTCTCTTTTCTTGTTTAAGGGTATTATTGGATTAGAGACAGAACACGGTACACTTCACATCAAGGTATACATTCTTATCCCCTGAGTTAGTTGAACAGGTCTTAAAGTTACTTTCACGGTCGAATGATTAGAAAGACATGTATAGTTACTTAACCAGATTCATATCATTGATTTATTCATAAGTGGTTTCTTGTACATTTGGATCACGTCCCTCAAAGAAAGTTTCCAGTGGCTGCCATTGCAATTTCCAATAAGCTTTATAATCTTGTATTATGAAAAGGGATATTTCGAGCAACAATAAAAGAAAAAATTAAATGATTATTAGGGTAATCTCTATTAAGTTTTATAGTCTTGTAGCTATATGTAAGAGTGTAATTATGCACCTGCATGTGAAGACAAATTAACAGCATTTATGTAAGCATGCTGCATAGAGATTGCCAAACTATATGTTACTAGTTTTTTCTTTTGGCCTTTACTGTTATTTGAATCAAATGAGTGGTCAAAGACTGTCATAAATTTGTTACTAAGTGATAATTAATGAATTAGATTATAGAGTTAGGCAAGGAACCTGGTTGAGGGTGTGTGCCTAAAAAGGTTGACAACCGTGACTCAAGAAACATGTCAACACGTTACATTTGTCTTGATCAAGAAAAACTTTTTCAGTTGCATTATCAGAGACGATTTCGGTTGTCCAACATACCAAAAATATATATTTGAATAGATGAACTGAACAAAGTACATCATAATCATGCTTCTAATTCTCTTTCAAATAAAAAGACGCTAGAAACTGTTATAGAAACTATTTTCATATTATTTTATCCAAAGCATTTTACATGTTTTGATCAACAGGTTAGAAAATGGCTGAATCTACTTTCCAGAACTACCGTCTTTAAGAATGAGAAATCTTTTGCGAAATACTCCCGGAAGGATCTCAAGTTCCGACAACAAATCTATTTTACTTTATATCTATTGGTCATCAAAAGCAAAAAAAGTGTTCTCAATAAAACACCCACGAAGAAAAAGGAAGATTTGAGTGAGAGAAGAAGAGACTAGAAAGTTAGAGGAAGAAGAAATAGTGAAGTTTTGTACGGTAAGACTGTAAGAGTATGTTTGGTATGTAATAATGGACATGACTAACGATATCCTTCCTTAATGCTAACCAGTACAATCCAATCAACCTTAGTAAACATGTCATAAACTGAAGTAGAGGAAGAAATTGGACAGAGTATTTGGAAAGCTGCTGTATTTATTATATGATATGTGTTTCACTGATGAACTGCATAATCTTTGTGCAGCTTTTGCCCGATTGTTCTCCACTTTCAGTTAAATACATCCTAGAGTTGTTGGCATTACGCCATTGTGCAGGTTGCCATTTCTATCGAGCAGAAAGCCGGGGTCAATCTTGGGATACAAAAGGAAAACACATTAAAGATGTAAGAATTAAACTTTTTTTCTTGGTCTCGTGCATCCCTGATCATTGTATATCCAAATGTAGTCTTGACTGCTAAAAGTCTATTCGGTTAATTCATAGGCATCATTTTGATTTACATCACTTGCCTGATAATTATGTTTCATTTGTCGGTACCGTTTAGTGCCTTTATATACATTCATGAAGAGGAAGTTTGGCTAAGCTTAAAATTACATCAAACTTACTTTTAAGTAGATTTTTAGTTCTAAAACATGTTTGGATATGCTACTTTTCTTAATTGAAGTAAAAAAGTAACTTATTTTGATATCAAGGAAGGCGTTACTTTCAAATAAGTTCTTTTTCTATTCCAAATTTGACCATCAATTTTTTATTTTAAAATCTAACTATCTCGCTTATAACTTTTTTAAGCTTAGCACATGTGCACTATGTGCATGCATATAAGTTGCATAGACAAAGGGATCCATGAATTTTTATAGTATTAGACCAGTTTTATAGGAAATTAAAAGCGTGTGAAGAACCTAGATATTTTTTGTTTTAATCTCTTTCATCTTATTCTTTTTATTCATCCTCTTTTTTATGTTTTTGGTTAAAGATTTATTTACCTTATTTCTTCTCTCTTTATTTCCGTTTGTGTTCTTGTTTTATGTTTCAAAGCTTTGGACGAATTCTTTTAATGACTAATCAAAGTTGTTATTTTTACACCACTTTAATTTGTTTGGAAAATCGTCTGATTATTCCATTTTCTGAAAATCAATATAGAGATGATTAGATGAACACAGTGCTGTTGAACACCCCAAACTCTCTCTAAATAGAAAAATAATGAAGTTCTCCATACAAGTAAATGTTAATGTGTGATAAAGTTGAAGTCTATTTATTTTTTGAGCGTCGTCTGAATACGTATGTTGGTGTAGATTTGACCTCCCTCGTGTATAGATTTTATATTTCGACACAAAATCTCCAACTAGTAATTGGAATTAATATGTATGTACGGATTCACTCGCTTCATCCCTCCTGTTTTATTTTCATCCTTTTCGTCAAATTACACGTATTAGATCTCCTAATGAAGGCCTCTTATTATCTTATCAGGCTTCTTTCGGCCCTCCATTTGCTATCGTTCAAGGAACTCTTGAAGCCCAAGGAAAGATATTCAATAAAATCCCGTCTGAGTACTGTCCAATCATAAGAAGAGGATCGGTAGCATGGGTTGGCTCCGGTCCTGAATTCTTCATAAGCTTGGCAAATCACGAAGAATGGAAAAATTCGTATACCGTATTTGGTTCTGTACTTCCTGAAGACTTGATGATAGCTGAAAAAATTGCTCAGCTTCCAACAAAATCAGATGTTTGGAACAACATTAATGTGTCAGTTTTAGAAATCTCTGTACCCCTGAGGATTCAAAGAATGAAGACTAGCGCGTCGTAATCTAAATACTGATTACAAGATTTTACCTTTTACTTTTTATATGAAGTTGTAGGTTTTGTTGCTTAGTTTCTGCCTTGTGCTTTTGTATTTTTAGAACTTTTCCTTTCATTACCCTCCTCAACATAGTTTACACTGCCCTTTCGCATAATGTATTGTAACATTGGATTTTTCGACTTTTCGAGATATAACTATGCAATGCAAATGTATATTATTACCTTTTCGAAGCTGAGGCATTATGCAACATTAGCAGAACTGTGTATGTCTGAGGAAAGAGTTATAGGCAGACTGGTGCGGCCTGCCGAACATGTCGGACGTGGGTCCACACGGCCAACCTGTTTGTCCAATGGCTCCCTTTGCAAAGGGTCGTGTTTATATAGTTGTACACTATCGTCAAATGTAACGCGAACAAAGTGGATAGGATTGAACCAAGGCAAGTTATTAGTGCTTGATACACTTCCAAAACTCATTTTTCCCAAAAAAATGAGCTCAAACTGGGGCAATTATCCCCTCGTTGACAAAATATGATCAACATACCCTCGTGTTGGCCAAGCTCAACCCATGTTTTGGTGGTTTGTGTTTTTGCGCGTACATGGAATATAGGTCAAAATCTATTCACATTACACTTCTAAAGTTTTGTTAATAAAGCTCAATTAACGTGATCAATTTTCTCTTCGGAATTGAATCGTTTGAGCTAATCTAGTATTATCTCAAAGTTATCCCCATGTAAACGCGCTTATGTAGTTAACATAATTGCACGAAGAACCCTCGAGATTTTTCACCCTTTAACTCAGTCTTATTTTGGGATATATATTGTATAAAAAGTTTGGACGAATGGGTGTTTCTATATATTCTCAAACACCAAGAGGTCCAAACATAAGTTTACATAGACATGAGGGGTACACTGTTAATTACCAAGGAAGAAGTACCCGTTCCAATTGTGCGGTTGAGGATAGCCCAAAAGATCACCATGCTCTGAACTAAGCTCTTCGCTTTCCCTTTCCTTTTCACCACAGAGCAATTCCGACAATTTCAATAGCCATGTTTTCATTGAGTCCTCCTACTTACCTCCCAACTCTCTCTCCTCCGAAGACCCAGTTATTCTACAAGCCTGATTTTTCTCTGAGACCCTCCAAAAAACTTCAGTATTTGGTACCCATTTTTGCCAGTGCAGATGAGGGGTCTAGTGTAGCTGCTGCGGTTACAGTGGAGGATGGGAAACCCTCTGAAAGTCCTGTGAGTGCTGAGGGGAATCTGGGTTATAATGGGTCTCCAGCGCTCGCTGAAGCTCCGGAGCCGGCGACGGCGGAGGTGGTGGAGACTGCGAATAAATTCCAGGACCCCAGATGGGTTGGAGGGACTTGGGACTTGAAGCAGTTCGCGAAAGATGGGAAGACTGATTGGGACGTTGTTATTGATGCTGGTGAATTCTCTCTCTTCCCTCTCTATGCCGCTAGTGCTATGCATACATACATACATTTACAAATTTATCGTATTGTTTCTGGCGTTGATAATGTGAGAGAATGATTTATGGCATTTGGAACCGGAGGGGATTAAGCAATTGTTTACTACGTATTCTCGATGATTATGAGCTTTTGTCTTTGCTAGATGATGAGATATTGTTCCCCTTGCAGTGAGTGAGTCGTGCTTTCTTGATGTTGTGATGAGCCTTTAGTGCGTTCTTGATATTGTTGTATGTCTCTAGCTTTATAACTACAGTAGATATTCAAAATTGTATTCCCATTGTTCACACAGTGGAGATTTTAAGTGTAGTTGAAATATGACGTTGAGAAATATGTCGGGAGAATCAATTTTGGCTTATGACATGTACAGATCGGGGATTTATTGATTCAAACTGGACTAACAAGACTTTAAAGGAAAACCAACCCAAAGTCTTGACAAGGAAACTGGATCCAGTATGAGCGATGAGGATTGTGAGGAATTGGATTTGAAAGCTGCAAGCACAATACGTCTCTATCTGGCTGAAAACGTTCTTGCAAATATTCATGGGATATCTGCTGCAAAGGAATTATGGAAAAAGCTAGAAGAACTATATCAAACGAAGAGCCTATCAAATCGGTTGTACCTAAAGGAGCAATTTCATTCATTGCGCATGGAGGTGGGTACAAAAATCTCAAACCATCTGAGTGCTCTCAACGGGATTGTTTCAGAACTGGAGGCTATTGGAGTGAAGATAGATGATGAGGATAAGGCATTACGTCTCATTTGGTCTCTTCCGTCTACCTATGAGCACATAGCTAATCTTGATGTATGGGAAGGAAATTGTGAATTTCGCAGAAGTGACAAGCAAACTGATCTCGGAAGAAAGGAGATTAGGGGGTCAAAATATTTCTTCTGACAATATAGCACTTATGACTGAAAATGGAAAGAGGAGCAACTCCATAAAGAAGAAAGTAACTTGTTGGAATTGCGGCCAGACTGGTCACGTGAAGAGAAATTGTCCGAAAAGTAAAGCTGGGTTGGCTGACTGCTTGGGGTCGGACAATGCATCTTTCCCAGCGGAGGAGGACGTCAAGTAAAGTAATATGGTAACATCCTCACGACATGTCGTCAGTTGTCATGATAGAGGATGTGTTATTACTGGCGCGGGTTGGCATATCTGCACATAGCATTGATTGACATTGATGCAAGGTGTGTAGGTATGAGGTGGTGTAGTGTCGATGGCTGATGAGCTCTCTGGGAAAGTCGGTGGGAGAGTTGCACCATAATTATCAGCATGGTTGTTTCGACATGTAGCTGATGAAATGCTCGGAGTTTGTGAATAATTCTGAGTGGTTATACTCCTATGGTGGAGTATAGGACCGTTAAAGTGTGTCAAAAGTTTACATGTTTTTCCCAAAGTATTGTGATTAAAATTTATAGAAGAGATTATAAGATTTTGACTAGTTTTCGACAAGGTGGAGATTGTTAGGTAATTGCCTCCTTTAGTCAAAATTGGTGACTTAAAGGATAAGTGACAATTTCTTTCTTCTTGGTTAAGACTTGAGAAGTCAAATGAGGAGGAGAATTTAGAATTTAATTCTCTACATCACCTCCTTGCTTCCACCTCCTTTAGCCTCTATAAATACATGTCTCTTCTCCTCTTTTAAACTATCCCATCCAAGAGAGAGAAAAGCAGTTCCAACAAGTTACTTTCTTCTTTATGGAGTTGTCTTTCTTCACAGTTTCAGTCACAAGCGTCATATTGTCAGAAGAAATATTGTGACCCCCTAATCTCCTTTCTTCCGAGATCAATTTGTTTGTCACTTTTACGAAATTCACCGTTTCCTTCCCATACATCAAGATTGGCTATGTGCTCATAGGTAGACGGAAGAGACCAGATGAGACGTAATGCCTTATCCTCGTCATCTATCTTCACTCCAATAGCCTCCAGTTCTGAAACAATCTCATTGAGAGCACTCAGATGGTCTGAGATTTTTGTACCCACATGGACCCGCCTCCATGCGCAATGAATGAAATTGCTCCTTTAAGTACAACTGATTTGATATGCTCTTCGTTTGATATAATTCTTCTAGCTTTTTCCATATTTCCTTTGCAGCAGGTATTCCATGAATATTTGCAAGAACATTTTTAGCCAGACAAAGACTTATCGTGCTTGCAGCCTTAAAATCCAATTCCTCCCGATCCTCATCGCTCATACTGGATCAAGTTTACTTGTCAGAACTCTGGGTTGGTTTTCCTTTCAAAGCCTTGTGCAGTCCAACTTGAATCAATAAATCCCTAACCTGTATTTGCCACAAGCTAAAATTGATTCTCCCGTCATATTTCTCAACGACATATTTTTTTTTTTGTTCCAATACTCTGAACCACCTGACGCTCTGATACCACTTATTGAGAAATTTACGTCAATTCTCTTTATTTCTATTGTCCGCATGATCTTTTGTTGTTCAGGAGAATATTAGCAAACAAAGAAAGATAAATAATATAACGCGCAAATGGATCGTCAAAGCTTTTTCACTATATGAAAAATTGTTATAATCATATAGAATTTTCACACACCAACCCAATCCCAAAGTATTACAGAGAAAAATAGCTTCAACGGCCTATAACTTTTTTCTTTCTTTTCTCTAAGCTGTGCTTTTTTCTCTCTCGGATGGGATAGTTTAAAGGAGGAGAAAAGACACGTATTTATAGAGGCTAAAGGAGGTGGAAGCAGAGGTGATGTAGAGAATTAAATTCTAAATTCTCCTCTTTCTTTGACTTCTCAAATCTTAACCAAGAAGAAAGAAATTGTCACTTATCCTTTAAGCCTCCAATTTTGACTAAAGGAGGCAATTACCTAACAAAGATTTGGTATTTTTTGCATTGGATAATGTTTTGAACTTTAAAAATTGGTTGTGTTCACTGTACCTGTTCATTCCAAACTTAGAGCCCGTTTGAGCCACATTATAATGAAAATGAAAATGAAAAATATAGCCGTTATGGGCCCCACACAAGAGATAGAAAGTTTGAATTTTAATGTTGATGTGATGGATAACGGTCATATTTTTCATTATAATGAAGAAAAAATGTGGCTCAAACGGGCTCTTAGTATGGAATGGTGTTTTTCTCCTATCAATGAAATCACAGTTTTTTGCAGCGAATTTGTTGGCACTATAAAGATGAAAAATGATAATTTTTCTGCTCTACGAATTATTTTCTTTGTAGCTGTCATTGGGTGGACCTCTCGAATATTTTAAAGCTCATGGTAATGGTTAAAAGCTAAGCTGTTTGGTTAGATGGCCTCGTTTTGAACTATATGTATGTATTCTTCTGCAATGTTGTTTACATGCATTTGTTTAGATATTGTTAACCTCTCCAGTCTCCAAATATTCGTAATTAGTCAGAGATCACTTTAATTTTCAACTATGTAAGCGGCTAATTCTTTGCAGAAGTGAAAAGGAGAAAATGGATGGAAGATAATCCTCAATCATCGAGTAATGAAGACCCTATTGCTTTTGACACCGCTATAATTCCGTGGTGGGCATGGATCAAGAGGTTCCATCTCCCGGAAGCTGAATTGCTCAATGGTTAGCACGTATCTTTGGTCCCTTTGTGGTATGTTTGGTGCGCACAACTCGATAGGACTTGACAATTTAAACTAAATAAAAAACCTGAAATTTTATTCGTTAAACTATTAAGTCCTATTCAGTATTGCGTACCAAACGTGTGTATGCACTGAAGTTCTACCAATGTACTGGGTGCGGGAATTTTTTGGACTAATGACGTTAAACTTTAGGTCGGGCTGCAATGATCGGCTTCTTCATGGCCTACCTTGTAGATAGTTTGACCGGTGTAGGTCTTGTCGACCAAATGGGTAACTTCTTCTGTAAAACGCTATTATTCGTAGCTGTAGTGGGTGTCCTGCTGATTAGAAAGAACGAGGACATCGAAAACCTTAAGAAATTGCTGGAGGAGACAACATTTTATGATAAGCAGTGGCAAGCAACTTGGCAGGATGAGACATCAAGCAAGACTGAAAAGAACTAGAGAAATTGCAGTATCTAGCATTTACTCGACTGAAACAGAGGGCTTTCTGAGCATCTTTATTCCCTATATTTCAGAATCTTGATTTTTGATGGCTGATTGAGTAATGTTTTTTTATTTTTTTTTCTTCTTTTTAATATGTATAAATTTCTTATGAGAATATGCATGTTTTAGATGTTTCATTGATTCTCAGTTGATTTCTTTCATAATCGAAGGGCACAAAATGGGACAACATTAAAGAAAATCTAATGAATTGTCATCGTGTGTACGTATGCAACATGTCACATCGTCATATATTATAATTTTCCAGAGGCAATGCACCAATGCCTTGCACAAAAATTTCCAACACCAGTATTTAAATGGACTTGGATTTTTTTTTTTCTTTTAACTGTCATACTTTTAGTGGCATGCTTCGGTCCTCTTCTACATTACATAGAAAAAGTGAATCATCGATTCAAGTTCAAGATATCGGCACTGTATAGACAATTAGATGTTCAGTCCATATTCGCAATGACTCAATTGGCAGGAGCAGAGCTCTATCGAGCTATTCTCAAGCCAAGTGGAGCATGCATGAAGTAAGAAGATCCTTCTTCTATTTTTCTTTTCCATGGTGCAGTTGCATCATTCTAGACTTGAGCCAGAGACCTTACCTGTGAAGTAAATCGTAACATTTATGATTCAACCAATTGGGAAAGAATCAATAGATTCCTTTTCGGAGCGATTTATCCTTCTCGAATGCAGCATAAAACTCTCGGTTGACTATGCTTTTAAGTGTGCTTGTTCCCCTTTTTTCCTTATGGGTGGAAAAAGGCCTTGCTTCATAAAGTATAAAATGTAGAATCATAAGCACATTTTTCGAATATGAAATTCAATCTTGAAAATACTAAAGCTTATTTGGTTCAAAGAAGTTCCTCCTACTCATACCTTCATTTTTCGGCTAGCTCTAAGAAATGCTATAAACACCTGGGATCACATAGCTAGACACGAGGTTCTCCAACTTGATCATCATCTTCTATGCCAAGATGCGCATGTCTCCCTTTCCTCCCTATTCTATGATCCAACGACATAAACCTACCATGTTACGTGCCTGCAACATTTTCCTCGGACAGTCTTAGCTAGTAGTGCCATCCTCCCTGCAGCCCTGCTGGCTATATGTGTGGGTTAACCTTATTTAAAGTCAGGACCTTTTTTGCTTCGCCCAAGATGCAACTTATCAAAGGCTAAAAACGAAGAGTAATGCTATGTACCCCCACTGGGGTTATAACCTCAGTTTAGGTGGCTCTAAATGATGAAAAAAATCTATTTGTACAAAAAAATTTACCTAATCTTTCACCGAATTGACAAGTGACGGCCCCCTATTGAGGGGCGCCTGTGGGCCCAAGAGCCCCCCCAATAGGGGGCCACCACTTGTCAGTTAGGTAAAAGATTAGGTAAAAAAATTTGTAAACGTAATATAATCCCTAAATGATTGGTTAAATGAAAGATGAAATTAAATGACTTATTTAATTTCACTTATCATTTAATGTCATATTAACGCCACCTAGATTGGGGTTGTAACCCCAGTGGAGCTAAATAACATTACTCGAAAAAAAACCTTTGGTTAGCCAAAGCTTCATGATGGGTAAATCAAATATATGCAATATACAACAATAAAAACTGCATCTTATTTTCAATCAATCAAAACTTAAACCATTCTTGGTCCTAGATTCATTGTAATCTTAACTAGAAAATTTAATGCAACTAAATCATTTGCAACTACAACCATGTTAAAACCAAATATATGCAAAATAAAACAGTGAAAAATAAGAACTAATGATTAAAGAATCACTAAATTTCAACCCAACATTATTGCATTTGAGTAGCAAGTATTAAACAATAATATATGTTAGCCTATCTCTAATTATTCACACACCAAAGTGGAACTGAGACAGTATAGCTCCATAGGACTGAAGTTTGCTCAAGCCACATTTGGCATTTAATTCCATATCTAACTAGTAACTAGTGCAAAAGTGGAATCAACAATAGATATCATTGCAAGCCCTACATTAATAGTTCTATTTACATGTCAACTTAGTTGAATTTCGATCATTTTATCCAAAACAAGATATAGACACCAAACCTCCTAAATCACCATTTTCCCAGTCCACAAACCAGTCATCAACGCCCTACGGAGGCCACTATCTAGGTTGAGTCCCTTAGCTAACTCCTAGAAATCCACATCCTCACTGTCACTATCTTCATTACGAACAACCCCGCCTTAGATCTAAGCATTGAAACTCCTACACCAACATTTCCCCGGTTCACAAACAAGTCATCAACACCCTACAAAGACCACCAGCTAGATCCGGGAAAAGTTGCACCTAATCTCTTAGCTATCTCCAAGAAATCCACATCCTAATAGTCATTGTCCACATTCAGAGCAACCACCTTAGAGGAACACCGAGCATCCTAAATCATCATTTTCCCAGTCCAGAAACCAAATCAATCCCCTATGGAGACCACCATCTAGGTCGAGGAAAAGTCAAACCCCGTCTCTTAGCTATCTCCAAGAAATCCACATCCTCAGAGTCTCTATCCACATTGGGAACGTCAGGCTTCAAAACTTCCAACATATCATTGAAAAATCCATTATTCATCCCAACATTCCCTACAACCTCCCTGCTTCCAATATTCTGCTTTTTACCCTTCATTGATAATGGAAACTTGTACTTTCCACCGGCACTACTGTCAACTCCACAAACTTTCTCCTTCCTCTTCCTCTTCCTCTTCCTCTTAATAACCCCACCATTAACATACTTGAACTTGTCGATTCCTTCCATATTCATAGAACTACACAAATCTCCATCCCCACCTGTATCATTGCATGCCTTCTCACATTCTGCAACCTCGATAACCTCCGGATATTCACTAGTTTTTTCCTCATCACAATTTTTGCTCACTTTAACAAATTCTTCACTTGCATCAGCTACTAGCAACTCAGGAGTTGCAGTGAATCCCTGGGTCTCTCCAGTTTTTTGCGCATCAGCATTTTCCCCAACCACAACATTTTCCTTGCACATCTTCTCCACCGAATCTTCACCCAAATTTACGGTGGTTAGTTCCTCGCCAATTTCTTCTGTTTCCATATCGATAACATCGGTATCATTCATATTATTGTCTCCTTCAACTTCGATTGTAGCGGGCTCCGTTTCACCAATAGGCATGGTTTCACCATCCCATTCCAATTCCATATCCTCCTCAGAAACCCCTTTCTTCTTCCACACGGAGTCATTATCCAATTCCTCCTCCAAAACCCGATTTTTCCTCAATTCATCAACTCCAATTACCAAAGTGTCCTCACTCAAATCAACGGTCCTTAAGCTGTCTACAGGATCGACGGCTGGGGGTTCTCCAGCGTCAACATATTGGTCTTCAGAGGAGGAGTGTGCTTGCTGCTCCGGAGGGGTTTGAAATTCCAATTCTGCATCATCTTGAGGTGTACGTTGGTCAATTGTACCGCTATCCGGTCCCAAAACCATAACTATTCCGGTGGGTTCAGTCGGCGAGGGAGACGGAGACGGAGACGATAAATCCGGGTCAGGATCGGATTCGACAATCCAACCGAAGAGGCAATTATCCAATTCAGTCTCTTGGGATGAGGTTGGCCGGCAGAGCTTAATCAGCGAGCCGAATCTGTCGGGTTCTCAACTTCCATTGTTGTTGCATAGCGTACTACGTGTGTGTGTGTGTGTGTGTGTGTGTGTGTGTGTGTGTAAATTTTAGGGTTTATCGAATTGGGGATTTTACCGACGGTTGATTTTCCCGCTTTTTATATTCCTACTGTACGATCATGATTAGGTTATCAAACTTTCCCGCCTGTTTTAATCGACGGCCAGTCTTAAAAAAATCAAGACGCACTCCCCACTTATCGAAACGTCGTCGTTGTCTAGAGAAATGTCTTTCCCCGCAATGTCTTTCACAAGGTCAAAATGGGATGCGAGTTTTAGTTTAATTAAAAAATTCTTTTGCGTCTCTCACAGAAAAGTTAACAATAGAATAAATTATTGTTATAATTGTCATCTCGTATGGTATCGCAAAAACTAAAGATATTAATATCATATCACATATTAAGGGTGTGTTTGAATCACATTATTCTCGAAAAATGTATTCTAGAATAACGCAAATTAGTGTCGGTGCTATTTATCCTTGATACACCATAACGCAAATTACAAATATTTTGGCGTTGGCCAATTATTGTACTTTCAAATGTGAGTGTAATAACTAAAAAGAAGAAATACATTCGTATACGCTAATTTTTTAATAATAGAATATATTACTTAAGCCATCTTTCATTTGATAATGCCAAAAACACGTCTCTTTACCATTTGGATCAAATATTAAAAGCTTTTATTCAAGATCAACTAGTAAACACGGTATCACCTAAAAAGGATAATAAGATATAAGACATCTATTGGTACACGTCAGAGACGGATATAGGGGGGGCTGGAGTGGGCTGTAGCCCCCCACAAAGGGCCAAAATTTTTTTTTTTGGTAAGGGAATTTTTTTTTTTTTTTAAAAACAGTTTTTCATGTGTAAATTTTTTTTTTTTCGCGTATTAGCCCGGTTTGAAAATTTGTAGCCTGGTCTTGGATCCGTCCCTGGTACACATGTTATCAAGACACAAATTCTTGCAACAACAATTGACTCACATTGATGACATCATGTATAAGAGAGTAAAAGTATTCAAGTTTCTTAAATAAACTTCTGTTTGGTGAGAATTAATATTGGATTTTTAATAAATTTTGATAAAGTTAATGAAATATGTGATTAAAAGGTTGTGAATCTCATAAACTATGTTGAATTTGACTTTGACTTGTATAAAAATTTATATTTTAATCTCTATCAAACAGTTAAATCTTCCAAAATAAAGGTGTGTTTGAACCACATTATTTTGAAAGAATGTATGATGGAATAGTAGATTGATGGAAAATGTGTAGTTAAAAAATAAGGAAAAGTTATTGATGTGATAAAAAATATTATTTTATTGAAAAATGTGTAGTTGAAAATGATTAGAAGAATGAAAATGAAAATTTTAACGAGTACCAAGCAGGGGCTTAAGTCTGTCTCCGAAAAAGACAATTTTGAGTTGGCTCTAGTCCAATAAACAAGGCCTCAATGTTTGTAAAATTCACGTGGTTCACCAACAAAGATGAAAATGTTCAAACTCATTCCTGCACATGACACACAGCTTCGTTGATTGCTGTTGATAAATTTTAGGAAAGTACTCTGTTCCAAGTGCTAATTTCTTGCCAAATGAAAATTATCTCACAAGTCTGCAGTTTCCCAGCAAGCATACACTCTTTCAGAATACCATTTTTCAGCTATATAATACAATCTTCTGTCAACCTATACAAAAAAGACTCGGGATATATCCATCCCTTTTCGTTTTGAGTTTCGTGTAGGTTGAGGAAATGGAAACAAGGAAAAGAGGTGGCAATTATCAAACCTCATTTGCACCTGGTTTGCAAAACGGAGGCAACAAAACAGCCATGGGGAATAGAGAAAGGTCGGTGGGACGCGTGCCATCAGGGAGGAGCAAGATGTGGGTATACTGAATTACTACTGGTACTTGCTTGCATAGCAAAATTTGAAGGCAGGAGGAGTTCGGCCTGTGGGAAAGAGCTGTTATATGGCACGTCCAGCAGTAGATCCTGTTCTGAGTTCTCATCAGCAAATTGCAACGTGTCCAAACCCTGAGGGCCATTATCATTTGGCAATGAAAACAAATTCTCTGGGCCATCATTGTCTATTAGATCCTTGTGGTCATAATTCGACTTCATCGACACCCTTCTCGGACTCTTCATCATAGTCATCCCTCCTGAAACATGTCGTTTCTTAGAGGTCATTGCTACATATAAATAATGAAGTTGGCTAATCTAAGTAGTCTCGTCCACTATTTTTGATTTTACAAACATCTTCGTCAACAGAAAAAATCTACCTAGTGAATAGTCCCAACTCCAAGGAAAATATACTTCAACAAAAATTGGGATCAGTTCATTTTCAGTTCTAGAGTTTTCAGATTGAGTTTTATCATGAAGCTTATAAAATGTTGTACACCAAATTATGGTTTTCCAGAGTTTCATGTGTGCATATATAAAATATTTGAGATACAAAATATAAGAGATAAACTGGAAAGAATTACTTCAATTGTGCCCTTATCTGAAAAGTAGGGGCTAGGTAAATGGTGCCGACTTGCAGGCATGGATTGACCAGGTACGAACTTTGACAAGGAATACCATGTAATTTCCGATATTAAATATATGTGATATAGAAGTTAAAAAGGTGGATTCGCATTTCAGGAGAAATGAAATTTGTGGTGAGAATCTCTAATGAAGTTGAGAAGGATTTGATAACCTGATGCCTGCGTGTACCTATTCCATCTAACTTTCATGCGTCCGAATATATAAGTCTGTATCCCCAGATTATTTGGACTACTCCTGATTAAGATGAATAGGTAAGAATATAATTCTCAAGCAGAAATGTGCAATTGCCAAACAATCAAGTGCATGATTATATCGTGTAGGCAGTAGCACTTGACTGGAATGGACAAGATTTTAACTTCCTTTTCTTCATTTGTACTGTTTAGTACTCTCCAGCTCACCTTTCCAAACATGCCATTAAAATTTGTCATTGGTGTCATACAATGAAAAAATATACTTGTGGCTTACCTATAAAATTTTGGTGTTGTCCATCTCGTGATCTTTTAACATTTTCCAAAGGACCAGTTGCAGCTGCAACAAGTCCTCTCACTTCAGACTTTCTGATAGAATTTTTGCCTTTCCCTCCCTATGTCAAAAGCAGGATATAAAATCAATAAAAATTACATTAATCCAAAAGGCATACTTTTTCAAAATGCAATACTTATTCTATGCAACGAGTTCAAACCTTAAGTAGGTTATATTGTTCCACCCACTTAGATTTTGTCAAATCGCACAATGCAAGTTTCTTCAAGGTTCTATGATCGTCAATTTTCACTCCAAAGAATGAGTTATCAAAAACTCCTTCAGCAAGAAGTTTCTGGAAGGATGATACATTCTCCTTGAATTGAGGGCTACTGAACATACTTCTAAGACTGGATTTAAAAGCAGGGAACATTATCAGCAACTATGGATTAACTGCTGTCAGTTTATATATAATAGTTCAGTATGGCATTTTTCTAATTATATACAAGTAAAATAGTTCAGTCAGTAGCAATGCTATTATTAATATTTTCTCATTGGTTAACCTATCTAGTAGTATCTACCAACTGATATAAGTATTACTGATAAAACAAAAACCTCTCCGGATTTGCCGTAGTGTCAATGGAAGGTAAAATCTTCAGTAACTGTCTCTGTTCATCATTTGTCAAATGAGCCACAAACTTATCGAAATTCAGAATATCCTGCATCAATAGAGATGTCAATCATAACAAAGTATCAGGCCTTTATTCATGCAAAAATAAGCGGAAAATTGATCGGGGTTTATAATGGAAGTAAACCATATTCTAAATACCTTGAATCTGTCATGAACAATCTATTGGTAGTATGGGAAATAACAATAACAATGAAGTTTCTAATTTGGTCTATGCATTACACACTTGATCAAAAAGCTCAGAACCGTGAGAGAAATTTCATAAATGTGGCTAAATTTACCTGGTGGCCTTGACATAAGATAAAGATGAAAACATAGTATAATATATAAAGACTGGTTGACATAAGTTTGCTTTAGAGTATGATAACAAAAACATATTCAGAATCGCAACTTACTCTCAGGTCTATATGATGTAGCGGTGAATTATGATTTGCCAGCAACTGTAGCTTTTCAAGTTGATTCTCGTCTCTGAAACTGAAAAGAAAACAAATAAATGGATAGATAAAAAGCAAAAATATGACGCAGAAGGTCTCAGAAGTTGTGCCAGAACCTAGACTAGAAATATCTCAGCTTTATACTAGTATCACATATCCATGTTTTCTATTGCGCCTTAGGTGGAAGCATCATATTATATATTTCAGCAATCTTGACTTGCTAGAGTTTAAAATGAATCAAGGAAGTACCTTTTAATTTTCTCTTTACCCATTCCCTGTCCAGCGAGCTTATTGACCTTCTCAATTTCCCGACTTGGATAATTAACAAGCTTGTCATCACTATGAACAGGAGGGGTCATTGACCGTGAATAAGCCTCATTCATGGGCTGTGGCTTGTTATCAATTGAAAGGGAGCTAGCTTCTGATTCTTCTTCTTTAGCTATTGAGCTTGGATGCCGAATAAGTACACTTCCATGTCCAATCTCAACAGAAACCATAGGTTTGTCACTCTCAAGAAGCAAATCCTCTTCTGAAGATCCAGAGAAACATGACGACTGTTGTTCATGCCATATGGTATACAAATCTTTCGTAAGCTTCTCAACTGGAGATGGCTTTGAACGACTGACACAGGTTCTCTTCCTCGAAGGTACTGTGGTGTCCCATACTACAGGCTGTGATGCACCTGTTCGGACGACAAATTGATAACCTTTACGTTGAGCCTAGAATATGAAAAGACTACATAACACAATAATTCAATAGCAGCTTTGTCTGTGCAACCACAACATAGCAGATGTATCTTCATACTCATATAATTTAAATAGAAGAGTATGCTGACTAAACCATTTCATTAGGTGCTTTGTTCTTCAGTTAAATTCTGTTTCAACGTTCAACATCTTATTCAGACATGCTTAATATAAAGCCATGAGTTGCTTCCCCTCATTACTAAACGTAGCGTTTGTTCAATTTATATAACCTAATTTGGCCTGTTTGGTTAAACTTAAAAAGAAGTTGAAGTTTCTTTTATGCTTCTTTTGGTCAAACATAATTGTAAAAGTTATTTTCTTTTACTAATAGAACTTACTGTTCTAGAAAGTAAGGTAAGTCTTAACATACTCTCTAGAAAAGTAACTTTTTAAGCTTGGCCAGACAGCTCGTTCCTTTTCCAGAAAGACTATGACAAAGAAAAGATATGATTGGAGTTTGGAAAGGCGACAGTGATGGAATTTGACTCGAGGGTTTTTGTATGTAAGCACACATATATTTATATATGCACAGAGAACCAACAAACCTGTCAAATCACCTGCATCAGCTGTGCCATATTGGGCACAAGTCTCGGAGTTTGAAATGGCAGAGCCAGAACTTGATCTATTACTTGTATCTTCATCGAACCCTTTGTGGAATCCCGGGTTATAGTCAGGAGGAACTCCGCCATATTCAGAAATATGATTTTCTTTCTTTCGTTTAAGAATGTTTGATTTGTCATTCATAGATATGTTCTTCACCTTCAAAACCTTATAGTCCTCAAACTCATTAGGTTCTGACCTAGCATGTAGAGGAAAATAGTTCGCCAATGTTCCCTTTGTTCTCCACCGAGAACCGCATGCATTACATAAAACTGGTTTCTCGGGGGGACCATTACGCCAAAGAGGGGTGCCTATGGAACAAATTATAGTATCCTCAGTCAAACCAAGAAGAAAATAAAGATGTTTAGCAGATAATATGTCAATGGACAGAAACAATAGCACACTAAATGTTATTCCCAAATCACAACACGAAAAGAAGTTTAATAACTATTTTCAGTCTTGAGACAAAGTATTCTTGTTCAGAATGGAATTTAATAGTAATTTACTGCTCAAATTGCTCACAGGATAAAAGAACAGCAAACCAATGTCACTCTTTTGTCGCGTTGACGAAAGTCAGAGCTATTTGATGTCTATTCATTAACAATAGACAATGCACTTTGAAACTATTAAGGGCCCTGAAATTTCTCAAATTGAACTGATGACAAAATTTTATATGACTCCCTTTTAAGTCCTGGCTCCTGGAGGACTAGTGCTTCTTACAAACAAGTATTCTCTTAACTTTGCCTGCAATGATAGTCTTATAACAAGTTGATGAGGAGTAGGCAAGTATAAAAGTTAGTAAGTATTCAACGCAGCAGTTAAAGCAATTTATGGCAGAGTCAAAGAGATAATACAGTTTTGTTCCAGCATAACATATTCCTTTTTAGGTTGTTTCACGATTAACCAGGAAAAAAAAAACCCAGAAGGCAGAAGATTAAGAATACAAAAATGAATTTCTAGCACACATTAAAGGGAACCTAGATGGTTAAAAAATATAACATCTTTAAGGATACTTAAGTGTTAATACGCCATCAAAATCATTAGCAGGTTGAAAATAAATCCACATTGTGAAGTTCACATTCATAATCTTGGGATCAAGTTAAATTGGTTTGCAACAGGATCAGAAGGAACTTGAAACTTTCACTGAGACACGAGGTCAATAAAAACTCAAGGCTCCCTGATACAAAGGTAGATGATTAATATGAATGAGATTGGTTTAACTCTTTGCCAAAGACTGACATGGAAAATAGCACAATTAATCACCAAAAACGAAGTTTTACTTGAATAACAAAATGGGATTCAAGAAGTGCGTTCTCTGATCGTATCAGAAACTCGGAAACCAATAAACAGACATGAGAGCATTGAGCATTGTTTGACTCAATCATCATTACATTTTAATTTCAATAGAACACAGAGTATATTAGCTTCATTTCTGCATTTACACATGTTTCAAGAGAGTCAAAAGGTAGTAAACATTCAATTTCATTAGCAGATTTAAGGAATTTCAACTCAAAGATTCACAGTCATTTCCAGCTGTTAAGAAATCAAATGAACAAGCAAATAAGCAAACAAACAGAATACGATTCAAAACAGAACATATGACTGAGAATTGTTCATTGTCCAGTTAATCTCTTTTATTTCCAAACAATTAATTGATTTCACTTATTAAAATTAGTAATTATAAATTATGAACCCGTCTTCAGAACATTGAAAATATTAAAAGGGAATTTATATTTCTTGAATAGTCAGTGAAATTATTGAAGAAAAAAGAAACAAAAACTCACTTGTAACACCACAGTGGTAGCAAGGTCCGTGCTTTCCCATGTCTCCCTGTTTCTTTTTTCTTCCTTTATTTCAAAAATACTAAATTTTAGATAAATTCGACAGAGAAAAGGCACAAAAAAGAAGCAAATTCTGGAGAAAAAGCCTTTATGGAACAAATATATAGGTTCAGTTATTCTTTTAGCCCTTTTATAGCATATGTGTTTGTGTGATGGATTTTCTACAATAAACCCAGAGAAAATTCTATAGGAAAAAAAATTAAAAAAATTAATAACAATTAAAAAAAACCCAAGAACATCCGAATGAGTCTGTATCTCAGAATCTCACAAGAAACGCTTAAACAGCAGAAATTTCGACAAATATTGAAAAAGAATAAATATTGGCTTTTCAGCTGAGAATCTTTAAATCACAATCCAATAAAAATTAAAGAAAAAATTATGGAAGGAGTCTTGGTTGGGAGATGAAGATGAAAGGGGGTTATTTTATGAAATGTGAATTCTTCTATTATAATTGTACATTTCAACATTTCTTGGTAATTTCACATTATTTTATGTTATTTGCTCATCTTTTCCAATTTCCTTTTCACTGTAAACACATAAAAATTTCATTTTTTTGTTCTTTTTTAACTCTCGACAGACCCAAGTGGTTGAGTTGAGGGATGTTACTACTCTCACTCTGTCATTTTTCACAAGTTTAGTGAACGTTTTGTATAAAATTCTTAAATAATTTCTACAATTGTATAAATTATAATTTTATTTTTATTTATTTATTTTTTTTCACGAAACATACTATTTTTTTGTGATTTTATAGCTGTGGACAGAAATTGACAGTAGTTTATTGTATATTCTTTAATATTATTAAATATTAGATGATAATTCCTTCAAAACATAACAATAAATAATTATAAAAGAAACCTCCAACATTCAAGATGTAATATGAATTTTATTTAGTTTTAAATTGGAAAATTTAAAAAAAAAAATCCTAATTATGATTAATTAATTTTATCCCCACGTTCAGTATAATTTACAACTATTATTCACTTATTCATGACTAGTTCTTATCAATTTAAAATTTCAAAAAGCATCGTAATTTCTCCGAAAAAGTACATGAAGAGAGTAAGAAAATAGGATAAAGAAACAATTGAGAGTTTGTTTCGACTTTTGTTCTTATTATTTTTTTTTAAAAAATCATATTCGAGATTAATTTATATTTTTTGATGTATAGTGACGTGGATAAATATGAAAAAATTAACACATTCACTTTTTTTCTTTTTTTGGTAATTGATCATCATTTTTGTGGGTCCCAATTGACGTGTCATGCACTGATTTGATCTGGTATTGACGAGAGTAGATAACCACTGAGAATTCTATACATGAAACATGTAAAGTAATAGGATCAAATTGAACTAAACCACAAACAAATTTGATTTAATCTTCACATCAAGTTGATAGATTCAATAAGTAAAATCATTTTATTTATTTATTTATTTTTCCGATATTATGTTCTAAGAATGTGAGAGTAAATAGTAATGATATTTAGCTCTACTGGAGTTATAACCTAATTTATGTGGTATTAGATAATTGATTAAATAAAATGTGAAATTAAATGACTTGCGTAATTGTGCTTATTATTTAATATCATATTAACGCCACATAGATTGAGATTATAATTTCGATGAGACTAAATATCATTACTTATACTTTATATCAGTGTTCTAAAAAACATGTCTAAAAGTCGTCAATGCGCATGTGCGGCGTGGCTCGACGCCTTATTTATTGGTCAATGACCAATGTCTAGGCGCATATTATTTATAAAGTATCTATAAATTTGTTTTAGATGTCTGATATACATTATTTTTAATTATTAAATAATTTTTTGATTGATTAAAAATTTTAAAAATATATTTTTACGCATATGCCTCGTCTAATTCATAGTTTGGCTTTCACACATAGCCACACATTACGCCTTTATATACGAGATTGGACAAGTTGGATAGAATGAAAACCAAACATGAAATTGGTTGGGAAAAAGATCAAATAAATCTTTGGGTAATTATTTGGTTTTCCAATGAACTTTAAGACAATAATAAATGCTCATATGTAGGTTTAATAACTTTTCTTGTTTGTTGACTTTAAATGAGAGAAATATTTTCAAAAGTTGGATAGCCATCTTCTCTTTAATCTCAATATTTCTCGTCAAAGACCTTGACGATGCTCGATGTATTATAATTTGACACTATTATTTTACAAAATTTGCAATAATTTCACATAAACCGATATCAAATAATAGTGTCTTCAACATTAAAAGATCATAGTCTTAACCAACTTTAATAATTACGACTATCGTGAAGTAAAATATAATATATTACTCTCTTAAAATTCATAATTAACTTTGCAACTTACTGATATTTAGAACCTGTTTGGGGGAGCTAAGAATTCAATTAAAATTGAAAATATAGCCGTTATTGGATCTCACTCGACTAATAAAAGTCAACAAAAAGGACTAATTTTTCAATGTTAATCCGATTTTAATCTCTACCAAACACCCTCTTAATTATTTATTACAAATTACACGGAATGATGAGCTAATGCTGATGTGCTCGATTGAGCTTCGATCGAGATATCGAGTTTGAATAGAGTTTCGTTGACTTGCTCTATTTGTCTATTATCAAATCATAACCTTACACGTGTTCACTTAAATTAAAACATAATAATGTAATTATATAATTGCCTTACTTCTCCGTTCTCTTTTGATGTAGAATTTAATAATAATATATTCAACATTTTTTTTTTTAAAGATAGATAAGCATTAAGATTGAAATAAGTAATTTTCTTAGATCAAACTTTGACCAATTATTGTTATTTCTTAGAGACGCTTTAATATGAAGCCGTGAGATAAGTCCTAAACAATTGAGCTAAATAAAAATAAGTAAAAAGTTTATATTTAAGTATGTTTTTCGTCAAAATAATTGTTCGACGGACCCAAGTGGTCGAGTCGAGGAATGTTCTCGATTATTAGGTGTATTTTATGTAAGCATTATCAAATAAGATTGAATAGTACAATAATTAATTAATTAATTTATTTATTTTGCAATATCATGTGCTATGCAATGTTCCCCACGTTAAGCTGACTTCCCATAATAAATTGCTAAACACACTACAGTACAAGTTGACCTCCGAATTTGATTGGACCCATCACATTAACAGGTTTTGCATTTGCTCCTCTTCGAGCATATATTACATGTGCACTTGGTATGCACGCCTTAGACGAAAAACACTAGAGCCTCTCAAAAAAGACAAAAAGACGGTGGAGACAGTGACAAATCCAAGATTTTGAATCAGTACGAGCGGTTATGGATTATCGACCGTTGTCAGTAATAAAATATTAAGAGCACCGTTTGATACCTATTTTTTTTTTTTTTTTTTCAAAAAATGCAATTTGAAATAGTGATTTGATGGAGAATATGTGGTTAAAAATAAGGAATTTTTTTAAATTTGAATATAATATTATTTTATTGAAAAATGTGCGATCGAAAGATGAAAGAAAAATTTATTTTGAAAAAAAAAAGAATCAAACAAGGTCTAAAATTTAAATATAACAATTATTTTGTTCAAATTGAATATATATAATTTTGTTGTAAAAATTAGCAATAGTCACCAAATGATATTATGACCAAGTTTTATATAATTCAAAGGAAGAGCACGTGTTCAAATTTTTAGAATTGCATTAGACCCGCCAAAATGTGATATAAATATATATTATTCTGGTAAGTTAAGTATCAAATTCAATGTGTGTCACAATGATCAAAATCTCAATATCCTAAGGATTGGTCACAATTCCGAATCTCCTCTCCTTGTTCCATTAAATTTTGGTACAAACTAAATAATTAAAAATCTTTCCCAATAAAAGTGGTGTAAAAGGGATTCGAAAACGGGACTACTTATATGAATATAGGAGTTCTAATCAGCTGAGCTACAAGAAACATTTGAAATTAAAACAAATTACCAGGTATATAATATAAAAGATTTATTAATTGTCAAAAAAAAAAATTTGTTCCCAGCGGATCCAGCACAGGCGGCCACCGAGGCTCGCCGGATGCTAAGTCCGTGGGTGGGTGGAGACCATGATCGTACATGCTCATACAGTCAAGTCAGTGAAAAAAAATGAACAACAATGTGTATTAAGTGCAAGTGTACACTCATAGGAGAATATAATTTTTAGTCAAGTTTGTAATTTGAGAGTGAGTGAGTATCAAATTGTTGATTATTCTCATAACACACTAAGTTTGAGTATTCACAAGCAAAAGAAATGAATGGAGGATCTCTAGATGACTTCAACCCATCATTCGATTTGAGGATGAGTTTTTGGGGTTAACTCACCCTCACGGGATCGTGACCCTTTGTCCTAGTCTTTGTAACACGTGTTTCGCTCAGAGCACAGGGAGCATGATGACTTGGTGTATCCTTGCCTTTCTCGAATTTGTTACGTCGCGTCATGAATATCAATAAGTCGGCGATCAGCAAACTGTCTAGTGGGTAAAAGAATGTCCATACTCAACGATCATTACGTGTTATATCATATCAATCACTTTTCACGTGACTCCATAAGTCAAAGCTGTCATTTTACATCAAAACTAAGGTCGATCTATATTGCTTCGATCATGTAGACCATATCACATCATTTAGTATTAAGAATTAATAAACCATCTCGTAGAAAAAGAAAGTAACAAACATATATTAGGTTATCTATCTTTGAAGGCTTGATCGACGAGGCGTTGAGCCCTTCAACACTTCTTAAAGTAGTAGTCAACGAGGCAAAGGGCTGTTTCTTCATCGCCGTGGGAAGCACTTAGGGTTAGGGATATCATTGCTTAGCATGTAGGCGGGGGTGTACCCAATGTTTTATTTAACACTTTACATATCCTTTATTATTCTTTAAGCTTGTAATTTCAATTACTTTTTCATCTAGGAAAATTCACTTTTATCTCTCACATCTATCTTTTCTCAAAAAAATAAAAAAAGAGCATGAAAAAAAAATGTGAATTCTTGAAAATTTGTTAAATTGTAAAATGGTATAAAGTTATAACTTGAATATAAAATAAAAAAAAAATCATTTTAAGATACAGAATAATAAATAGCAGCATACACTATATTACTTGGTTTTTCTGAAATAAAAAAATTAAAAATTATTCATTGAACACAATTTTTTATTATATGATGACTACTAATACTTTATTTTTTCGTGCAAAACATATTTTTTATTACCAATAAATAATTTTTTAGATGAAAAATATAAATTTACAATATATGATATGTACTTTTCTAGAAAAAAAATATTTTCTATATAAAAAGAAAAAAAAAATGATGTAAAAATACACCCTTTAAATGCAGGAGGTATTTTACATTAGAATGACACGTGGTGCACCTAATGGTTAATGCAGTCACTAAAATGTTGGGTCCCATCTGACGTGTCTTGCGCTGACCTTAGACCTTCAGTTTTTTTTTTCTTTGCCTCATTATCCATTCTTGATAAAAGGATATAATTTGGATCCTTGGATCAGTAACGCGTTGCCACTTATGCAGAGCGTTAATTTCAATTTTGATCACTGAAATTTATATTTAATTCGTCACCATCAAGTCACTTAACTGGATATTGAATTAATATTATGAGTTGTTCGAACCCCATTTTTCACAAAGAACGCATTTTGAAGTAGTAGATCGATAGAAAGTGTATGAATAAAAAATAAGTTGTACTTTTAAATTTACCTGTAACATTATTTTATTGAAAATGTCTCGTTCAAAGAAGAGAAAGAAAAATACATTTTAAAAATAATAGAGATCAAAGAAGGGCTAATTTTTTTTTTTTAAAAAAAGAGGGTACCCATCTTCTAATTATGATTTTACTTAGCAATTTTAAGTGCCAGAAAATACTTTTAGAGCTCGGTTGACCCCATGATTGAGCCGCATTATTTTTTTCATTCCCATTTTTCTACTCATTTTCAACCACACATTCTTCAATAAAATAATATTTTTCATCATATCAATAATTTTTCTTTCTTTTTCAACCACATATTCCCCATCATATCAAAACAAAAAAAAATACATTCTTAGACTCAAAATGTGCACCGAACGGGAGCTCGATCTCGTTTTTATTGAAGAATGTATTTCAAATGGTAGGTTGATAAAAAATTATGTGGTTAAAAGATAAAAGAAAATATTTGAGTTTACGTGTAATATTATTTTATTGAAAAATATATGATTAAAAAGAACATAATTCTTAAACTAAATTCGAAAAGATAAATCAATAAGAAGATGTATGGAAGAAGTGTTCAATTTAGCGAGTCAATGCCCCAAAAGTCATGCCAAGTACGTTAGGTAAGATCTCTCTAAATAATTTATTCGAAAGTAAATTATAAATTAAGCAATTTACTCATTTCAAATTTAAATTAATATTCTCAATCTTACCTATTAAGCAAACTTATTCATAGGTATTTGTCTATTTGATTATAAAGAACTTGAGATTTAAGTCAAAATTCAAATCTAAAAAGGGTTATTCAATAATATTTTATCTTTATTTGAGGTAAGACATTCACCTTTGAACAACTTTTGACAATGCCAACCATGTACATTAAATTTTTTTTATCAAGATTTCACAAGATGCAAACAACTTAAACAATGACAATACAACAATTTATTCCCATTATGTTTAAAGTCAACTATATAAAATGATTTTCGAAAAAGTTGGGGAAAAAAATGAAGATCAATACAAAAGCTGCTAACAAAATACAGTGTAATACAGAAGCCAATCAAGATTAATTTACTCATCAGGCAAAAAATAAAGAAGTTAACAAAATCCGGTTATTCTAGCACTTGGTTCTCAACATAGCCATACCACCGCATGTAATTTATTTGTGGGGGGGGGGGGGGGCTTATAAGCTTGAGTAAAATCATCTTACTTCGGTATGCTTGCTTATAGACATTTTCTCCTTATTATGTTGGTCGGTATCAGCATTTTGCAGATGACCAGTTTTTTCCGCTTCAGCTGCCTCGAAAGAAGCCTGTTTTTGCATGGCCTTCATCATCTCCTTCATCGATTTCTCCTCTCCTTCGAGCTGCACTTTCATTATCATCTCTGCTTCCTTGTCAATCGGCTTAAAGTACTCCCCAATGGCAGCCTCCTACATATGATCAACCATATTTTCAATAACCTGGCAAGATAGCCAATAACAAGAGAGAATGGCAGACTGGAACTAATAGAGCCAGTAAGGATTTTGGCCCCCGTGCATCCACAAAATGATTAATAGCAGTATATGTACACTTGGTAATACATCAAAATTCATCTTAATGAAGATTCGTTACCCATTTTTCAGGACAATCAAACTGATCTTGTGAAAAAACCTAAGCCAATCTAGAGGAGTCTCCTGCTACAGTGGTAATCAAATTAAACACGGATAGGAGTTGATGATAAGTTGGGGAAACTAGTTTAATGCAGAACTAAGCAATGGTTAGAAACAATAATGAGATAAAGTTACGATTGCAATCTTTGTAAATGTTAGAAATGTCCAATCTTAAAAGCCATTAAAAAATCCCGAACAACCCAACAAAGACCCCGCTCATTTTGGCAAATGAGCCGTGCAATGGATATTTTTCATTCAGTCTGTAAATAATT
Organism: Fraxinus excelsior; assembly: GCA_019097785.1. Lineage (NCBI taxonomy): Eukaryota > Viridiplantae > Streptophyta > Magnoliopsida > Lamiales > Oleaceae > Fraxinus > Fraxinus excelsior. The sequence goes on along the minus strand of CM032635.1, from coordinate 28,134,237 downwards.
GAATGAAAGCAATAAAGTTATTACTTGAGCCAAATATGCGAACACAACAGCAATATTCTAGTCTAGCAGACATGCACTAAATTCCCGGTCCAGCTAATTTTGGTGAGTTACTAACAATTGGTTGTGTATAAGATAAGGGGTTACAACAAGCCTTGCACTAGAAACGCAAGGATAGTAGTAGGTAGAAGACTCAGCTTGACAAGGACTCATTAAATTGAAAAGGGAAGGAAGTTCATCTAAAATTCCAAGGTAACTAGGTTGGAATTTGGTGCAGACAAATAAACAGTCACAGCTAATGAAACTCACGTCTCCACTTGCTTAAATGTTCTTATGATGTGCTAAAGGAGAACCTGAACAATGAAGTCTTTTCATTGGAAAGCAGTAATAAGGTGTACTAAAAGGAGAGTCTGTACAGTAAAGTATTTTCATTGGCAAGTAATTAGAAAGTACAGCACCATAAGAAGTTCCATTTTCTGCCCCCCACAGATGTTGATAAATAGAGAATTGAGTTCCTTAAAAGAAGATTTGAACTCATAGCAGCTAAATTCCACAGACAAGATCAGATCTTGACAATATTCTAATTGTATGCGAAACGAGAATTCATAAATATCAACCGGCGCAGATATAATAACTTATTCCTAAAAAGCGATTTGTTTTCATTGAATGGATAAGCTCATGATGACAGGGTGACACCATTTGGGCAACTACTGACTAGAGCCATGCAATATATACTTGTTCAAGAAAACGCCTTTTACACGCACATGTTATATGTATGTGAGTCTGCATGTGAAATTGTATGTGCCAGATTTAATGCTTTGTAAACACAGGAAAGCCAATTTCATTCAGTAACAGAACCTTTCAAGCCCTAAGACAAAGGTCTTTGTTGGCAGTGCAACTCTTGAAAGCATAAGAATATTCTGAATAGAGACAAGGATAGGTATATATTGTAACATAGACAATTTTTACTTCCTTTCTTATTCTAATAACCAAATTCATGATTACTACAGCACGTCAACAGGAAGACACAAAATTATTCTTCAAATAAAAATGCATTACATTTATTTAAGGCAACAAGAAAGGGTTGCTCTTTTAATTAAAATTGGTATTATTGGTTTAGAGAACAGAAGTGCTTAAATCTTATTTATTACCAGCAGAAATAAATTAAACTTGGAGAGGAATAAACTTCAAATGATTAATGGTATAGAAGAATGAATAATTGTTAGCTGTGTGGAATCAAGCACTTGTCTATAGACTTGCAGGATATAACTGCAAGGTATATTGACGTGAACAAAATATATCTTACCTAATTCTAGAAATGGGAGTGTAACAACACGTCAAATTAGAAAGACAAACAGAGATAAAAATATCTAAAAATGCATGATTTAATATGAACACACTTGCTCTATGTTTCTAAATACTGAGAATGGCCTTTTTTGGTCAAAATATGTTAGTATATAGAGTGCTCAAGTTTGCCCTATATGTTTCCCCCTGGCTATCCTCAAGCACTCAGGGGGTGAAACAGGTAACTAGGGGGCTGCCCAGCATGAAATGGATGAGAAGGCTTCTCTCATAGGGCATTGTTAGACACAAAAATCTCTACTAGAATTAAGAAGCCTAAAAAAAACAAGAAATTGTCAATCCCTAGTCAATGACATTATAATGTACATTCATAAAGTTTTTCACACCATTAAAGGGTTCATTAAACGTCACAGAATATGCAAAGCAGCTTGAACTTTAGACTGTGTCAAGAAAATTAATCAATTAATTCCACACGTTGCCATCATACAACCACACGACCCCCATGGAGCTATAATCACAAATCAGTTTATCTTTACCATCCAACTCATGTTTCCTTATATGATTCTGACAATTCACCCATATTATGGGAATAGTGCATTTGCACAATCATAAGTCACAGGACAACCAAAATCACGTTTCTCTTTGGTGTAACCAATGTGTGCACAAGCTTCATATTAAACACCAAAGCAGCCTATTTACATTTCACAAACATCCTCCCTAATATGTGAAAACCATGTGGCATAACCAAAAAATTACAAATCACAAGTTCTGAAATTGGTTTATCATACAGTAAAGGGAAATGTAGCCAGATGAACAGGACAAGTAAACTCACGGTTTCGTCTAACTTCTTATTTAAAGCTTTCATTTCCTCGACCATACGCCGCACCTCTGACAAAATTATTTGTTCAGGGACCTTTCTGATTTCTGCTTTCCTCTCTTGTGCCTAGTCATATATAAGAATGAAAGGATAAGCACATTGGAAAACAAAATTTAAGAATACAGATACACAACATATGAATTTACTGTAAGCAAAATGTCGAGCATCAGAGCATCTAACATAACTATATCTACATTTTAGAGCGTGACATGTTCACAGAGCTAATAGAACCATTTTGGCCCAATATGATATTTTAAATCGACTCGTTTACAGCTAAATAGAAATATTTCGATGAAGTTTGATAACATGCCAATGCATTTTGTGGACAGATTCTTGAAGGCGAAAATTAATCTGTGCATGAGGAACAAGCAATGCAGCAAGAGTCAGTTTGGAGCTTAAATATTTACAACCGAACTTGAAAAATTCAACTATTTACAAAGAGTCCTCCACCCCCACCCCCACCCCCACCCCTACCCCTCATAAAGAAAGACCTTCTGTTTGCAGGAAAGGGAATATTGAACGGGAAATGTCAGGACGTAGATATTCAAGAACAAGAAACCACCAACAGTACTTCCCGTCAATAGTAATCATATACTATTTCGATAAACAAGACAGGGAATTATATTTGTTTGAACCATAATAAAATAAAAATTAGCACGGACTTTCACAGACAAGATCGCACAGCAAAAGAATCAAAATTATGAGAACTCTAATTGAAGCCTGACAAAAGTTACTCAACGGGGTTTCACTTTTAACATTTGCTCGATGACGCACAATAAATTAAATTCACTTCAAATTACAGAAGCAAAATTCCATTCTGTACAATCCTTATCCATCAAATACTCGTTATTTGCCCAAAACCCCATAAGACAAAAATTACGTGAAGCACATTATCTTCTGTATTACACTAATTATTTAATTCTCGAATTAAATAATTTCATTCATGTTTACAAATAAAGATTGAAAAGTAAAATCACGGAGTGGATAAAAGAGTAAGAACAAACAAACCTGTTGGAAGCGTTGTTGGAGCTGTAAACGATAAGATCGGATTCTGCGCTCTTCGTAGCCCGAAAGAACCCTAACGTAGAACATGGCTTTTCTCCCAAAATCTATTAACTTATTCATAATTTCACTCTTCCAAATCTAATAATTGGATTAACTTACAGTATGAAATCCAAACGAAAATACTATGGTATGGGAATGGAAGTGCAGCTGGGGTGACTGGGGAAGGAGGTGGACTTTTTTCCTTTGTTTTTTGTAGCCAGAGTTTATATTTGTATTTGTGTCGTTTTTGGTTTTTATTCTTTTACTAGTTTTGGTTCATGCAATGCATGAGTTATATTCTTTTTTAACTTATGTTAGCGTATATTTAATAAATAAAATTGGGAAATGAACTTTGATAATGTTACTGATTGTATCGAGCTTATTTTTAAATTTGCTGTCTTTTCCAATTTTAATCACCTGTCATGTAAATTGGAATCAATATATGAAACAATGAATTAATTAGTTTATTTGTTTCATCACAGTAAAGTTTTCATATGTTACAAGAAAAATTACCTCCAAAGTATTTGGAGAAGCGGGTCGACGATCATTTTCATCGCCAGAACACCCACAAATCACTATTTGTCTCTGAAAATCCTAATCCATCGTTGCTTGCATGTCGATAAGTTCCATCGGCACAAATATCACCTCTGGTAGCTCCTAACTCTTCCAACAACTTTAAACCATAACAAGATTAGCAATCAAAAATATTTCCGACTTTAACAAATAACTTTTGGGTTCAATTCTCTCTCTTATCCCATGCTTCAAGAATAGTGAAATATAAAAATGAAATGAAAAAGTAAGAATAGAAAGATGTACAGCTAGAAAAAGAGGGACCGAACGTATTTGGGAAACTACCTTAGTCAACAAATGTGGCACTGCCAGAGATATTTTGTATATACATAGGAAAAAAACCATTTTACATTCTTAATTTACGAATTAATTGCCAAATATGTAATAATTTTTTGACGATTTATACTAAAATGTCATATGCAAAGTATATAATTGGGAAAAAAAATGGGTGGAGGTCATAGGGGTCAGGGACAACGCCCCCAATGGGTATCAACTTACTCGGTTAGGTCATGGGACCCCCCCCCCCCCAATTTTTTTTTTTAGTTTTCATATATGTATGGAATTGAATATTTTCTAATGTTTTGTGTGAAATGTAAATAAATAAAATTATTAGAAAAAAAATAAGAAACAAAAAAAGGCACGGGGGTGGAGACACGGAATAAATTCTAATTTTATATACATATGTAATGAAGTAAGAAAGTAAAAAAAGGAAAACAATGGATACTGTTATTGGGGAAAAAAAAACTCGGAACACCATGCCTTCACGTGCGGAGACACGCGGGGGCATACATTTCTCCGCTTGCGGAGGTATCGTGCCTCCGCGCACGCGGAGGCTTTTTTATTTTTTTTTTCTCGCTGACATTTTTTTTTCTTTAATAATAATAAATCACTCCAACCTTCATACACAATTCATTTAATTTTCATCTCTTTTTTTCATTTACAATTTAAAAAAAAAAAGAAATTTCTTAGTAATTAATAATCACTACATATTTTTTAACAAATTTCTTACTCATCACAAATTTGTCCCAACAAATAATGGAGAAGAAAATTGCTTAACAAAATAGGGATAAAATATTGATGCTTTCTCCTCAATGAGTCGGTTTGTAGATTTTTTTTTTTATATTACCGTGTCATGTCGATTTACAAATATTTTTTTTTATATAATTACATGACTTATTTTTTTTTCTTGTCTTCAACCCAGTCAACAATTGTAGGCAATGAAAAAGTTCATGGTACCCTTTTGTTTTGAAGAAACACGTGAATGACAGTGGATGATTATAAAATAAATAGTAAATCATAGAGGATAAAATGGGGAAGGAAAATGCTTCACAAATGAATAGTAACGGGCGGATTGCCTCTTTTAATATAGTAGGGAATATGTAGTGATTCATGTACGGTACGGGGTTGAGCGGAGAGATTTGTTCCTCATAGGCTCACTCAGCTTGACTAGACCCAACTCGTTTCAGTCACGAGTGAGCGGCAATGATTTTTCTCGTGTGAGTCGTTCGTCAAGTTTCAAAGGCAACTTCCAATATAAAAATATATATAGAGCATATACAATTCGTCAACTAAATCACATTTCACTTGAGTAAGTTGACTCGTGCTCGACTCTCTCCATAAATAAGCGCGAACCTAGCTCGACGAGCAACAAGCAGAGTAGCTTGACTCAATTTATCCCATTTAACACTTCTAATTCATTGTAAGATTACAATAGTTGTTTAATTTTGTAAATCTTTTACTCATTGAGATATAAATTGAAGAGTGAGAACCTCACTTTTAAAAGTGAGGACTCATTTGGCATACTTTTGTCAATTCAAAAAAATCTTTTGAGACCCAAAAGTCGTTTTTAGACTTGTTTGAGTAATTTTATGAAAGTGTTTATTCTATTTAACAGAGTTTTTATATGAAATTGATTCAATGTGACTTCCTTTAAAAGTACTTCTAAAATATGAAACTCTTTTAAAAATTAATTTCCAAACAAAAAGTAAAGTAACTTCTTCCTAGAGTTCTTTTTACAAGAAATAAAAGTAAAAGCAAAAGCCATACCAAAAGGACCCTAAAGAGAGAATTGGGAAAATTTGTTACTTTTCAAGTTCATCTTGGAAAAAATTTGTCCAAATTTTTGTTGAGTTCGTTATGGTCAAAGAATGTCAAAAAATAGCCTTCGTCGATCCTCCACATAATTGGCATTCATCATCAATACACATTATGTTTTGTATCCATTAGGATGATTCGAAACGAGTTGTCTCTCTAATTTCCCCACACTACTTTTAAGTTTATGAAATAAAGTCACAACTAACCTGAAATATGATTAGAGTTTTTACATTCAACTCCATTGAATCAGTCTTATGCTGGCAGTGGTCCTCCCCATCCCAAATACCGATTCCAAGCTATGTCCCCACGAATTGTGTAGATAAAAAGTACGTTCATGTTTTTTGCCATTTTTCTTGAAAAACTTCTTTTTGAATGGTGAACTTTTGAAGAATGTTTAGTTAAGAAATAGAGAAAAAATTCTAAATTTATGCGTACGAGTTGTTGGAAATGAGTATGTAAGAGAGGAGGGGGAGAGAAAAAAAAAAATTCTTCAAATAATAGGAGAAACAAAAGCTAAATTTAATCAATTGTGTTTATAAATTACAAATTAAATAGGCGCCAAACATGGAATCCCATTTCTGAGAGTTGAAAATTATGCTGAAACTACAATACTACAATAGCCTGAGTTTAAGTCTCCACAAATGCGTTAGTAATCCAATTGTTATTTTATATAGCAAGCCTTCTTATGTCCATGAAAGAAAAAACATACAAAACGTACCATCAGCCACATGGGCACTAGTCAACACAGAACTGTAAACTTGGAAGTAACCATTAACAACATTTCGAAGGTGAAGAAGTTCAAGGACAAGTATTATAATCCATCGCATCGAATATACGACGCCTTCATTTTCGCAGCACAAGGGAACTCAGTTTCTCCTCCTCTTCTTCTTCTCTTCCTTGTCAGATGCATTCTTCAACTGTACCATAAATTGTCGAGTCAGTTTATATTACAGATAGATAAATAGCAAATCCTAATTGTTATGAGATGTGCTCTGTTCTCCGTCATCAAAGAAAGAAGCCACTTACCATGATAATGAGGATTCGGACAAAGACGGCAACAAAATCAGTGAATAGTGTGAGGGCATGCTTGACATAGTCCAAATCTCCAAAGTGTGCTTTCTCAATTATATCCTGAGTGTCGAACACAATGTAGCCCACAAACACCAAAAGTCCAAAATACAACTGAAAGAAAATGAGAAAGTTATGAAACCGTTAGAGCTAATTTTATCATTACATCAGGCAGAATGAAACGAGAGGAACAATTCAGAACCTCAAATTTGAACAGAGCCATAGAGCCACTGAAAATTGAAGATGCAAATTGCAGCCAGAATAGCATAGAGAGACCAGAAGAGAGGAAGCCCCCGAGGTACAAGTACTCTCTACGCCTAGCCACCATGGCCGCTGCTGAGAAACAACCAAAAGCCAGAGCGCAACCAACAAAAGCACCAACAACAATGCTACATAAGGAATAAATTGTGATTAGAAGCCATCATCTGAAATTAACCAAATAATAGGAAAATAGTTCAACCAAATAACTAACTTCAAGTGGTTTATTATAAAACTGTATCTCAATTGCATCATGCAAGCCTAAACAGGGTTCTGACCTCGCACTATAAAGGGTCAATGCAAGGGATTGCCAGTCTCAAAGATTCTCAAAGCTAAAGTAGGCATTCCTTCTATACCATAAAAAGAACATTAGTTCGAATCCCTTGAACAATAAGACAACTGAATCCGATTTGTTTCTCACTTATGTGGACGTTTTTTCACAATTAAAAAGATATCATGAAACGGAGCGCATATATAGTAAAAGCCTCATAGATTATTTTTCCACTGAAACAAAAAACAACAAAAGCATAACATTCTCTTATAAAATCAGTCAGCATATTACTTTTAGATTATTCAAATACAATAAGCATGAGGTGATTGCATCTAAAGACAACATACAAGGTGACCTATAATCCAAATACAGAAGCCAATCACAACAAATTTGCATTTAGTGCACTGGATTACATCGTATAAAAAATTTAGTGTAAAATCATAATGGATTCAATATTTTTCCATTCAAAAGAATGTGATTTGCACTATAAATCATAAAACATAATGCGAAGCGTAGAGATGGGTTTTGGATCAGATAGGAAAAGATATAGTAAATGGCATTATTTTAAAATGAAAAATAAAATAATACTATCCACCTAATACCATAGGCCTAGTACTACCTAATATATTTTTAATTCTAAAGTCCTTATCCAGTGCGGCAAACACAACCCAAATGTTTAGCAAAGCAAAGCAAAGCAAGAAACATATCATGTGCTTCTAATAGCAACAGATTCATAACAAAACTCAAAAACCAGGCAAGCAAAAGGAGGACATACCTAGGGTCGAAGTCAATGGCTAATTTGATCAGAGGACCAACGGATGCACCTTCAAAGAGTGCAGCTGCCATAAGAAGTGATACCCTTTTTTTCTGTTCATAATTGAGACAATTACAATAAATTAAAATCCAAATGATACTGTATATTTGAAAAGTAAACTAGGAAACAAGAAAAGAAATACCTCTTGGTAAGGAGGAGCAGAGAGTAGCCAAATGATGCTACCCATACATCCAATGGTTGTGAAGAATCCACCAACGTTCCAAACGAAGTGAAGATAAGCTCCAACCGCTGATGAAAGTAATGCACAGCATAACAACAGATAAACCTACAACCAGGCAATCCAATATATAACTTCTCCTGTGAATTGTAAACCCAAATTTCCAGTAATCACATGCACTGAGCATAATTTTCACATTACCAAAGATCAGATATCACAAAAGAAACCTAGATACAGCAAAGAATGAGAAATAAGATCAAATATCTACAAATAAACCTAATTAAAGATTTAAGAAATCAATTCAATTAATAAACAGGGACACCATAATATTCCAATAACTTAAGCTGAAAGGGGGTGAAAATCAGAAGGGCAAAAACTATTCAATTCTAGACATCAAACTATCGATTATTTCCCAAGAATCCAAAAGAATAGGTTCGAGAAACGGATAAAAGGAACCTGCTTGAGATGGGTCTGAACAATAGGGGAAATCTGACGGAAATTCTTGAGAGAGTCGTAACTCCAACTGTTCCGAGAGGCAGATTGCGATTCAAAGAACGAAGTGAACGATTCCATTATTTCTTTGTTAGTAATCTCACGCAAATTGAAATTCTGAAAGAGGCGTTGAAGATGCAATCTATAAATGCAGATTCAGCGCTTCCGCTATTTCCTGGAAATTTCCAGACGATTACGCTTCTTTTTCAATACCCTTTGCTTTGAAAGTATCCACCTTTTTCTATTTCTTTACAGGCAAGTTGTTCGTTTATACGAGAAAAGTTTTCACCCATCTCCCCAAACTCTACAACTTGTCACACAGATTATCATTCATTTCTTTGTCGCGTTCAAATCCCCGATGTCACCTCGTATGGAAATTTTAAAAAGTTTCATTTTCAAAGAAAAAATGTATTCTAATTCAATCTAGAGATTCTAGACTCTTCTAAATTTATTTTTTATTGACGTGAAAACATAGTTTTTTTAATTTTTATTTTGAAAAATGAAAGTCATTAAAGTCAAATAAATCCCATAAAAGTCTTTGTATAAATGTTTAAAATGTTGACAAAGACTTCCATTAACTATGTTTTAATCTATAAAAGTCCATACTAGTTTTAAAATTTTCATTCTCATTTTTTTACTGATTTTCAATCATACATTTTTCAATAAAATAATATTTTCCATCACATTAATAACTTTTCCTCCATTTTCAACCACATATTCTTCATCAATCTACTATTCCAGAATACATTCTTTCAAAATAATGTAGCTCAAACACACCCCTTAGTTTTCTCTCTAAAAGATCGAACAATTTTTTAGGAAAGAGGTCATTCTCATAAAAGGAGTCATTATTCCAAACCTATGGTTTGACAATTAGGTTTTGAGTCGTGGTTGATGTCTCCCACATCGGTCAACGATGGGAGTCATAACATCAATTTTACATAATTGTTGATTTCTGATGTTCAAAAATTATATATAATATTCTCGTCATTTTATAAACTAATTAAACTACCAAATTTTTGAAATAATAAAATAATATCATACAAAATATATTTTTCAGTCATTCTCAATTCAAATCACTTAATAATATTGTATAGTTGTCCAACCTTGATAAGCCTCTATTTGACCCACCACCCACATTAAAATTATAATTTATTTTTTCATCCATTCTTATCAACCATGCATTCTCCAATATTACACTAATCCCAATTTTTTTTTTAATTAACGCATTAAAAAAAATTCAGCCATTAAAATTTCAAATAATGGCGGCCAAACAGGGGCTAAATAACCTTGCGGCTTGCGATATACTTTTCATATTATAATATACTTATTTAGTCCCTGTTTGGTTTAGATAAAAATCAATTTTTTAGTAAATTTTAATAAAAATTGATTACATGTGTAATTAAAGATATGATGAAATTGTGAGTTTGTAAAATATGTGGTTGAAAATGAATTTTAGAAAATGGAAATCGAATAGAGGCTCAATTTAACCTTGATAAAACAATATGATGTAGCACTTTACATACAATGTTTACATATATAAGGAGCGGAATACAATTAGAAATTAATATTATAAAATATAATAAAAAGCTAAATAATTTATTTAAAATCAGTTGTAACATTTTTCGAGTTTTCCTAACAATAAACCTAATGACCCACGATCAAATACTTAGTATACAATCGTCCCATTGTATGAGAATTGGCACCAACCTTTAATACATACATTCTCATGTTTACGACGTAAAAGTTAAAACTATACGAATGAATGTTAATAACTAATTATACGCGTGATCAATTGCATGATATTCAATTCTTACTCTCGGTGCGGCCTCCTTCTCAAAGTTCGAGTCTTCTATCACCATCTCAACTTATTCGTCTCTCATCTTTTAGACCCTAAATCTCACTACAGTATACCTTAATTATCAACATGGCCAACAACATGAGCACTCTTGAGTGCGTGTGGATCTATCAATTGAAACTCACAAAATCACAATTGTATCTGATAAGCGTATTTTTACATTTTTATTGGACATTTAAATCGAGCTAATATTGATGAAAGGAGTGAAGTTTTACTCATAATTGTGTAATTGTGGTTTTTGTAGGCAAAAACCCCCGAATTGAAGGAAAAAAAAGGCAAAAGGAAATGAAAAATGACTAAAAGTGTACAAAAATGTGAAGTTGAGGACCAAATGTACAAGTGTCGAAAGGTGAAGGACTTTGAATGCAATTTATTGAGGACATAATAAAAAGAAAAGTTAAAATTTGAGGACCAAAATGTACCAGTTGCAAAAAAATGACAGACCGTGCGGTACAAGTCGGCACGGCCTCGCCGACTGTTTCGGGGTAGATTTTTCTTCCCATTTTTGTAAATTGAGAATTCTTTTGGGGGCTTTTTGGACATTTGTTAAGACTCGTTTTGAGTTATTTATAAGCCTACTTTCAGTCATCCTTTGTTCGTCCATTTATGGGAGCTTAATAGAGAGGAGAGGCAAGGGAAAGAAGAAGAAAAATCAAGCACGGTGGAAAGAATTTGTATGCAATCAAAATCAAAATCTATTCATACCATCGCTTCGAGAAACCTATTGTCTTGTATTTCTTTTAGGGCTGGACAAGACTTTCGAACCGAACCGAGCGGTTCTTCATAAGTTAAATACCTGAATGGGTATCTGAATCGACAACTGATGGGTTTGGGTCGATTCTCAGTTCTAGACCCGAAGACCCGAATAAGAATCGAATCTAAATAAATTTTTTAATTTTTTCTAAACAAATTGACAAATTAATTAAACAAACCAGCCAATTTCATGTGTCACGTAGTGAGAATGCTTAGCTCCCCATTTGGCACGGCAAGCACGCTAACAGTTAGGCGCAAGGTTTATCTTACCAATAGTGCAATAATGATATTGATCATATGCATGTATTTTTCCTTACATCGTACTTATGGCTTGCATGTATGCCAGTTGTTCGGACTTGCCGGCCAAAGAATGAGGGGAGGACGGCCTTGAGGCGTTGAACCTCGGGAGCTAAACCTGCGATCCGTGAAAGTTTGTATCAGAGATGCGGCTCGAGATCTCGTTAAGAAAGCTATGGAAATTGATCCAAATTCCTCGAACACCACAAATGTGGTAGATGTTCAAAAGAGGAACACCAGACAGCGTTTGAAAGCGCTTGAGGTGACAAACACTAAGTTGTGTTTTGTCTTGGAGAACCTCGGAGAAAAGGTCGAGGCGGCAGAGACGGAAATTCGAGAATTACGCATCCAACTGGATGAAAGCCAAGAGACTTGCGCAGCTATAACTGAAACTGTTGGTATCATACCTAATATGCAGGATGAGATAGGAGTGTTGAGAGCTCAGTTACTAGTGTTTCAACCCGCGGTTGGCAACGGACAAGCCATCTCACATGAGTCGGTGCATATGCTCAGAATTCCAGAACCGTGTACCTACGGAGGGACACACAATGCTAAAGAAGTTGAGAACTTCTTGTTCGATATGGAACAAAACTTTCTTGCGGCTTCGATTAAGGACGAAGCGAGAAAGGTCACAATAGCTACCATGTATATAGGTGGAGATGCAAAGCTATGGTGGCGGACGAAGTATGTTGATATTCCTGCCATAGGGTCCGAATTGATTCTTGGGATCTTCTCAAGGAAGCTATCAGATCTCAGTTTTTTCTCAAAGAATGTGGAATATGAGGCGCGTCGAGCCTTACGAGAACTGAAACAGGCAAGCTCCATCAAGGAGTATGTGAAGGCATTTTCAAGATATATGCTGAACATTCGAGATATGTCGGAAAAGGATAAGCTATTCACCTTCATGGAAGGATTGAGACCGTGGACATGTACGGAACTTCAGAGACGGAAGGTCACTGATTTGAGCGCAACTATGAGAGCTGTTGAATGTGTGAGTGACTATCAACCGGAATCGAGAGAGGATCGACCTTTGGAAAATAGTCAATTGGTTGAAGGTGGAAGGAGACCTTTCAGACTCAGCTCAAACTCAAATGAGGGAGAACGTTACTCTCAGAATAGGGGATGGCCCTATCAAGGCAACCGCCAGAGTAACTCACAGGGAAACTATCAAAGCAGCCGTCAAGGAAACTATAACGGCAGTACCAGTAATAACTGTAATCATGGAAAGGCAAAGGAGGGCAGATCTGATGTCGCTCCTAAATTGAAGTGCTTTCTATGTGAAGGACCTTATCGGGTTTCAGAGTGTCCTCAGAAACGGATGGTGAATGCATACTGTCAACTAGCAATTGGTGGCTCGAGTTCCAAACAAAATACCCCACAAGCTAGCTGTCATGGCTACACCGACTCCGAATGGGGATGATGATGTAGTCGGTGCATTCTCGCATTGGTGCAATACACTATTGTACCGAGCTACTAAAAGGGATGCAGTTCCCTCAAGAGAGCCAAATATTGAAGAATCGAGTGCTCGCATTTGCAACGCTAAAGGTCTAAGTACATTGATGTGAGGATCAATGGAAAGCCAATTAGGGCTATGGTGGACACCGGTGCCACGCACAACTACCTCGCAAGTTCCGAAGTAGAGTGGCTCGGACTTGTTCTGGAGAGAGGTAAGGGGAAGGTCAAAGTAATCAACTCTGCTGCTCAACCAATAACGGGAATAGCAAAATCTGTGCCTATCAAAGTAAGTCCCTTCGAAGGGAGGACAAATTTGTCAGTAGTTCACATGAATTATTTCAAGCTCATTCTCGGATTGGAATATCTTCTGGATAAAAAGACAGCAGTGTTGCCGCATTCTGACTCATTAATAATGATGGGTAGTAAACCATTCAATATTCCCACACAGGTTGAGAAAACTAGTGAGAAAGACATCTCGGTCATGCAATATAGTAAGGGTTTTAAGAGGAATGAACCCTCACTTTTATGCTCTCTTCGAGTAGAGGAAATCGAAGAGACAACCGGCTCTACTTCGAAACATATCACCGGGTTTAAGGAATTCGAAGACATCATATCGTGGGTTTGGACTTGTTCAGGGTGCCAAACCTCCCACTAAGGCACCATACCGTATGACTCAGCCAGAGCTTGAAGAGCTTC
>CM032635.1:27747499-28120116 GCA_019097785.1 Fraxinus excelsior | reverse complement strand
GCGCATGATCTAGATCTTTGCAGCCAAGAACAATTAATATGTTCTCTTTCCAATACTTGAAGTTCGTTCTGTTTAGCACTGAAATGGAGTTGATGTTAACAGATATAGCATAATTGGATGGATTAACTGAATATAGAACTTATTCCCAATTAACATGTTCACATTGGAATCCGTATAGACAATTAAGTTATTCAAATAATGGTACGTTCCATCTCAAGATACCTAGCACATCATTACTATCAAGTCTTTGGACAGTAATATTAACTGTAAGTGGTACTCTTGATGTAGTGATCAAACATTGACAATAAATCCTGTCAAATAATAAACCCATCTTTGGATTGATTTATTATTCACTTGGAAACCTTATAATTGTCACACATTTACCACCACAAGTGTGCATACAATTCCAAATATTAACCTTCTTTTGGGCCTTTGGGCCGGCTTATATTCGCATGAAAAGCATACACACGAATTCCTTCTAATATTCTAAGTTAATTAATTTCCACAAGAGAGGTTGCTTTGGCAACATATTGCTTCAATCAATTCACTTTTGAATATTATATACTCAAATGAGTCCTTTATACCAAAATTTGAAAAGCGGAATACTTAATTGTATTTATCTTGAAACTTTAAGGGCCTAAGGGTTAATAATTCAATACTTTATGGGTCAAAATTAATTAATTCAAAACTTAAGGGACCAATAATTAATTATTGAAAATTTTAAGGGACCCAAAACTTAATAGTTCAAAACTTTATGGGTCAATGAATAAATTATTGGAAAGTTTAGAAGTCAAAAAATAATTATTAGAAACTTTAGGGGCCAATTTAAACCAATTATGAACATTCAGGGGCTTAATTATAAATTTCAGAACTTAAATGGCCCAAATTAATTAATTTCAGAACTTCAGGGGGCTGAATTATTAAACCCAGAACTTGACAAGGCTCAATAGGATGAACTTTAAACTTTAGGGGGTTGAGTAATTAAAACCCATAACTTTAAGGCTCAACTTGAATATACTTTAAACTTTAGGGGCTGAAACTTAAAATTTAACCCTAATCCTTAAATTGCAAGCAAGTGTTTCAAAACTTCAAACTTTCAGCCCAAGCCCTCGCCCCCAAAACTTCCAAACTGAAAACCTTGATGGATGAAAAAAAAACCTTTCATCTCCCTTTTTCACCCTTGGCGGCGCCGAACCCAAGAGCAGTTGGGGCTGCCGAACAGCAGCCCCCCCGCCATCGCAGGGTGGAAACGCTGCGGGCAGCGCGAGGACGCCGCCACCCAGCAGCGCTGCCGGCGATGCTGAACGCCGGCAGCGCACGCTAACGGCACCCCATATTTTTTTTTTTGACTTTAAATCCTTTTCACAAATATGAAAAAAACATACTTTATTTCAAATCCGAATTTTCTTGATAAAGAAGAAAACCTTAATATTATCAAGATCCACATAATTTCATGCTAGATTTATATACTAATAAATCTAAATTGCATAAAATAATAGGAAAACTATATAATCCATAAAATTCAGAATTTAAACCTTCAATTTCTCAAGAATTCAACAATGGATCGGCTCTGATACCACTTGATAGAAAATGCATAAGAGATTATAGATTTAATTCAAATACTATAATCTCACATAAACTTTAAATTTAAACTCCATGTTGAAATCTGAGAGACCAATAGAAAATAAAACATACCTCGATCCATAAATTTCTGATTCTTTGCTTGAATGCATCACGATCTTCCAAAGTGATTTGTGGCATTCTCTTGAATTCTCTCTATTGATGGGGATGTAGAAGAGAAGAATAATCCACACTCACCATTGGGGACCATGACCCCTAAAATAAGAATAAGATAATGAAAGGTCATTATCTTTCATTTGTTTCAAATCAGCCCCTCATCAATTTGAAACAAACATCCGGTCTCCACACTTTAATTCCATGAAACCTAATACACAATAGTCAAAATTAATCTTTGGTAGATCACTTTAATTGACTAATAAACTTTAAATAATAGCACCACACATTTTAATACGTTACGTGTGGCCCCAATTATGTTAGAACTTTTCAACAAATGGATTCTAGGGGCAATGGGATGGAAGTTGGAGGCGTCGAGATCAATAATTTCCAATCCGAATAAACTTTTTTTTTTTTTTATCTAGTTTACATATCTATACCACGACCATTGGTTCAGAAGTATCCAGTGTCATGGGTACGTGTACTTCGATCTCGTTTAAAATTTTGTATTTTATTTTTTGAATTACCTTTATTCATTTTAGTGTAGTTTTACTGTGAATATATGCCTATGGATAATTTTGCTTTGTAAGTTTTAGTGCTTGTTTTTATTTGAGGGAATGATTGATAAGTGTGTTTTGAATCTTTTGATACACTTATTAGAAACTTAAAAAACAGTTTTAATATTAATGAAACAAGCAAATATTTTACTCACAAGTGTGTAAATATATTTTTGTAGGTAAAAATTCCCAACTTGAAGGAGAACGATGCAAAAGAAGATAAAATGATTGAAAGTGCACTAAAAGCGATTTTGATGGTCAAAGTGATGAAGTTCCAAAAGTTGAAGGACCATGGATGAAATTTAACGAGGGTATGATTGAAAGAAAAGTCAAAATATGGATACCAAAATATATGAAATCAAAGTTGAGGGACCTACCGCACAAATACTAAATGATTGGAAGGCAATTAATGAATGTATACCCCCGTAGGCTAACTGTAGGCAGAGAGCCTCTAAGCTCACTAACCCATGGGCATAACGTTGACAGGTTTTTCTTTTTTGCTTAGGGATATTTTGAGGATTCTCTTGGGCACGGTTTTGAGGGATTTTAAAGACACAAAACACAATCCATTTGACGACCCATTCATCACTCCCTTCATTCAATACAAATTAGGGCAAAGAGGTGGAAAAACAAAAAGAAAAAGGGAGAGATTATGGGGAAAATCAAGATCAAACCAATATTCATTTTGGGAATCCAATCAAGGGACGAATTCGACATTTTATCTTGTATTTTATTCATTATTTCCTCTGACGTGTGTATTTCTCTAAATCTTCTCCTTCTTGTCAATTATATATAATGAGCTAAACATAACTTGAGGTGATTGGTGTAGCTTAACATAACTTGACTAATTTCAATATCCATTCTTTAATGATAAATTACTTATTTTATGTGTATTTACTACTTTATTTAATAATTTTCATTTAGTTGATCATTAAATAATTGTATCAAGCAATTTGTACAATTTTTGAGAGAATATTATGCATTTTATACCAAGTAGTAAATACACTATGCTCTTGTAAGAGATAGATATATACGTATAACCTTAGGTGACTCATTGAGCTATTTTACAAAGAGTTAATGCAATTAATTGAGGTTTAATCGACATTTAGATATAGTAGATTAAACCAATCGATTATATTTAATTTCACTCAAGAGAAGTAATTGGTTAAAATAGGAAAATCGGATTTAATATATATTATATATTATGTAATGTAATTTGGGGGAAAATGTATTTTGAAACAGTTAATTTTTGGAGAATGTGTGGTTTCAAAATAAGAGAAAAAATCGATTTACGTGTAAAATTATTTTATTTGAAAAATGTGTAGTTGAAAATAAATTTTGAAAAAAAAAATAAAAATGGACTCAAACAAGGGTATATGGATTAAGGGTTTCAACGATAAAAGAAAAAGAAAATGGATTCAAAATGGGAAATCGAATGTTTCTCGTCTATCCATTCTTTTTTATAATCGTATATTAGTATCATCACTAGTTCTTTCAGATTGTGCACAACTCTACGTATTTTCGCTTCTATCTACTTTATATATTTAGTTTGTCAATAATGAGATAGATAGTAGTTTTTGAATAGTTTACGGAACAAAATATTACATTCTCCTTTCACATTAATATGGACCGCTTAATTTTAATTTTACATATTAGAAGCACGTTGTATAATATAACTTCGAATTCAAATCCACCGGATGTACTAAAGGTTAAATATCAGTTAGAGATGTGTTCGAGAACTGAATTGGACATTCCATCAAGTAATCGTACTCGAATCGGTAAATATTTTTCGCTCGAGGAGTATTTTTAATGGAATTTACATTTTATGCCCACACGGATATTCTATTAAACACAAATTGGCATTGAAAAATAAAACACAATTAGGTTTCTGCAAGGAAAAGTGAGTTTAAGTTTTTCACCAAAATAAAAATTTATGGTAATTACTTGTAATTGAACAATTATGTCATAGATGTTCTAGGTCAGTCCAAACTAGAGATTGTGTTGTAAATTCCTTAAATTATCAATTTATAATCCAAATAACTGTCTATGTTCATACTAATTTATTCTTATATATTCAACAAACAGACACCTCCGCAATCCCAAATCGAAATTTATCTCGTTTCCCACACTTCCAATTTGCGCGTGCCCTAAAACTTCTGCAACTATTTTTTTCCTATTTGTTTATTATTGTCCCTCTCTCTCCTTTGAATCCCAATTCTTCCTCCCGGCGTTTCCAGTTTTTCTCTACACATTCGTCCATTGGGTTGAACAATTTTTTTTTCTCGTTAAAGGCGGCGTTTTCCGCCCCCTTTTTTCTGGTATGTGCTGAGTTTTCCCTCTGTTTATGATTTTTTGGTAATTTCTTTTAGGAATTTTGGCTTCTGATTTTTTTTTTTTTTATTCTCAACGGCGATTGATTAATCTACCGTTTTGAAACAAAATACCTTACCCTGTGCAGATTCTTGGCCATCTCACGGGCCTTAAGGTACATTGTATCCTTATTCTTTTGTCTGGGGAAGGTTGGTTGGGTTTGTTAGATAAAATCGTTGTCTGACAATATGGGTTAATTGATTGGAACAATTGGTGTTTTAATTTTTGCGAAATTTGCAAGTTTCAGACGGTTTTGATGATATCTTGTAGTGGATCTCTAGGCGCTAGGCGCACTAGTCTATTGGCGAAGTTCTTTCTACAGTAAATGGGCTGTTTTAGTTCTAAGGCAAGAAGGCAGTTTCCTGGACATGAAGACCCCGTTTTGCTTGCTTCCCAAACAGCTTGTAAGCTGGTTTCTTTTGTTTTTTGATTATTAGTATTTAGAGAGATGCTGAATCCTTTTCATTTCAAATTGAAAAAACACGATAAAACATGAGTTTGTCATGCTAACGCACAAGTAAATCTTAGCAAGGATATAGATTTTTCTGGCGCACAAATGTTACACAATGGATCTACAGTAAGCCTTTTACTGATTTGCTTAGTTAATCAAGTGGAAATGACGTATTTGTTAGGATAGGAGGCACGAATAGCTGAGGTGTCTATAGTTGGTTTGTCAATCACTTACTGGCTCGGATGAAGGGAAATTGACTTTATACGAATAGACTAGTTGTTTGATTTGTTACTCTCTCTCTCTCTCTCTCATCTTGGGCTTTGCTTGATCTAAGGATATATTTCTTTGTTTTATCTTTATTCATTTTTGCCTTTGAACTTTTAGAATCAGTGTTTGCTACCCTATTATAGTTCTGTTGTTTTTCACATTAAAAATCTTTTTCTTTTTCTTTTTTATTAGTTTTGGGAATGCTTCTGTTTCTGTCCGCATATAGTTAAAAATTGCAGGGATATTTTATGTACTACATTACCGTGTCATTTAATTTTGCATGAACATTCAGGAAAAAATACTCCATCCGTCCCATTTATATAGGCCCACTTTCCTTATTTTCTTATCTCAATTATATAGTATTGTTTTCTTATTAAGAATGTTTTTTTTGTTCGTTTACTAATATACCCTTATTTCTTTACTACTTATAATAATAATAATTTACTACTAATTATTGATAATTAAATGATGGTAAACTAGGAAAGTTTTTGACAAAATTGCTTTTCCAATATCGTTAAATAAGATTTTTTAATCCATATGAAAAACAAAACAAGCCTATATAAATGGGACGGAGGGAGTAGTTAAATTGACCTAAGAAAATACAATGCACCAAGCCTTTGAGGCCGTCATTTATTCGTTTATCATTCATGATTATTGTTGTAATTGCGTTTTTGTGATGTCGTTGTTTATGTATTTATAATACAATTTAATAAATCTGTTTTCGCTTTTGCAGTTAGTGTGAGTGAAGTTGAAGCACTATATGAATTGTATAAGAGCATTAGTGGCTCTGTGATTGATGATGGCCTAATAAATAAGGTGATTTTCGCTAACATCAACCAAGCCTCCTTTGTACTTTTCATATGTGATGTTTCTTTGTAATCTATGGTTCTCATGCTTCTTATTTATGCCATTTCTTTTGTTATGAGAATATATAACCCATTGTCTCTATGACCTACATGAAGTAAATGCAATTGCAATATGCTCTTTCAATTTTTTGCATCACTTGGTATTTGCTCGTGCAAATAATCAGTATTTGTATGTGTCTAGGCTCTATAATTAGTAAGAAGTTTGTTCTTGTACAGCGGTTATCTTATATCATTTGCAGTACGCTAGACAATTAATTCTATTTTTCTTATCAAATTGTTGACGTACTTTTATATTGAGCTATTGTTTTAAATTCGATGTGAAAATGTGAATTATGATTTGTAAATTATTGAAATTATTTTGAATGCTCAAGTTGATACTTGTTACAATGTAGCGTTTTTTTTTTGGCTTAACATTGTATGAATATCTGAACGAGTATTGCTAAATGGAGGTGACACCAGGACATGGAATTGCTTTCAAAATAATTATTTCATGAGAAACTACATGATCTTTCCCAGTTTTTTCTGTTGGACTGTGATTTTAATAAAAATTTTCTTTTACATTATTTCTGTCTTTTCTAATTTAATATGATTATTGCTCCTACCGAGGAAATAATAGTAATACCATTTTGCATTGTGCTAACTATTTGAATTACTTGTGCCTAATGGCGTGTAAATATGAACTCGATACCATTTTTGAAATGCAGGAAGAATTTCAATTGGCTTTGTTCAAGAACAGAAAAAGAGAGAATCTTTTTGCAAATCGGGTACGTTGCTGCATGATATTTAGGTTTTTGAGTTGGTTGACCTTTTTTTTTATCAAGTGCTTGTGTGAAAGTAATTATTTGAAAATCAGTTTTTGCTACACTCATTTTCAACCACACATTCTAAAAATAAAAATTTCACATTTCCTCATATCCTTTCGCTACTTATTTACAACTCGTTCTCCACAAAAAAAGTCACTTTCACACAAGCACTAAGTATTAACCAACCAGTAAACGTTGAGTTACTCTGTTGGCAACTGAAATATGAGCTTTGTTCTTTTATTTCGTTTCATTTTTATTTTGTCTTTTCTGAGCGGTAGAGAACCTTCAGCATATGGATGTTTCTGTAGAGAGTAATTTATTTATTGATTGCCTTGAAAGGGTATAAATGCACTTAACTTAAGCAATATGATACTAATTAGTGGTGGTTTGTCTGGCTGACCGGGACCTTGTGGAGTTGGTCCACCAAACAATTATTCTATCCGTCTTTAACTAAATGTCTTCCATTTTGTTTATTTGATTCTCAAATAAGGGCGTACTCAATGGAATGCCATTTTTTTATATTCACACACACAAAATTAATAACATAAAGGGTGGCTAATCACTTTGTATTACATATCCAAAGACATGATTGGAAAATTACACAAAACACCTTTCAAAATAATCTCATCTAGTCCACCAACAGAGTATATTTGATATCTCTCATCCCCCCTAAGGCTAGCAGGAGAGAGCTAGCTGGGAAGAAGAGGGGGGAGATTCACGACGTTTTCTGGCTGGGAGAGCGACGAGACATCATAGTGCTAGAAATGTGCAGGCAAGCCATATTTCCATTTTATATGGCCCCGAAACCGAGCATTCGCCTATAGGTGATCTGTGAACAATGTATATTTCATTAACTGTTGAGTTCTCCTTTCCTCTACTTTGCTAGGCATGATAAAGGGTTAAGAACTTAAGTTGATTTGTTCTCTTTGTTGTATGGGGGAATTCACTTCCCTATTTTGTGACAGTTGCTTCACTTTGATCAATTTAGTAATTTAGGGCCTCGGATCTTCTGAAACCATGATTACCTTGTCCCAAGATGTGCGACTGAGAACTTTCCCAACTGCTAAAGCGTGCTTCTATTTTTCTTATGTCAATTAATGAAGTATTGATTGTCTACCTTTTTTCTTTGTTTCTTTTAACCCCTCACATTCTTCTGCAATACAGTGACAATTCTGTTTCACTTGCAGATATTTGATCTTTTTGATGTGAAGAGAAAAGGATTTATTGATTTTGGTGACTTTGTTAGATCACTTAATGTTTTTCACCCAAATGCTCCTCAAGAAGATAAAATCAGTTGTGAGTCAAAGAAATGCCACAATAGTTTGTGATTTCAGTTGTTTTTCCCTTTATTCACGTTTTAAGTGCAGAAACTTTTATTAACTCTTGAATATTTGGAACGTTGCAGTTACATTTAAGCTATATGATTTAGATGGTACGGGATTTATCGAGCGCCAAGAGGTACTTTAATTTAATTTATCCCAAGTTTCGTTATACGTGATGTGAAAACCCATGTTTGGCTAATGTTTAGGAACTGTCTATAATCGGTGAATTCACTTTTTATCCACACATTTTGTGGGTCTATAAGTAATACTCACTTATCTATCATTCATTTCTATCTCTTTATAATTGAACAGTTTATAAACACTTCCCAAACATGCTTAGCTATGTTATGTGGGCCCATTAATTAAGGTCAAGTACCCAGTTTGAACATTCGATGCTTGGACATGGGTGTGGTATGGAGAATTTTTCATTTTAAATATGAAATGATAGATTTTCAACTAACAATATTTGATCACTCCCTAATGTAAAACTGTATGAGTCCATTTAATGTATTTATAAAATCTTCATCATGTCACTACCTTTATCAGTTATAACCACCAATCCGTGTCTACCTTTCCCTGGCGCCAAGCCCAAACCCCACCAAATGGCAAAAAAATTTAACAAAGGAAAAGAAAAAAATGCAAGCTACTCCTTTCTCTATACCAATCTTGTCAACCCATGTGGTATTAATTTTATATTATTCTTTTTATTGACACAGTTTTGCAAACTGCTTTATGGTCTGTGATTTCTGCAGGTTAAGCAAATGTTGATTGCACTTTTATGTGAGTCTGAAATGAAGTTGACAGATGAAAGTATTGAGATAATACTTGATAAGGTCTACCGCCATATCATTTGTTCTTCCCCTGAATTGTTATTCGTGGCTATAATTTTTGTAAATTTTTTAAGACTGGCTCAAGGATTGCCGTTTCCATTGGTTTTTACGAGGAAATTATAAAAGTGAGAAAGAATAAACAAAATTAAGAAAAAGGGTCCACTTTTTTATGTCTGATCTTGGTATATTTTATCTTTTGAAGCCAGACTTTGTTTGGCTTGTTAATTGAGTGATGCAGGACCCTAGCCTTCCGTTCTTTAATTGGAGCTTTTGAATAATATTTTTTCTGGAATTCAATGCTCTTGCATTATAGTGGCACTGTATTTAGTAGTTATGTCGTGAGGTGATTCTGTCAGAAATTTCATTCTTTTCTTATTGCTTCATTGAACAGACATTTCTTGAGGCGGATATAGACCGGGACGGTAAAATAGACAAATCTGAATGGCACAATTATGTGGAGCGAAATCCTTCGGTGATGAAGATAATGACACTTTCGTATTTGAGGTATCTTGATGTTATCCCTGGCTAAGCCTAAAAAAATGTGAAGTTACTTCTAAAAGTTGCACACTTGAATCATTGAAGTTATGAGTTGTGAATTTTGATCAAATGCAGGGATATAACCACCACATTTCCGAGCTTTGTTTTCCACTCCGAGGTCGATGAAATCGCTACATAAATTAGAAGACATAGTCTAGCTGTTATATTTTGAATATACAAGAAGCATACATTAGTAATAAAGAAAAATGAGAACTTGTGGATGGATATATGGTGAGTAGCATCTACATATGCTTGTTGGAGGTTGTGGTAGGTTTAGATGTACCCTTCTTCTGCGCCATCTGTAATGCACATTCTAACATGCACTTCTGCTTTCTTTATCCATTTGTGGTGTTGAAATGTGAATTGAGGCTTGATCTATTGTACTGGATGGAGGAAAATTCTGTATCGACTTGATGATTATCATGTTGTGTTAGGTCAGGCTAGAGGCGTCAAGAGGACTAGACCGCCTATAGATGTTGTGTCGTGGGCTGGCTCGTGTGAAGGGGCGGAGAGAAATACCATTTGGTGAATACTGGATACCCACATGAGAAGGGCGTCTCGAAAATGTTATAAATATAATTAATTTGTTATATATGCTATATATTAATATATTGAAAAGTTGAAGGTTTAAAGTTAAGTATATTTTAAATTCTTTTTATTTTGACCAAATAATTAGATTTTGATAAGAGGAAAAATAAGTGTATCCATATTGGACTCTTTTTGTTGCTAGTAATTAATTAGAATAATAGGTTAATAGATTGGTGGGGACTTGCAATATTGATTTGAGTAAAATTCTTTTCTTTTTTTTAATTTCTATCACACGTGATTTTTTATTTGATATGAAAACAATAGTGTAGTACAATTCAAATGTCATTTTTTGAAACTAACATTTTAATTTAGAGGGTGAATTTGATTCTTAAATTTGGAGAACCAAGCGCGCACTATAATTAAATGCAGTCAAATTACTTAAATTTTTAATAAACAAAAAAAAAAAGAACATAATAATTTGGTAAAATAGAGAAATAAGCCCTTTTTTATCCCTATTTTTTTTTTTCAAAATACATTCTTTACCGTCTTCTTTTCAATCACACGTTTTTCAATAAAATAATATTACATGCAAATCAAATATTTTTTCTTATTTTTTAAGCATACATTTTTCATCAATTAATTATTCCAAAATACATTCTACATTAAAAATGAAGCTCAAACATGCCCTTAGTGTTAAATATAAAGAGTCCGTTAGAGCATTTTAAAACTTTTTACTTTCTAAATTTATGAACGCTTTGAATTGTAGAAAATATCCTTTAAAAATAGAGAGAGACTAAGTAAATAATTAATTTAGATTTTTTTTTTTTTTAAGAAAACATATGGACTCTATAATTGAATTCCTGTATTGTAAAATTTGATCTAGAGGCGACCCATGCGTCCATCGTCTTCTCGGAGACTTGCATTCTGTCTAAATTAGAGAAAATGTATAAAATGCTCGATACATTTTTATTTTTTATTTTTGGCAAAATTTCAGAGAAAAATATCATCCTATGCAACCTTGTTTTGCTTTTAATAAAATTAAAAATAATAATGTAAGAAATAAAATAAGAAAAGATTTAGCGTCCAGAAATTTATGTCTTAAAAATTTATCGCTGAAGACTATTGGAAAAATATAAAAATAATAAAATTTAAAGAACTAAAAGATAAACGAAAATAAAAAATAAAAAAATTTATTTATGAAATTTACGACGAGACCATAAATATTAAATTAATTAATTAATAATAAAAAGTAAAAAAGTAAATGTTGTCAAATAAAAATCAATCAACTAATGTGATGACTATAATACCCAGAATCGGCCGATATACGCATCGAAGGCCACGTGGATTTTTATTAAGAACACTCGTGGTTGATCCGCTCTGCCACCACAATAGGCGAAGACTTGACACATCTACCTAGGGCTGTAAGTAAAAATCACCGAACCGAAAAATCGAACCGAACCGCATTTTAGAAATCGTCGGTTTGGTGCCACGTGGACCCTTCAACGAAATGATTTTGAACCAAACCAAATCGGTCAAAAACGGTTTTGTTTATGTTTGAGAATTTTAATTGCGGTTTAAAATCAAATCGGACTGGCGAAAAAATATAAAAAAAAATGAAATTTTTTGAAAATTCATCCAAATATGTAAAAATTAAAAATCAATAGTTTTGTCATTTATGTGTATTTTTGTCAATTTATAATTTTCTATTACATATATATTATTATTATCAAATAATCCTAATTTATATCTAATAATATCAAAACTAACATAATCTATAAAAAACCATTGTCATCTTCAGAACTCAAATTTCTACAGTTGTTTCTGAGTCGGCATTCTCAATTGGAGGTCGGATACTTGATTCATTTAGGAATTTATTAGATGCAAGGATGGTTGAGACTTGTATATACGGAAAAAAATGGTTGCAAATTAAGAATGAACCTATAGTGTTGCGCCAATATTTAGATACAGTGAAAGCATTTGATGATTCAATGAAAGTTGTGGCATGTGATTTATATTTTCTATTACAATATTTTTAAATATTCTCTTATCTATCTAGTATTCAATACTATGATGATGTAACGAATGTATTTGTTTGACAATGGAGCCTATGAATCATGTGTGACAACAATTGATATTTGAGTATATGTGAGAAACTGAATTCGTAACAATATACAACGGTAAGATTGTGTAATTATTATGTTTAGATATTATAAACAATTAATTTATCATTATGGTTGATTATTCTCTATGTCTAATCAGTGGTTTTGTTTTTAGATATGATGATCACGAAATCTTGTTGAACATTATTATATTTTTTGGGCTTTATATGTAGTTTAATAGACTTGTATTTTAACGTTATCGTAACGTCTTAATCTAAAATGGCAAACAAAAAACTGTATTTTAATTTATTGTGATTTCACTTTGATTTAGTTGGTATTTAAATTTGTAGTAGATATATTTAGTTTGTTTTAGATTTATTACTAGTAAGATATAAATATATATTGAATTCAATGAATTAATATTATAAAAGTAGATAGACAAAAAAATATATGGCGAAACCGACGGTTTAAAATTGGACCAAACCGTTAGGTTTATGTTTGAATTTTTTTCAAACCGTTCAAAATGATTTGATTTAGATTTGAGTTTTTTTCTCAAACCGATTTAAACAGTTTGGATTGAAAACTTGTCAAAAATCGATAAAATCGGACCGCTTACACCCCTACATCTACCTTCGCCTTAGCCATTGTTATCATTCATTTGGTCTTCATGAGGCATTGCTAAATTGACATATGCCTTGACGAGGTATGCATCCATATTTGGTAAATGTCATTTGAAGTGTACAACATGCTTGACAATGTCTTTGTTTTAAAAAAAAATTGGAGAGAAAACATTTTTTTTTTTTAAATTGTCAAATGACAGTTTGTCGTGTGACAAAATGTACCAAGTTTGATTGTCCAAATTTACACCTACGTAATTATGCGTCCTCGAAATTTGCATGCAATCCTTAGGGATCAAGAAAAATCTTTTATGATTAACCTCTACAAGGAAACCTAATCGTGCAAGAAAGCATACTCATGGAAGGAAACATACCATGACAAAACAATAACTTGTGCGAAGCAATGAGTTTACGACATTTGATTAGGACTACATGCTTAGTGTCTTGCTCCACAAAAATCAGCCTCTTATAAATAGAGACGTGGGAAAAATCAAATATACGCTATGCTTTTCTCTAAACTCCAGCTAATTTTTTTTTTTTTTTTTTTGTTCGTCTCTCACACTCAATCCCCCTTATTACTTTATACCTACAGTTGATTTGGTCGTTGAAATACCAATGATCACCGATTCCTTTTCTTGCCTTGGTGATCTTGGTACTACCAATTTTTGCCCTAGTGTACAAGTAAACATACATGTTGATTTTGTTTTAATGTTCTAAACTAATAAATAAATAAAATAATATATTCTTTGAACTTTATACGTATTCTTGAAACAAATTTACTTAAAATCATAAATAATACAATTACTTGAACTTTATACATATTCTTTAAACCAGAGGCGCCAACCCGGGATTTAATCCCAGGCCAAGTAGCAGATCTCAAAAAAATAATGGAATAAAAAATTTAACATGCACAGTAGTTTTTATTAAAATCTGATGAAATACAAAGATAAAATGGATACTAGGCAAGAGCTCATCGGGTAACCGTGAATTAGAAAATCAGACAAATATTTCTCGGTTAATAAGATTTTTTTAAAAAAAATATTCCAATTGTTGACTCACTAAAAGTGCGGTCCAATCTGAATGGCCCAAGGAGTAAAGTCCAATTGGAGAAAATCAAGACAAAGACCCAAGTTGGAGTGTTGGCGAGATAAAGGTCCGTCAAATTGGTAATGACATCGCCCAAACCTGCGCAATGCGCAGAATCTGCGCGAATGAAATACCCTGCCGTCGCCCAAAGCAACGAGTCTATCATCGCTCAGACCTTCGAATCGCCCCAAGTTGTAGCCACGTCAAACATTTTATTTACTCAGAACGACGGTTATTGAAACAGATATCGAATACTTTCGTCAAGATCCACAATTCTAGGAGCCCAGTTGGGAGCAGTTGAACGACAACAACATGATGACAGCAGTTAGATATGGCAGTTCCACGATTGCCCAGCCACCATGAAGGAAGTGGGTAGTTATGGATTGGTCAAGGAGTTTCCAAACGGTTTACCACAAAGAAAACCATTAGAGTAGTATAAAAGGAAGAAGAGACATGGAGAAAAAGACCCCGAATCAAAAACTCTTAACAGAAAATATGTAATTTCAATTTCTTATTATAACTTTAATTTCCTTCTTTTAGTACTCGTGTGCCTGCGCCCTTTAGATGCATTCTGTTCATTTTTTATTGTAAATCTTCGTTCGCCAATAAAAAACATCCATTTTTGGGACTTTATCTCAAGAGGTTTGTTCCTTACACAATCGTCTGATTTTCCTTTTAATTGTTAGCGACCCAAAAACCGCGTGAAACAATTTGGCATGCCCAGTGGGACACTTGGTGTTTGGTTAGTGAAGATACAAAAGTAAAACATTATGCCTCATAAAAGTTCTGATAAGGAACCAACGGGTTAAGGAGTAGTCCAGTCTGTAGTCGAACGATATGAGGAGCAACAAAACTCTCCACGAACAGATGGACGAAGTCAAAGCAGTCACAGTCGTTATGAGCTAATGACAGAGTTGAGTCCTCGCACCATGCGTGCATTGCTTGGGGAACTCACGCAAGATGTCGTTGAACAGGTAAACTTACGAAATGTTCATAATATAGAAAAATTCGTTCAAAATGGGAACATGCATTATGACAATATGGCTAAACAACTTAGTACATTAAATGAAGTCATGAACAAATTAGTAGGCCAAATATGTCAACATGTTGCACCCATAGGGAGTCGCTTTCAAACTAGGACGATAGTAGGGCATACTTCGCCACACAATCTTCCTGGTTTGAACCCATCAGGTCAAAGTTTAGAACCACCTTTCGGCCCATTTACCTCAAATCAAGGGGGGTTGGAACACCAAATTTGAATGGTGATAACATGGTTACACACCTGGGGAGTAATTCAAACATAAGAAATAATGGCCAGAATAATAGACAAAACACCTTACGTGCTAATGATGGGTTAAATACTCAAGTCAATGGCCATAATGGCCCAAACAATGACACTTTTGCCGCCAACCAAGGGCCAATTGTTAGGCCTCACATAAATCAACCAGTAAATCAACCCGTAGGGACTTCGTATGATCCTAACATCATGTTGAAGAATCAAATAATGGAAATTGTGCAGGATCAAATGGCTGTTGGAGTACGTTATGTCATTAAGCCGACCTACACAAAATCATATCCTAATTGGATAAACCAAGCATATCCATGGCCTAGGGGGTACAAGGTGCCAAAGTTTTCATTATTTACTGGTTTGGGAGAAGTGTCTACCCTAGAGCATGCAGGGCGATTCACGCTGCAAAGTGGCGAAGTAAATGATTATCATAAGTTGAGGTTGTTCCCTAGTTCATTAACGGGAATAGCTTTTTCCTGGTTCATTAACCTGCCAACAAATTCCGTTCAAACATGGCAACAAATGGAACAGTTGTTCCATGCTCAATTTTATAAAACTGAGTCTGAAGTCACTATGGCTGATTTAGTGAATTTACATCAAATGTCCAACGAATAGGCAGAAGGTTTCCTTCAAAGGTTCAAAACAGCCATGAGTAAATGCTTTGTACCTCTGTCTGAGAAGGAATTTGTTAAAATTGCACAAAGCTGTTTGAGCTTTGATTTAAAAAAGAAATTCAAGGATAGGGAGTTCTCGGATTTGTTCCAACTCAGCGCGAATGTAATCAGATATGAACGATTAATACGAGAGGAGGAACATATGAAGAATTCTAGTAAATGGACTTATTATAAAGACCCAAACCTCAATATTCATGCCGTCAATGATGAATATTACGATCAAGCTGAAATATGTTTGGCCGAGCTAGTTAAGGGAGATGCATATGCTTGTCCCATAATGGTTAAACCTAGAGCGCTGGGCAAAGATGAGCCTGTAAGAAGTGAAAACAAAAAGGCTAGGACATTTTCATTTGATGTTACTAAAGCTCACCTTATATTCGATAAGTTGTATAAAGACAAGCAAATAAAGTTGAGCAATAAGCATAAATTGCCAGACCCTGAGCAAATTAAGGGTAAAAAATATTGTAAATGACATAATACATGATCACATATGACTAATTATTGCTTGGTTTTTCGTCATGTGTTACAGGATGCTGTTGAATCAGGACGAATCACGTTCGAAGAAAAGAAGAAGATGGCAGTGGATGAAAACCCGTTTCCACAGCCACTAGGGGTTAATATGGTGACAACTGGTTTCGAAGACAAGTTACCAAAATTCAAATTGGTGATCGATGATGGGGAGGAAGATTCCAGGCCTCATCTCAGCATTTTTGAGCGTATCAAAGGGAAGGAACCTAAGAAGGATGAAGACGTCCTATGTGCGATGTGTAAAGAAGAAGTGGGAGTAAAGGCAAAATCGCCAAAGATATGGCAACATCACCATCGCCCTGATTTCATTCCAAACGCTTAGCCTTTTAGAGAGCGAGGTACGTCGTTTTATAGGGGACTAGTGGTGGCAATGGGCCGAGCCGAGCCGGCTCGGCCCATGCCCAAACGAGCTCGTGGCTCGTGCTCGCACGAGCCGAGCTCGTGGCTCGTTACCCACGAGCCGAGCTTCGGCTCGGCTCGTGGGATTTTGGGCGAGCTCGGCTCGTGCCCGAGCTCGCCCAAACGAGCCGAGCGGCGAGCCGAGCGCTCGGCTCGGCTCGTTTTTTTAATTTTTTATTTTTTTTTTTCTTTTAGTGTTTTGTGGACAGCCACGAGCCGCTTTGCCTCGTGGGCTTGTTGAATTTGGACGAGCCCACGAGCCGCTCGCTCGTGCTCGTCTCTCTCTCTCTTAAATTTTTTTTTTTTTGTTTTTTTTTACATAAAATAACAGGCTCGGCTCGTGGCTCGTCCAATTTAAATTTTTTTTTTTTTTTATATATACAGACGAGCCGAGCAGGCTCGGCTCGTCACCCGTTTGGACGAGCTCGGCTCGTGCTCGGGCTCGTTTTTTTACGAGCCCGAGCGGCTCGTGGGCGTGAACAGTACGAGCCGAGCGGGCGAGCCGACGAGCCGCTCGGCTCAATTGCCACCTCTATAGGGGACTGCCTTTAGAGAAATGGTTCAGGCCGACCAATCAAGGGAGAACGTTCAGGCCACAGCCTTAACAATCAAATGTATAACATTCATTCCAGTATGAGGCAGGAAGGGTAGTACCTTTCAACGAGATGACCAGAACGCAACAGAGGCGTTTTCAATGCAATTATGGAAGAATGATGAGGCAACAATAAGGATTACCACTTCCTAAGGTGCCTAAACTTCTCAAAGTAAACGATCAAAATATCCTCGAAGATAGTGAAGAAACTGGGACAGGTGAATCAATGGGGGAGTTGCCAGAAAGTTCATTCGGAAGGTCGAGGTTTGAGCGAGATAAAAGGGATTAAGAAGATCCGGACCAACCTCTTACTATCCAGTTCGGTACGTTACCTCCTATCCTGGCTAATAGCTGATTAGTTCAAGAGTAAAATAAAACAAGAAGAATGAGGGGAGGATAACGAAGAAGAAGCATGTGTGTTGGAATGTAATGAAGGCCAAACCTCTAAGGAGGCAGCCGATGGGGAAGAAGATGATGGCATGACCGACATTGAAGAAGAAATTGATCTGGAGGCAGAAAGGAGGAAAATAGGAGTTTCGCGCAACACCTTGTTGAAACAATTATACCAAGAGGGAGTTCGTGAGGTAGACTTGTTGGGAGAACCATCCGGGTGTTCTTTCGATTTTTATGTGCTGTATGGGACGCCCAGAGGAAAAAGAGGGTACCTTGCTTTGAAAAGTACGGATCACCTCCGAGAATAATGCCTCCCCAACGGGTTGGGTAACTAGAGAAGAAACATTAGAAAATGGGAAAGAAAAGGCCCGGGAAGAAAGAGTCCAGTGCGAAATGCTGCACGTGGATTTATCCCAAAGGAGTAATTCAACAGATGACAGACAAGAAGTAGAAATAGACGCTACTGAGAAAGTCATATTTAAAAGGCCGGCCATGAAGTTAACCAAACAGTTGAGGCTGTTATATGTGAAGGCTTTAGTCAATGGAATGCCTGTAGCAAAGGTACTCATTGATAATATGGCAGCTATAAACACCATTCCATCCAGAATGATGAGGAAAGTAGCCAAGACCAATGGTGATATGATTCTAACAGAAGTTATCCTGACGAGTTTTAACGGGGAAGCCACCTCGGCTAAAGGGGTTATACCACTCGACATAACGGTAGGAACAACCACCAGAACTATAGTTTTTTTTGTAATAGACGATCTCACTAGTTACAACGTGTTACTTGGAAGGGACTGGATCCATGAGAGTCGCTGTATACCTTCATCGCTCCACCAATGTTTGGTTTTCTGGAACGATAAAGGCGAAGCAAAAGTGGTGCAAGCAGATCATAGGCCTTTCATGGCAGAAGCAAACTCAGTAAAAATATTTATGTACGAAGGGAATTATGGGCCCGTCAGAGTAGTCCAAGACGTGGAAGAAACCCAAATTGTCGCACAAAGTGATGAGCCATTTTCAATCGATGCGTTTACCGAAATGTTCAGTCAAATGAGGTCAAACACAATGGCATTGGAAGAGCCAGTTATTGGCAAAAGGCTAATCAAAGAACTTTAGATGAGTTCTCAACAATATAGTCAAATGGCCGACATTCAGGCCTTTAAAGCCAAATTGATGGCTTTCAGTGAAGAATGCAAGAACGTGACGAAAGAAAAGGCAGCACTAAAAGCATTGGGAGACAAATTAGCAGTGTTCGTGATGGAGCAGACTATGCGCCAAAGAGTTAATAAGGTAGATTGTTTGGAGGAGGGAACGCTTACAAGAAGTATGGACGATGAAACAATGAGGATCGCCAAACCTGGATACGCTCAAGCACAGGATCCACTGATCAAGGTGAATATTGGTGGTAAAGAGGAAAGTCGCCCAACATTTATTAGCTAGATATTCACTCAAGAGGTTAGTGATAAATTAATCGCTTTATTAAAAAAATACAAAGATTGTTTTGTTTGGGAATATGAACATATGCCTGGTTTAGATAGAAACTTGATAGAATATAGATTGCCAACTAAACCGGATTTTAAACCTCATAAGCAACCTCCTAGGCGTTTTGCTCACAATGTACTTCCTGAAATTAAGAAAGAAATATAGTGATTACTGAAAGCGGGTTTTATTAGAACGGCCAGGTATGTTGAATGACTATCCAATATAGTGCCGTATTAAAAAAGAATGACAAGTTAATGATGTGTATAGATTTCAGAAATTTGAATTTAGCCACGCCTAAGGATGAATATCCCATGCCTACGGTAGATTTTTTAGTGGACTCGATTGTTGGGCATGTAATGTATTCTTTTATGGATGGATATTCGAGATATAATCAAATTTACATAGCCGAGAAAGACATACACAAAATTGCCTTTAGATGCCCTGGATTATTAGGATGTTTTGAGTGGGTAGTCATGCCTTTTGGGTTAAAGAATGCGGGGGTGACCTATCAAAGGGCGATGAACCTGATCTTTCATGACATGATAGGTAAATTCGTGGAAGTCTATGTAGATGATATTGTGGTCAAATCCGTTAAAGAAGATGACCATTTTGAACAACTTAGATGTTCATTTGAGCGAATGAGGCAGCATAAACTAAAGTTAAATCATTTGAAGTGTGCATTTGGGGTTAATGCAGGAAATTTCCTTGGTTTCCTCGTATACAAAATGAGGATTAAACTCGATAAAAACAAAGTGAAAGTCATTCTAGAGACTAAGTCCCCTAGTAATAAAAAGGAGCTACAAAGGTTCTTAAGCCAAATAAACTTCTTAAGACGCTTTATATCTAATTGTGCAGGGCGAACGAAAGCTTTTTCGCCTATTTTAAAGTTGAAAAATCAGGACGAATTCGTCTGGAAGGAAAATCATCAAAAAGCTTTTGAAAGCCTGAAGGTATATGTAACGAATCCATCGGTATTAGTGTCCCCACTCCGAGGACGGCCAATAAAGTTGTACGTGTAGACTGAGCAGGGATCGATAGTCGGGATGGTCGCGCAAGAAGACCAATTTGGTGAAGAAAGGGTCATTTACTATTTAAGTAGGCGATTGACAACGTGTGAATGTAATTATTCTATCGAGAAATTATGTCTCACATTGTATTTCACATGTACAAAATTAAAGGCTTATCTACGGCCTGTGACAGTTTATTTGATTTCTAAAGTAAACTTGTTTAAATACATGTTCTCTCGTCTTGTTTTGCATCAAAGAATAGGCCTTTGGACTTTGGCATTGTACGAATTCGAAATAAAATACATACCCCAAAAGGCAGTTAAAAGTCAGGCATTGGCTAATTTTCCGGCCGATCACCCATGCCTTGACATAAAACTGGAGATTGATTCATTTGAATTAAAACCATGGATCTTATATTTTGACGAATCGAAGACTTCCAAAGGAGCAGGTGTAGGGGTAACCTTAATAAATCCATTAGGATTTTGTTATAAATTCGCATTCACTCTGGATAGAATGTGTACCAACAATCAGGCCGAATACGAAGCCTTAATTGTGGGTCTAGAATTGACGATAAATATGCAAATAAAGAATGTGATTATTAGGAGCGATTCCCGACTGGTAATTCACCAATTGATTGGTAATTATAAATGCCAAAGTGACTCCATCATAAGTCAATACGAAATTGCCCAAGAATTGTTGGAAGAATTTGACCAGGCAGAGCTCCAATGTGTTAATAGAATGTACAATGACATAGCAAATGAGTTGGCACAAATGGCATTGGATATTCAAAAGCGTTGAACTGGGAATCTACCTGTGAATATAGAGTGATATTGTCTATAGTCCAAAGAAGGGCAAAAAAGGCAGAGGTTAGGTGCATAGAAGATGGAGATGTAATGGAATGGAGGGCTGAAATTAAGGGGTTCCTTAAAGAGCCTAACGAAGGAAGTAGTAGAAAAATGAAGTTACATTCGCTAAATTACACATTGATAGATGGGGAGTTGTTTAAGAAACGTTATGATGGTGTGTTATTAAAATGTGTAAGTGTGTAAGAAGCTAGAACAATTATGGCCGAAGTGCATGAAGGAATATGCGGAACGCATCAAGCCGGCCAAAAGATGCGATGGTTAATTGTTATAAGTGGGTATTTATGGCCCAAAATGGGAGAGTCGTATGTTCAATATGCGAAGAGTTGCTTAGCATGCCAAAATATGGCCCAATACAAAGAGCTCCAGCAAGAGAAATGACGCCTATCATCAAACCGTGGCCGTTCAAGGGTTGGACGATAACTTGATAGGAAAGATTTACCCCCATCGTCCAAGCAACACACGTTTGTTTTAATTGCAACAGATTTTTTCACTAAGTGAGTTGAAGCAATACCTGTAAAGGAAATTATCCAAAAAAATGTTATAGAATTCATCCGCGATCATATTATTTATCGATTTGGGATTCCACAAACTTTGATGGTAGATCATGGAATGTCATTGAATGGGGATCAGGTGAAGGAATTCTTAGGCGAATGGGGAGTCCGTTATAAATTTCACGCCCTATTACGCCCAATCTAACAGGCAGACAGAATCTTCAAATAAGCTTCTAAAAACTATCATGAGGAAAATTATAGATGAAAATGTCAGGAACTGGCACGAATGTTTAAATAAGGCATTATAGGCTTATAGAACGTCGCCCCGTTCAAGTATCAAAATTACTCCTTTCCAACTTACTTATGGACAGGAGGCCGTGTTGCCTATGGAAATCAATGTGCAGCCAATCA
The DNA here is from genome assembly GCA_019097785.1 of Fraxinus excelsior. NCBI lineage: Eukaryota > Viridiplantae > Streptophyta > Magnoliopsida > Lamiales > Oleaceae > Fraxinus > Fraxinus excelsior. Next base: position 28,097,918 of record CM032635.1, on the reverse strand, counting down.
GGGTGCGTTGGCAATATAAACTAAGCGACGAAGAGTATACCGAGTCACTAGTTCAAAATTTGTTGGAATTGGACGAGTTGAAGTTAGACGTCCTAGATAGATTGCAAATTCAAAAGCAAATGATGGCTAACGCTTATAATAAGAAAGTTATAGCCAAATCTTTTAGCCTGGGCGATTTGGTCTAGAAGACGATACTCCATTTGGATAGCAAGGATCCAAAATATGGCAATGGTCGCCCAACTGGGAAGGGCCATATAAAGTTTGGGGCATGTTGCCCAACGAGGCTTACCACTTGGAGGATTTAGACGGTACTAGGCATGTTAGATTCATTAATGGTAAGTACTTGAAAAAATATGTTCATTTCTTATGGGAAAACGAACAAATAAAAACATGAGTAGCACAATTGCACAGTGCGATTGTAGGTAAACGAAATGAACAATTTGCATTCAAATAAACCGAAGACACAAAAATGCATTCAAAATAAGGTTCTTTATTACCACGCATCTCTTACATAGGCCGCTAATTATAGCAGGTTGTTATCTATCTTCTACTGACTATAAAGCTAGAAAGATGGAATAATCAAAATACATCTAGCCGCAAATCTTAGCAGGCTACAAATGGTGTCCCGGTTGATGTGACAGAAAGAGCGAAATCGGCCGTCCTTGCCTTTCTAAGTGGACATTGCAAAGGACAAGCAAAAAAAGTTAAGAAGCACTTGCAACAAGCAATTAAGTTTCGGCACCTCTTCATGCATATCGTTGCAGCAGTAGGCAGGAAAGAACTTTGCCGCTGAGGAAAGCTTTCCGCAAGGGCGCCGAAAAGACCTTTATTGGTCAAAGACCACCCCCTCAACCGACTGACAAGTAAGAGGGTGAACTGACCTCACCCGCCTTCTGCTGGCCAGAAAATATTTCATATACCTCCCATACCAAAAGTGATATTAAAGTAAAAGACACATTTCTGCGAAAGATGAAAATGGTGACTGATTGCCAGGAATGCCAAGCAATGGCAAGAAAGTGGAATCGAAGAAAGGTATGAAGATGAATGTGATAAGTGAAGATACACATACATTTATAAGGGTTTGAAGGCGAAAAGACGGAATGCGAATGGCCACATTCATGCGTAACAGTCGAAATTGAATGGCCCAAAAAACTTGGGGGAAAGAATGCAGAATACTAAGAGAGAATATGTATGAATCTTAGCGTACAACATTTAATACTTAGGGAATTGATTATTAAGGACGAATACGTCGATTAAATTCGTAAGAAAATAGGATAATCATTCATTAACAAATAGTGGATGATATTACATTCAAAGTTGGCAATGACAATCAATGCGAATTCAAAAAAGGAAAAGTGAAACATCGAATGTTTTACAATTCGCCCCAAGCTGAGCGCATCTCTTCCATGAGTCTTCCCCATTCTTCTTCCTGCTGAGAAGAAATGACGTCCAACTTGCTCACCAGACCGTCATCAACCTCCAATTTGTTGTACTGCTCAATCAAAGATTTATTCATTTCAATCCCTCGGGAGGCATTGCAGTTTTTAGCAGCTATTCTCGCCTTGCAGTCGTCCATCTTTACTTGAATCTCTTTCATCTCCGCAGCCAAATTTAATAACAAAGAGTCCTCAACCATGACCTCAGAAGAGATATCGATCAATTCAGCGTTGGTTTTATTAATCTCTTGAAGCAGGGATTCTCTTTCAGACACAACATGAAGATATTGAGTACTCTTGGCCTTTAATTCCACATTCCTAGCTAGCAAAGAGAGGATATCAACATGGAAAACCTTCAGCTTCGCCTTGAAGTTGGTGGAAACGTTGAGCGATGGAAGTGAAAGTGTGTGCAGCAATTCTGCGCCCAACGTTTCCAACTTGTCTCTCTGTTTGCCAACATTGGCATGGCCAATTTCCATGTTCATGAAAGAAACATATTCAAGCAGTGATTGTTTAAGAGATTTCATGTGGTCGTCCGAAGGAACAGAAGATGGCGCAGAAGAATGACCAGCCGAACCAAGGTGAGATGTCTTTATTTGTTCCCAGGAGGTGAATAGATCTTGGATGGACCGTACGATGTCATTAGCATCCTGAGAAGAAAAACGCCATCATTAAAGATTTTTGCCACAAACACAGAGTAAAAACGGGGGTAAAGCAAGAGGCTACCTTGTAAACAATGTTACGAGGTCCAGGTACATCACCCGTCGTTTCAACCACTTGTGAAGAATTCTCCTTACTCAGGTGTGAAGATTCTGCCACACTTGACAGGCCCACGGGAATCCCTGCATAACTCAAAAGATGACAAATTAAGAGCCAGTAATACAAGTAGAGGCAAGGCACCAAAACATACACATTACCTTCTGGTTCTACGCTTGGAAGGTCAACACTATGGGAAGAAGGTGGTGTTCCTGCGGGCAGTAACGAAGGTACCAGGGCTAAGGATTTATCTGTCAAAGTAGCCCCTCCATCATCTGATTCGAGCAATGTAGCCTCAACAGAGGGTGATGAAATAGGGGTTGCCAAAGCTGGAGCTTTTGAAGCCTTTCTCCTAAGGATAAGAGGGGCATTATCATCATCACCATCATCGCCCTGCAAAATTGGGAAAGATGGAGCTGGCCGCTTACGGCTGGAAGCGTCTTTGGATACGGTAGCCTTTGGAGAAATAGACGGAGGAGTAGGGTGTTTAGTGCGAACATGCGATATATGACTTTCGCTAGATAAAGGGATAGCAGGAATGGGAGAAATAGAAAGTGGATCTACCCTATCTAGAAGATGGAAGGCACAGTTGACATCAGTTGGGAACAATCCGTTCTTCACAGACGGCCACAACTGGTCGAAGAGAGAGTGTGTGATAACAGTAGAATTAAAAGGAGCATAGGAAAAGCCTTTCGTCAGAAGATTATTATGGGTATCAATGGTTTGTGCCTCAGCTTTATTGATAGTATAAAAATGCTCTACTAAGTTCCTAGAATAACAAGGAGGAACGGGCCACGTTTGGCCAAAACCAAGTTGGCGAGCAAAAAATTGGGATGCATATATCTCAACCCCCGCCTTGGCATTTGTCCCTATGGCAATGTCATGAAATAACTCTCTTCCTACAAAAACTGAACCCAAACAGAAACAAATTTGTCTGCTTCGGCTAGAGTAGAAGGAGGCCGTACGTAAAAGGGGATTTGATGAAGAGGAAAAGGAAAGAAGGAAAGTGTTGAATTCAAAGTATAAAAGAAGGTAAAAACAGCTCTACTAGACATATTTACAGGGCCTAGTTGATGAATGAATAGCCCATAGCAACTAACCTCGCGAAGAAGGGATGGCGGAGCGCCAAGTTGTGGGAAAATAGGATCTCAACCACAATTGAGCAAGCTATAAAGGCCCACTACTAGTAGGAGATGCACCATTCCTTAGCTGGAATTGAAGAAAGGCCATACCTCTATAAAAGGCGGCCAAAAAGAAGGAACACAGATTCAAGGGTCGGCCTTGAGCTAATTCATGGGACAGAGGCAAATAGCTCATGGAAGGCTTTAGACTGGGAACGCAAAGAACATATTTACAAAGCCAGACCTGAAGGAAAGCGACACGCTCAGCATGGCCAGACTCAGAGACCAATGTATTATAATGACCTTGCATGCTTGAATAGGACTCAACCATCTTTTTGTCAAATTTTGGGGCAACACCATAAATCAAAATGTTAGGGGAGATGGTGTTGCCCAAAGGTGGAAGATTCACTAAAGCCCTAACATCCCTCACGGTAATAGACATTAGGCCAAGGGGGAAAACAAAAGTGTTATATTCAGACGACCATAAACTTTGGGCGATTGGAAAAAGCACTGGGTCATAAATAGGGGGTGAACAACAATTTTTAACAAATCCGAAATTTTAGCACGATCAAAAAATGCTTTGGTGGGGCCATGATTTATCATACGTGCATGTCATCTTTGAAAACTAGGATCAGTTTTGGGCCAAGTGCGAATACCTTTCTCGCGGATTGGCTTCAATGGCAGAGAATCCAGAAAAGGAAGAAGTCCAGCGCAAGGAAATACCTGACCCACCGCCGCCTTTCCAACCGATTCAGCATCAATAAAAGATGGGCCCAGATAGAACTCATTAAGGTCAGGTTCGATTTGTGTAAGAGGGTTTGAGTTTACGTACGGTTTAGGGAGGAGGTTCTGGAAATCCTCAAGACTGAAGGTGCCGTCAGAGAGAGTTTGTGAACAGGCCATTGGATATGGGATATAAGCTTGTTGGAGTTGGCCTGAGAGACTTAGCAAAGAAGCAAGAAGATGAACAATGAAGATAATGAGAAATGAGCGCATAATGCAGAGACGTGGTTTAATAGTGCTGTGAAATGGCGTGTCGTTTAGGTTATAAGGGTTTTTGTAGCGTTGGGCCTTTTCAGGCAAATAGAAAGAAATGATGATCGAAATCCTTGGGAATTAAAATGTCGCTGGAGCAAAGCGAATATGGCAAAAAGTAATAATCGATATTAATTCTGCCATATTGGGGGGTAATTGTTGACTCACTAAAAGTGCGGTCCAATCTGAAAAGAGTAAAGTCCAATTGGAGAAAATCAAGACAAATGCCCAAGTTGGAGTGTTGGCGGGCATTTAATGGCATCGCCCAAACCTGCGCAACGCCCAGAATCTGCGCGAATGGAATACCTTGTCGTCGCCCAAAGCAACGAGTCTATCATCGCTCAGACCTTCGAATCGCCCCAGGTTGTAGCCACGTCAAAAATTTTATTTACTCAGAACGACGGTTATTGAAATGGATATCGAACACTTTCGTTACGATCCACAATTCTAGGAGCCCAGTTGGAAGCAGTTGAACGACAACAACATGATGACAGCAGTTAGATATGGCAGTTCCACGATTGCCCAGCCACCATGAAGGAAGTGGGTAGTTATGGATTGGTCAAGGAGTTTCCAAACGGTTTACCACAAAGAAGACCATCAGAGTAGTATAAAAGGAAGAAGAGACATGGAGAAAAAGACCCCGAATCAAAAATTCTCAACAAAGAATATGTAATTTCAATTTCTTAGTATAACTTTAATTTCCTTCTTTTAGTACTCGTGTGCTTGCGCCCCTTAGATGCATTCTGTTCATTTTTTATTGTAAATCTTCGTTTGCCAATAAAAACATCCATTTTTGGGACTTTGTCTCAAGAGGTTTGTTCCTTACACAATCGTCTGATTTCCCTTTTAATTGTTAGCGACCCAAAAACCGTGCGAAACACCAACTATATCAGTGGCCTCACATATTGCACCAGCTTACTTCATTATTTTCTTTAAGAAATCATGAACACTTGAATGAATCAAATTATTTTCAACATATTAATTGTTAGTTTTTAAATAAATTAGGATAATAAAACTAATTAACAAACACGAATTTATATTTATCTTGAATTACTTTGACCCTTGACGCTTTTCTTTTTTCAAGTCGATGTACTGATCCATTTTTAAAACATCGAATGCACAAGCTTTGTGATCATCACTTTGCACTTGTTTGATAAAGATTTTTTGAAAAGTGGTTCTATGATAAGCGTTCTTTTATGTGAACACGTGGTTAGAAAAGTAGGGAAACATTACAAAGAAACGCAAAAATATATATATATTTTTTGTGATGGTTAAAAATGAGTTTAGTAGAAAAGCGATTATCAAAAAATAAAAATCAAATGGATTCAAAGAACAATTATTCATTCGAAACGAACAATTGATGAAATGTTTTCTTTCCTTTATAGGGCAAGCAGACACACTCAAAGTTGTTCCCCAAAGATCCATCACACCGAACAATACAACGTCATCCCCTCGCTTCTAATGAATGTATGTCACCCTCTATTTATGTGGATTTGAGCCGCTACTTCTCTCTTTCAATTGAAAATTAATTGATATTTGAATTAGGGTGATTATATCGCCACCATAATTTTTATTTCACACGCCACATTTTAATTGCAAACAAGCACCTCAATCTTTGCTCATTATAATAATTATTTCATTAACCTTTTTCAGCCAAATTCTTATTTTCGACCTTTCATTAATTAATATGTCTCGCCTTGAGATGAATTATATAAAATATTTTGTTTTTATGTTTTAAAATGAGGGAAATAAATATTTTTTCTTACTTTTTATTTATTATTTTTTAAAAAATATAATGAAAAGAGTAGATTGTTTTACGTCATTTCAATGGACTTTTAAACATAAAACTGTAATCATATACAAAATGTGTTAATTAATGAAAAATTTGAAGATAAGAATGACATTAAAAATCGTTAGAGACATAAATGTTATATAATAAGCAAAAATTAAGAACCTAAATACAATTAAATTATGGTGTAAAAAATAAAAATTGTAGTGTGAATATAATTATCCTTTGAATTTAACTATACACATTGGTGTGCATGTACTCATTATTGCTTTGCATGTGCATACATATTATACTCGGGCGAATCCAGGAATTTGGGTCAGTTAGGGTGGAGATCGTTGACCGATGACTGTCGACAATCAACGATCGTAATAGCCGAAAATATAATTCGATATATATATAAATGCACTAAAAAATTCTCATAAGTCATAATTCACAACTTAACCAAAAATGAGGAAAAAAGAGAGAATAAAAACAGAAATACAGTGGTCAGTGTACTGTATGCACCCCAAAATCCAGAAATTCTCAAATAACAAATAGATTTAACACAACTCTTAATTTGTGTGCTTATTCATTTACGAGTTTGTCAGTGCTCATTTGGAAATATTACCTATAGACGCCTGTTTCTATTGAGGAACTGGAAGCTGCAATTCAAGCTACTATTTCTCAAGCCAATTCTATTCTTTTTTTTAATCACAACACTCTAGAAGAATATTAAAGCCGTCAAAGAAAAGTATGTCTCACTTTTTTAAGTTTCTTCAGGAAAAATTTGCTGGCGACAACTCTTTATTTACTAGTTTTCTTGTTTTCCTTTCTGTGGTAAAATGAATGTGTTGTGTAGATAGAAGCCCTAAGTCAGAAACAAGAAATGGATGAGAAGGAACTACGTAGCCAAGTAGATGAAATCAATGCTTTGAAAGTTAAGTGACCTGGATTATCATGACTCCTGTTTTACCAGTTTTTGTTTTACGAAGCCGAAAGCCTAGCCTCTGAGCTCCAACTATTGCGCAGCCGCAACACCATCGCACCACAATCGTCTAGTCGACGGTGTAAAAAATTCATAGCAAAGCCCAAAATAATTTCTCCCTCCTTCGCTCCTCGTCGTCTCCTTCGGCTCTCCCAGTCTCTCTACTCCCTCTCTCAACGACTCAACCAGTTAATTGGATTTAAGATATTTGGTTAATGGTTAATTAATTGGTTTTAGGGAAAAGTTCATATCTAAAGTGTATTCTTTATCTCAATTCAAAAGTAAGGTAAATAGTTTGAAAATTCAAAAATCAGGTATGAATTTAATTAATTAAACATATTTATTAAATAAAGATAATAAAGTCACAGTTTGTGATTAATGATCACATATTCATAATTATAAGTTACAAATTTATTTACTGGTCACACATCGTCAAATTTTTTTATCACAGATTATTTCGATGTCACAGATCAAAAAATGTGTACGTGATAGATTATTTTGAGTTTCAGATTTTAAATTAGTTGGTCACAAATTATTTTTGAGTCACGTATAATTAAATTTTTAGATCTGAGTAATTGGTTACAGATTACCAAACATTTGATCGCAGATTACCGTCGCTACCCCCAATACTTGGTCACAGGTTACAGATAAACCAACACAAACTAACCAGCCACAGAACACATGACAAGACGAAAACTGAACCCCAACAACAACAGATCCGCCACCTACAACAGCAAACATAAGCAACCAACCACCAATCCGCCACTCTACAAATCCGCCAACAGTAAACAACAACACCCAATCCGCACACCCACGACGTCAAAGCAACCCATCCACACACCCCAGCAGCGGCTGCTGATCACAACCTAAAAAGCAAGAAAAACACATTGAATCGTAACAAGGTATCCGACAACGGCTGCTGGTTACAACAGCAGCAGCGAGCTGCTGCCTCGTGGGAGGCAAACAGCGATAGAGGCTCCAGACGGTGCTGCTGGAAGCAGCAGTCTAGCTGCTGCTCCAACGAAAGCTGCCGCCAGACCCGATGGAAGAGGAGGGGGAGTGGTGAAATGATAGAGAAGGGATGGGAGGGGAGGGGAGGGGAGGGGATGGAGAGGGAAAGGGGAGGGGGGGTAAAGAGTGAAAAATTAGGGTTATGATTTTTATATATCACCCTGATTTTTGAAAAATGAAACTTGGTCCCTGATTTTTGAATTCGAAATTTCAAACCCCTGGAATAATGTAATTTCCACTTGGTTTTATGGCTATTGGGCCATTGAAATTTGGGTAATAGAATTCAAGGGCCAGACTCATTAATTGGGTCTTTTTAAAATGAGGCCCAACAAATTTCTCAGGCTCAACCTGTTCTAGTCCAGCTCCCCGTCCACAACGCTTTTTTCAGTTCTTTCTTCTTCTCGACAATCCCGACGCCAACGGACGACTTGACGCTTCTAGCCGACCTAGCACAGGGGGCCACGGAGGCTGGCCAAGTGCTAGGTCCGTCCTTTATACTATGATTTATGGACTAGATTTCTTACTTGTTTAAAAAGTAGATGATGGTAAAATCTTGTGGAGAAAAAGTTATAATTTTATTTACCGATTACAAATAAATATTTGAATTTATTAATTATGAATTATATCTTTTATAGCGTAATGCATTAGTGTGGGTATGCATGAGTTTGGTTGGGGAAAATATAATTTATTTTTAAATTCTCTCTTTTTTTTATTTGTTAAATGTATTTAACTATTTTAAGTGTGATTTATGTGTACTTTGAAAAGTTATGGGGGTTTTATTTATATATATATATTTTTTAATTTATTCTACTATTATCTATTATCCCCATTTCTGATATAAAAAACGCAATTTTCAAATTCAGCCACCTCAATTTCTCAGGTCAACGATACTTCAAGCGGTCAGATAAAAAGATTCACAAGATCATTGAAAATAATTTCTGAATTCTGAGGATTTCTCTTCAATCTTCAGAAATCTCAAAAATAATCAATGGGTCGGAAACCGAATGACTCTGAGCCGACTCGTTGGGCATCTCGGATCCTGCTTTTGATCGGTTTGGTCTCTTGTTCTATGGTCTACATGTTCGTGTCATCAGTTTTAAAGCCATCAGCACCAGGAAATGATTCAGATGTTGAATCATTAGCACTGGCCGAGTCCTATGAAAATGGTGAGAAGTGGGTTAAAGGCGTAGAGAGTGGTGGCGCTACTGGTGGGTTGTGTTGTAAAGGGATTGAGAATTTGGAGCTTTGGGGGGCTGCTGTGAAATGGGGCACGGATTTCAAATTCAATTCGTCTGATGAATGTTGCAAAGCTTGTAAAGCCATGTGTACTGGAAATGATGGGCCTTGTCTTTGTGATGCCTGGGTTTTTTGTGGGAATAAGCAGGCTTGTGGAAACAAATTCGGTGAGGTTGGTTGAAATTTCTTCTATTTATTTTTTTGGTTTAATTTCTGTCCATAATCTGTTATGTACTTGGTTGGTAGATGATAGATATGGCTATGTATCAAATGCTTTATATTCTTTAAATGTTCATGCTGGTTGTAGAATTGGAAAAAAAAAAATTAGATGCATAATATGGTGTTGGAAAAATTACACTTACATGAAAAAAATGTAATTATAGTTGAGAACAAAACACTTAGAAGATAGTTAGCGTAAGACATTGACGACTTGCTCTCGTGAAGTAGATTCAAGTTCTCTATGACTTGAACAATCAAGAAGCTGGTTTAGTAGAAATGTCGTGAGCTTCCCTGCAAGATTAATTAGCCAACTGAAATGTTATGTAGTTAAAATTTAAAGTGCACTATATATTGAGCACAAACCTCTGCGCTAATAATACATTTTTTTTGACCAATAACAAACTCATAGCAAGGAAATATGAGAATTTTTACATGTTTGTGGATTAGTGCATGTATGTTTGTACACAGGACATAATAGAAGAAGTAATGCAGTTGTAGACATAGATCTTCTCCCAATCAATATGATTTTGCTAATCGAATCCTTAATTATCACTGGCATTAACTCTGTGATTTAGATAACTAATTTATTTATTTTTTGTTGTTTCAGTGTTGGTTGAAAAAACAAAAGGATTTACTGGCCCCTGAAAAGCAAGAAGTAGGAGACATAGTCGTGTGGACTTCTGGTCTTGTCTTTGGAAGAGGAGAGGTATATAACACTGAATTTTCGTGATTATTTTTCTTATTATTTTCTATGATGCAACCATTAATTATTTGTATCACTTATACAGAGAAGAACTTCGGCACGGCATAGCATTTGGTTTTAGACTATGCACATATCTGTCTCTGTGTTAATAGTTGCTGCTTTCTCTTAATTGTTACTTTCTCTCATCCTCTCCTTGCACTCTTCCGCTTTTGATATTTTCCTAATAAACCACCAAAAGTTTAGTCTTTTGTGATGCTGGCCTCTTGTGGATTATGTAAATTTTCTTCATGAATTAACTTTTCATTTTCTCTTTTCTTGTTTAAGGGTATTATTGGATTAGAGACAGAACACGGTACACTTCACATCAAGGTATACATTCTTATCCCCTGAGTTAGTTGAACAGGTCTTAAAGTTACTTTCACGGTCGAATGATTAGAAAGACATATATAGTTACTTAACCAGATTCATATCATTGATTTATTCATAAGTGGTTTCTTGTACATTTGGATCACGTCCCTCAAAGAAAGTTTCCAGTGGCTGCCATTGCAATTTCCAATAAGCTTTATAATCTTATATTATGAAAAGGGATATTTCGAGCAACAATAAAAGAAAAAATTAAATGATTATTAGGGTAATCTCTATTAAGTTTTATAGTCTTGTAGCTATATGTAAGAGTGTAATTATGCACCTGCATGTGAAGACAAATTAACAGCATTTATGTAAGCATGCTGCATAGAGAGATTGCCAAACTATATGTTACTAGTTTTTTCTTTTGGCCTTTACTGTTATTTGCATCAAATGAGTGGTCAAAGACTGTCATAAATTTGTTACTAAGTGATAATTAATGAATTAGATTATAGAGTTAGGCAAGGAACCTGCTTGAGGGTGTGTGCCTAAAAAGGTTGACAACTGTGACTCAAGAAACATGTCAACACGTTACATTTGTCTTGATCAATAAAAACTTTTTCAGTTGCATTATCAGAGACGATTTCGGTTGTCCAACATACCAAAAATATATATTTGAATGGATGAACTAAACAAAGTACATCATAATCATGCTTCTAATTCTCTTTCAAATAAAAAGACGCTGGAAACTGTTATAGAAACTATTTTCATATTATTTTATCCAAAGCATTTTACATGTTTTGATCAACAGGTTAGAAAATGGCTGAATCTACTTTCCAGAACTACTGTCTTTAAGAATGAGAAATCTTTTGCGAAATACTCCCGGAAGGATCTCAAGTTCCGACAACAAATCTATTTTACTTTATATCTATTGGTCATCAAAAGCAAAAAAAGTGTTCTCAATAAAACACCCACGAAGAAAAAGGAAGATTTGAGTGAGAGAAGAAGAGACTAGAAAGTTAGAGGAAGAAGAAATAGTGAAGTTTTGTACGGTAAGACTGTAAGAGTATGTTTGGTATGTAATAATGGACATGACTAACGATATCCTTCCTTAATGCTAACCAGTACAATCCAATCAACCTTAGTAAACATGTCATAAACTGAAGTAGAGGAAGAAATTGGACAGAGTATTTGGAAAGCTGCTGTATTTATTATATGATATGTGTTTCACTGATGAACTGCATAATCTTTGTGCAGCTTTTGCCCGATTGTTCTCCACTTTCAGTTAAATACATCCTAGAGTTGTTGGCATTACGCCATTGTGCAGGTTGCCATTTCTATCGAGCAGAAAGCCGGGGTCAATCTTGGGATACAAAAGGAAAACACATTAAAGATGTAAGAATTAAACTTTTTTTCTTGGTCTCGTGCATCCCTGATCATTGTATATCCAAATGTAGTCTTGACTGCTAAAAGTCTATTCGGTTAATTCATAGGCATCATTTTGATTTACATCACTTGCCTGATAATTATGTTTCATTTGTTGGTACCGTTTAGTGCCTTTATATACATTCATGAAGAGGAAGTTTGGCTAAGCTTAAAATTACATCAAACTTACTTTTAAGTAGATTTTTAGTTCTAAAACATGTTTGGATATGCTACTTTTCTTAATTGAAGTAAAAAAGTAACTTATTTTGATATCAAGGAAGGCGTTACTTTCAAATAAGTTCTTTTTCTATTCCAAATTTGACCATCAATTTTTTATTTTAAAATCTAACAATCTCGCTTATAACTTTTTTAAGCTTAGCACATGTGCACTATGTGCATGCATATAAGTTGCATAGACAAAGGGATCCATGAATTTTTATAGTATTAGACCAGTTTTATAGGAAATTAAAAGTGTGTGAAGAACCTAGATATTTTTTGTTTTAATCTCTTTCATCTTATTCTTTTTATTCATCCTCTTTTTTATGTTTTTGGTTAAAGATTTATTTACCTTATTTCTTATCTCTTTATTTCCGTTTGTGTTCTTGTTTTATGTTTCAAAGCTTTGGACGAATTCTTTTAATGACTAATCAAAGTTGTTATTTTTACACCACTTTAATTTGTTTGGAAAATCGTCTGATTATTCCATTTTCTGAAAATCAATATAGAGATGATTAGATGAACACAGTGCTGTTGAACGCCCCAAACTCTCTCTAAATAGAAAAATAATGAAGTTTTCCATACAAGTAAATGTTAATGTGTGATAAAGTTGAAGTCCTCTATTTAGAGCGTCGTCTGAATACGTATGTGGGTGTAGATTTGACCTCCCTCGTGTATAGATTTTATATTTTGACACAAAATCTCCAACTAGTAATTGGAATTAATATGTATGTATGGATTCACTCGCTTCATCCCTCCTGTTTTATTTTCATCTTTTTCGTCAAATTACACGTATTAGATCTCGTAATGAAGGTCTCTTATTATCTTATCAGGCTTCTTTCGGTCCTCCATTTGCTATCGTTCAAGGAACTCTTGAAGCCCAAGGAAAGATATTCAATAAAATCCCGTCTGAGTACTGTCCAATCATAAGAAGAGGATCGGTAGCATGGGTTGGCTCCGGTCCTGAATTCTTCATAAGCTTGGCAAATCACGAAGAATGGAAAAATTCGTATACCGTATTTGGTTCTGTACTTCCTGAAGACTTGATGATAGCTGAAACAATTGCTCAGCTTCCAACAAAATCAGATGTTTGGAACAACATTAATGTGTCAGTTTTAGAAATCTCTGTACCCCTGAGGATTCAAAGAATGAAGACTAGCGCGTCGTAATCTAAATACTGATTATAAGATTTTACCTTTTACTTTTTATATGAAGTTATAGGTTTTGTTGCATAGTTTCTGCCTTGTGCTTTTGTATTTTTAGAACTTTTCCTTTCATTACCCTCCTCAACATAGTTTACACTGCCCTTTCGCATAATGTGTTGTAACATTGGATTTTTCGACTTTTCGAGATATAACTATGCAATGCAAATGTATATTATTACCTTTTCGAAGCTGAGGCATTATGCAACATTAGCAGAACTGTGTATGTCTGAGGAAAGAGTTATAGGCAGACTGGTGCGGCCGGCCGAACATGTCGGACGTGGGTCCACACGGCCAACCTGTTTGTCCAATGGCTCCCTTTGCAAAGGGTCGTGTTTATATAGTTGTACACTATCGTCAAATGTAACACGAACAAAGTGGATAGGATTGAACCAAGGCAAATTATTAGTGCTTGATACACAATTATATAAATTGATCTTGACCATCTGTCAAACTTAAAAATATTGCCCAAACATTTTTCAAAAATTCATTTTCAATTATACATTATTTCATAAAATAATTTTACAAGTAAACTCAAAACTTATTCCCATTTTCTAATCTTACATTTTTTTTAAAAAAAAATTACTATTTCAAAACTCATTTGTCTCAAAAAATGAGCTCAAACTGGGGCAATTATCCCCTCATTGACAAAATATGATCAACATACCCTCGTGTTGGCCAAGCTCAACTCATGTTTTGGTGGTTTGTGTGTTTGACATACCCTCGTGTTGGCCCAGCTCAACCCATGTTTTGGTGGTTTGTGTTTTTGCGAGTACATGGAATATAGGTCAAAATCTATTCACATTACACTTCTAAAGTTTTGTTTTTTTTATTTTTTTTTTATAACCGTGGATGTCCGGGCCAGCTTGCGCGTACCTCGACTAATCCCACGGGGCCTGAAGTTTACAGTCGTTTCTCATCTCAGTGGCATTGAGGGGACTCGAACTGATGATCATTGGAGAGCAAACTTATTAAAGTTTTGTTAATAAAGCTCAATTAACGTGATCAATTTTCTCTTCAGAATTGAATTGTTTGAGCTAATCTAGTCTTATCTCAAGGTTATCCTATGTAAACGCGCTTATGTAGTTAACATAATTGCACGAAGAACCCTCGAGATTTTTAACCCTTTAACTCAGTCTTATTTTAGGATATATTGTATAAAAAGTTTGGACGAATGGGTGTTTCTATATATTCTCAAACACCAAGAGGTCCAAACATAAGTTTACATAGACATGATGAGGGGTACACTGCTAATTACCAAGGAAGAAGTACCCGTTCCAATTGTGCGGTTGAGGATAGCCCAAAAGATCACCATGCTCTGAACTAAGCTCTTCGCTTTCCCTTTCCTTTTCACCACAGAGCAATTCCAACAATTTCAATAGCCATGTTTTCATTGAGTCCTCCTACTTACCTCCCAACTCTCTCTCCTCCGAAGACCCAGTTATTCTACAAGCCTGATTTTTCTCTGAGACCCTCAAAAAAACTTCAGTATTTGGTACCCATTTTTGCCAGTGCAGATGAGGGGTCTGGTGTAGCTGCTGCGGTTACAGTGGAGGATGGGAAACCCTCTGAAAGTCCTGTGAGTGCTGAGGGGAATCTGGGTTCTAATGGGTCTCCGGCGCTCGCTGAAGCTCCGGAGCCGGCGACGGCGGAGGTGGTGGAGACTGCGAATAAATTTCAGGACCCCAGATGGGTTGGAGGGACTTGGGACTTGAAGCAGTTCGCGAAAGATGGGAAGACTGATTGGGACGTTGTTATTGATGCTGGTGAATTCTCTCTCTTCTCTCTCTATGCCGCTAGTGCTATGCATACATACATACATACATTTACAAATTTATCGTATTGTTTCTGGTGTTGATAATGTGAGAGAATGATTTATGGCATTTGGAACCGGAGGGGATTAAGCAATTGTTTACTATGTATTCTCGATGATTATGGGTTTTTGTCTGTGCTAGATGATGAGATATTGTTCTCCTTGCAGTGAGTGAGTCGTGCTTTCTTGATGTTGTGATGAGCCTTTAGTGCGTTCTTGATATTGTTGTATGTCTCTAGCTTTATAACTACAGTAGATATTCAAAATTGTATTCCCATTGTTCACACAGTGGAGATTTTAAGTGTAATTGAAATATGACGTTAAGAAATATGTCGGGAGAATCAATATGACGTTTATTTATACTTTTTTTTCTCTTGGATGGGATAGTTTAAAAGAGGAGAAGATACGTGTATTTATAGAGGCTAAATGAGGTAGAAGCAAGGAGGTGACATAGAGAATTAAATTCTAAATTCTCTTCCTTCTTTGACATCTCAAGTCTTAACCAAGAGGAAAGAAATTATCACTTATCATTTAAGCCACCAATTTTGACTAAAGGAGGCAATTATCTAACAATCTCCACATTGTCGAAAACTAGTCAAAATCTTGTCATCTCTTCTACAACTTTTAATCACAATACTTTGGGAAAAACAGGTAAGCTTTTGACACACTTTAACGGTCTCATACTCCACCATATGAGTATAACCACTCAGAATTATTCACAAACTCCGAGCATTTCATCAGCTACATGTCGAAACAACCATGCTGATAATTATGGTGCAACTCTCCCACTGAATTTCCCAAAGAGCTCATCAGTCATCGACACTACAACACCACCACATACCTACACACCTTGCATCAATGTCAGTCAATGCTATGTGCAGATATGTCAACCCGTGCCAGTAATAACACATCCTCTATCCTGGCGACATGTCATGAGGATCACGTCCTCCTCCGCTAGGAGAGATGCATTGTCCGACCCCAAGCAGTCAGCCGACCCAGCTTTACTTTTCGGACAATTTCTCTTTACGTGACCAGTCTGGCCGCAGTTTCAATAATTTACTTTCTTCTTTATGGAGTTGCCCCCTCTTCCCATTTTCAGTCACAAGCGTCATATTGTCAGAAGAAATATTCTGACCCCCTAATCTCCTTTCTTCCGAGATCAGTTTGCTTGTCACTTCTGTGAAATTCACTGTTTCCTTTCCATACATCAAGATTGGCTATGTGCTCATAGGTAGACGGAAGAGACCAGATGAGACGTAATGCACTATCCTCATCATCTATCTTCACTCCAATAGCCTCCAGTTCCGAAACAATCCCGTTGAGAGCACTCAGATGGTCTGAGATTTTTGTACCCACATGGACCTGCCTCCATGCGCAATGAATGAAATTGCTCCTTTAGGTACAACCGATTTGATAGGCTCTTCGTTTGATATAGTTCTTCTAGTTTTTCCCATATTTCTTTTGCAGCAGATATCCCATGAATATTTGCAAGAACATTTTTAGCCAGACAGAGACGTATCGTGCTTGCAGCCTTCAAATCCAATTCCTCCCAATCCTCATCACTTATACTGGATCCAGTTTCCTTGTCAGAACTCTGGGTTGGTTTTCCTTTCAAAGCCTTGTGCAGTTCAGATTGAATCAATAAATCCCTGACCTCTACTCGCCACAAGCCAAAATTGATTCTTCCGTCATATTTCTCAACGACATATTTTTTTGTTGCTCCAATACTCTGAACCACCTAACACTCTGATACCACTTGTTGGGAAATTTACGTCAATTCCCTTTATTTCTATTGTCCGCAGGATCTTTTGTTGTTCAGGAGAATATTAGCAAACAAAGAAAGATAAATAATATAACGCACAAATGAGCTGTCTAAACTTTTTAACTATATGAAAAATTGTTACAATCATATAGAATTTTCACTCACCAACACAATCCCAAAGTATTACAGAGATAAATAGCTTCAACAGTCTAGAATCTTTTTCTTTCTTTTCTCTAAGCTATGCTTTTTTCTCTCTTGGATGGGATAGTTTAAAGGAGGAGAAGAGACATGTATTTATAGAGGCTAAAGGAGGTGGAAGCTAGGAGGTGATGTAGAGAATTAAATTCTAAATTCTCCTCCTTCTTTGACTTTTCAAGTCTTAACCAAGAAGAAAGAAATTGTGACTTATCCTTTAAGCCACCAATTTTTGACTAAAGGAGGCAATTACCTAACAAAGATTTGGTATTTTTTGCATTGGAAAATGTTTTGAACTTTAAAAATTGGTTGTGTTCACTGTACCCGTTCATTCCAAACTTAGTATGGAATGGTGTTTTTCTCCTATCAATGAAATCACAGTTTTTTGCAGAGAATTTGTTGGCACTATAAAGATGAAAAATGATAATATTTCTGCTCTACGAATTATTTTCTTTGTAGCCGTCATTGGGTGGACCTCTCGAATATTTTAAAGCTCATGGTAATGGTTAAAAGCTAAGCTGTTTGGTTAGATGGCCTCATTTTGAACTATATGTATGTATTCTTCTGCAATGTTGTTTTCATGCATTTGTTTAGATATTGTTAACCTCTCCAGTCTCCAAATATTCGTAATACGTCAGAGATCACTTGATTTTCAACTATGTGAGCGGCTAATTCTTTGCAGAAGTGAAAAGGAGAAAATGGATGGAAGATAATCCTCAATCATCGAGTAATGAAGACCCTATTGCTTTTGACACCGCTATAATTCCGTGGTGGGCATGGATCAAGAGGTTCCATCTCCCGGAAGCTGAGTTGCTCAATGGTTAGCACATATCTTTGGTCCCTTTGTGGTATGTTTGGTGCACACAACTCGATAGGACTCGACAATTTAAACAAAATAAAAAACCTGAAATTTTATTCGTTATAATATTAAGTCCTATTTAGTATTGCGTACCAAACGTGTGTGCACTGAAGTTCTACCAATGTACTGGGTGCGGGAATTTTTTGGACTAATGATGTTAAACTTTAGGTCGGGCTGCAATGATCGGCTTCTTCATGGCCTACCTTGTAGATAGTTTGACCGGTGTAGGTCTTGTCGACCAAATGGGTAACTTCTTCTGTAAAACGCTATTATTCGTAGCTGTAGTGGGTGTCCTGCTGATTAGAAAGAACGAGGACATCGAAAACCTTAAGAAATTGCTGGAGGAGACAACATTTTATGATAAGCAGTGGCAAGCAACTTGGCAGGATGAGACATCAAGCAAGACTGAAAAGAACTAGAGAAATTGCAGTATCTAGCATTTACTCGACTGAAACAGAGGGCTTTCTGAGCATCTTTATTCCCTATATTTCAGAATCTTGATTTTTGATGGCTGATTGAGTAATGTTTTTTTTTTTCCTTCTTCTTTTTAATATGTATAAATTTCTTATGAGAATATGCATGTTTTAGATGTTTCATTGATTCTCAGTTGATTTCTTTCATAATCGAAGGGCACAAAATGGGACAACATTAAAGAAAATCTAATGAATTGTCATCGTGTGTACGTATGCAACATGTCACATCGTCATATATTATAATTTTCCAGAGGCAATGCACCTAATGCCTTGCACGAAAATTTCCAATACCAGTATTTAAATGGACTTGGATCTTTTTTTTTTTTTTTTTTCAACTGTCATACTTTTCGTGGCATGCTTCAGTCCTCTTCTACATTACATAGAAAAAGCGAATCAACTATTCAAATTCAAGATATCATCACTGTATAGACAATTAGATGTTCAGTCCGTATTCGCAATGACTCAATTTGCAGGAGCAGAGCTCTATCGAGCTATTCTCAAGCCAAGTGGAGCATGCATGAAGTAGGAAGATCTTTCTTCTATTTTTCTTTTCCATGGTGCAGTTGCATCATTCTAGACTTGAGCCAGAGACCTTACCTGTGAAGTAAATCGTAACATTTATGATTCAACCAACTGGGAAAGAATCAATAGATTCCTTTTCGGAGCGATTTATCCTTCTCGAATGTAGCATAAAACTCTCAGTTGACTATGCTTTTAAGTGTTCTTGTTCCCCTTTTTTCCTTATGGGTGGAAAAAGGCCTTGCTTCATAAAGTACAAAATGTAGAATCATAAGCACATTTTTCGAATATGAAATTCAATCTTGAAAATACTAAAGCTTACTTGGTTCAAAGAAGTTCCTCCTAATCATACCTTCATTTTTCGGCTAGCTCTAAGAAATGCTATAAACACATGGGATCACCTAGCTAGACACGAGGTTCTCCAACTTGATCATCATCTTCTATGCCAAGATGCGCAGGTCTCCCTTTCCTCCCTATTCTATGATCCAACGGCATAAGCCTACCATGTTACGTGCCTGCAACATTTTCCTCGGACGGTCGTAGCTAGTAGTGCCATCCTCCCTGCAGCCCTGCTGGCTATATGTGTGGGTTAACCTTATTTAAAGTCGGGACTTTTTTTGCTTCGCCCAAGATGCAACTTATCAAAGGCTGAAAACGAAGAGTAATGCTATGTATCGCCACTGGGGTTACAACCCCAGTTTAGGTGGCTCTAAATGATGAAAAAATCTATTTGTACAAAAAAAATTTACCTAATCTTTCACCGAATTGACAAGTGACGACCTCCTATTGGGGGGCACCTGTGGGCCAAAGAGCCCCCCAATAGGGGGCCACCACTTGTCAATGAGGTAAAAGATTAAGTAAAAAAATTTGTACACGTAATATAATTCCTAAATGATTAGTTAAATGAAAGATGAAATTAAATGATTTATTTAATTTCACCTATCATTTAATGTCATGTTAACGCCACCTAGATTGGGGTTTTAACCCCAGTGAAGCTAAATAGCATTACTCGAAAAAATACCTTTGGTTAGCCAAAGCTTCATGATGGGTAAATCAAATATATGCAATATACAACAATAAAACTGCATCTTATTTTCAATCAATCAAAACTTAAACCATTCTTGGTCCTAGATTCATTGTAATCTTAACTAGAAAATTTAATCCAACTAAATCATTTGCAACTACAACCATGTTAAAACCAAATATATGCAAAATAAAACAGTGAAAAATAAGAACTAATGATTAAAGAATCACTAAATTTCAACCCAACATTATTGCATTTGAGTAGCAAGTATTAAACAAAAATATATGTTAGCCTATCTTTAATTATTCACACACCAAAGTGGAACTGAGGCAGTATAGCTCCATAGGACTGAAGTTTGCTCAAGCCACATTTGGCATTTAATTCCATATCTAACTAGTAACTAGTGCAAAAGTGGAATCAACAATAGATAACATTGCAAGCCCTACATTAATAGCACTATTTACATGTCAACTTAGTTGAATTTCGATCATTTTATCCAAAACAAGATATAGACACCAAACCTCCTAAATCACCATTTTCCCAGTCCACAAACCAGTCATCAACGCCCTACGGAGGCCACCATCTAGGTTGAGTCCCTTAGCTAACTCGTTGCACCTAATCTCTTAGCTATCTCCAAGAAATCCACATCCTAATAGTCATTGTCCACATTCATAGCAACCACCTTAGAGGAACACCGAGCATCCTAAATCATCATTTTCCCAGTCCAGAAACCAAATCAATCCCCTATGGAGACCACCATCTAGGTCGAGGAAAAGTCAAACCCCGTCTCTTAGCTATCTCCAAGAAATCCACATCCTCAGAGTCTCTATCCACATTGGGAACGACAGGCTTCAAAACTTCCAACATATCATTGAAAAATCCATTATTCATCCCAACATTCCCTACAACCTCCCTGCTTCCAATATTCTGCTTTTTACTCTTCATTGATAATGGAAACTTGTACTTTCCACCGGCACTACTGTCAACTCCACAAACTTTCTCCTTCCTCTTCCTCTTCCTCTTCCTCTTAATAACCCCACCATTAACATACTTGAACTCGTCGATTCCTTCCATATTCATAGAACTACACAAATCTCCATCCCCACCTGTATCATTACATGCCTTCTCACATTCTGTAACCTCAATAACCTCCGGATATTCACTAGTTTTTTCCTCATCACAATTTTTGCTCACTCTAACAAATTCTTCACTTGCATCAGCAACTAGCAACTCAGGAGTTGCAGTGAATCCCTGGGTCTCTCCAGTTTTTTGCGCATCAGCATTTTCCCCAACCACAACATTTTCCTTGCACATCTTCTCCACCGAATCTTCACCCAAATTTACAGTGGTTAGTTCCTCGCCAATTTCTTCTGTTTCCATATCGATAACATCGGTATCATTCATATTATTGTCTCCTTCAACTTCGATTGTAGCGGGCTCCGTTTCACCAATAGGCATGGTTTCACCATCCCATTCCAATTCCATATCCTCCTCAGAAACCCCTTTCTTCTTCCACACGGAGTCATTATCCAATTCCTCCTCCAAAACCCGATTTTTCCTCAATTCATCAACTCCAATTACCAAAGTGTCCTCACTCAAATCAACGGTCCTTAAGCTGTCTACAGGATCGACGGCTGGGGGTTCTCCAGCGTCAACATATTGGTCTTCAGAGGAGGAGTGGGCTTGCTGCTCCGGAGGGGTTTGAAATTCCAAGTCTGCATCATCTTGAGGTGTACGTTGGTCAATTGTACCGCTATCCGGTCCCAAAACCATAACTATTCCGGTGGGTTCAGTCGGCGAGGGAGACGGAGACGATAAATCCGGGTCAGGATCGGATTCGACAATCCAACCGAAGAGGCAATTATCCAATTCAGTCTCTTGGGATGAGGTTGGTCGGCAGAGCTTAATCAGCGAGCCGAATCTGTCGGGTTCTCAACTTCCATTGTTGTTGCATAGCGTACTACGTGTGTGTGTGTGTAAATTTTAGGGTTTATCGAATTGGGGATTTTACCGACGGTTGATTTTCCCGTTTTTTATAGTCCTACTGTACGATCATGATTAGGTTATCAAACTTTCCCGCCTGTTTTAATCGACGGCCAGTCTTAAAAAAATCAAGACGCACTCCCCACTTATCGAAACGTCGTCGTTTTCTAGAGAAATGTCTTTCCCAGGGGGAAAGCAATGTCTTTCACAAGGTCAAAATGGGATGCGAGTTTTAGTTTAATTAAAAAATTCTTTTGCGTCTCTCACAGAAAAGTTTAACAATAGAATAAATTATTGTTATAATTGTCATCTGGTATGGTATCGCAAAAACTAAAGATATTAATATCATATCACATATTAAGGGTGTGTTTGAGCCACGTTATTTTGAAAAAATGTATTCTAGAATAACGCAAATTAGTGTCGGTGCTATTTATCCTTAATACACCATAACGCAAATTACAAATATTTTGGCGTTGGCCAATTATTGTACTTTCAAATGTGAGTGCAATAACTAAAAAGAAGAAATACATTCGTATACATACGCTAATTTTTTAATAATAGAATATATTACTTAAGCCATTTTTCATTTGATAATGCCAAAAACACGTCTCTTTACCATTTGGATCAAATATTAAAAACTTTTATTCAAGATCAACTAGTAAACACGGTATCACCTAAAAGGGATAATAAGATACAAGACATCTATTGGTACACATCACAGACGGATATAGGAGGGGTTGGAGTGGGCTGTAGCCCCCCACAAAGGCCCAAAATTTTTTTTTTTTGGTAAGGGAATTTTTTTTTTTAAAAAAAAAAACAGTTTTTCATGTGTAAATTTTTTTTTTTTTTTTCGCGTATTAGCCCGATTTGAAAATTTGTAGCCTGGTCTTGGATCCAATCCTGGATCCGTCCCTGGTACACATGTTATCAAGACACAAATTCTTGCAACAACAATTGACTCACATTGATGATGTCATGTATAAGAGAGAGAAAGTATTCAAGTTTCTTAAATAAACTTCTGTTTGGTGAGAATTAAAATTGGATTTTTAATAAATTTTGATAAAGTTAATGAAATATATGATTAAAAGGTTGTGAATCTCATAAACTATGTTGAATTTGACTTTGACTTGTATAAAAATTTATATTTTAATCTCTATCAAACAGTTAAATCTTCCAAAATAAAGGTGTGTTTGAACCACATTATTTTAAAAGAATGTATGCTGGAATAGTAGATTGATGGAAAATGTGTAGTTGAAAAATAAGGAAAAGTTATTGATGTGATGAAAAATATTATTTTATTGAAAAATGTGTAGTTGAAAATGATTAGAAGAATGAAAATGAAAATTTTAACGAGTACCAAACAGGGGCTTAAGTCTGTCTCCGAAAAAGACAATTTTGAGTTGGCTCTAGTCCAATAAACAAGGCCTCAATGTTTGTAAAATTCACGTGGTTCACCAACAAAGATGAAAATGTTCAAACTCATTCCTGCACATGACACACAGCTTCGTTGATTGCTGTTGATAAATTTTAGGAAAGTACTCTGTTCCAAGTGCTAATTTCTTGCCAAATGAAAATTATCTCACAAGTCTGCAGTTTCCCAGCAAGCATACACTCTTTCAGAATACCATTTTTCAGCTATATAATACAATCTTCTGTCAACCTATACAAAAAAGACTCGGGATATATCCATCCCTTTTCGTTTTGAGTTTCGTGTAGGTTGAGGAAATGGAAACAAGGAAAAGAGGTGGCAATTATCAAACCTCATTTGCACCTGGTTTGCAAAACGGAGGCAACAAAACAGCCATGGGGAATAGAGAAAGGTCGGTGGGACGCGTGCCATCAGGGACGAGCAAGATGTGGGTATACTGAATTACTACTGGTACTTGCTTGCATAGCAAAATTTGAAGGCAGGAGGAGTTCGGCCTGTGGGAAAGAGCTGTTATATGGCACGTCCAGCAGTAGATCCTGTTCTGAGTTCTCATCAGCAAATTGCAACGTGTCCAAACCCTGAGGGCCATTATCATTTGGCAATGAAAACAAATTCTCTGGGCCATCATTGTCTATTAGATCCTTGTGGTCATAATTCGACTTCATCGACACCCTTCTCGGACTCTTCATCATAGTCATCCCTCCTGAAACATGTCGTTTCTTAGAGGTCATTGCTACATATAAATAATGAAGTTGGCTAATCTAAGTAGTCTCGTCCACTATTTTTGATTTTACAAACATCTTCGTCAACAGAAAAAATCTACCTAGTGAATAGTCCCAACTCCAAGGAAAATATACTTCAACAAAAATTGGGATCAGTTCATTTTCAGTTCTAGAGTTTTCAGATTGAGTTTTATCATGAAGCTTATAAAATGTTGTACACCAAATTATGGTTTTCCAGAGTTTCATGTGTGCATATATAAAATATTTGAGATACAAAATATAAGAGATAAACTGGAAAGAATTACTTCAATTGTGCCCTTATCTGAAAAGTAGGGGCTAGGTAAATGGTGCCGACTTGCAGGCATGGATTGACCAGGTACGAACTTTGACAAGGAATACCATGTAATTTCCGATATTAAATATATGTGATATAGAAGTTAAAAAGGTGGATTCGCATTTCAGGAGAAATGAAATTTGTGGTGAGAATCTCTAATGAAGTTGAGAAGGATTTGATAACCTGATGCCTGCGTGTACCTATTCCATCTAACTTTCATGCGTCCGAATATATAAGTCTGTATCCCCAGATTATTTGGACTACTCCTGATTAAGATGAATAGGTAAGAATATAATTCTCAAGCAGAAATGTGCAATTGCCAAACAATCAAGTGCATGATTATATCGTGTAGGCAGTAGCACTTGACTGGAATGGACAAGATTTTAACTTCCTTTTCTTCATTTGTACTGTTTAGTACTCTCCAGCTCACCTTTCCAAACATGCCATTAAAATTTGTCATTGGTGTCATACAATGAAAAAATATACTTGTGGCTTACCTATAAAATTTTGGTGTTGTCCATCTCGTGATCTTTTAACATTTTCCAAAGGACCAGTTGCAGCTGCAACAAGTCCTCTCACTTCAGACTTTCTGATAGAATTTTTGCCTTTCCCTCCCTATGTCAAAAGCAGGATATAAAATCAATAAAAATTACATTAATCCAAAAGGCATACTTTTTCAAAATGCAATACTTATTCTATGCAACGAGTTCAAACCTTAAGTAGGTTATATTGTTCCACCCACTTAGATTTTGTCAAATCGCACAATGCAAGTTTCTTCAAGGTTCTATGATCGTCAATTTTCACTCCAAAGAATGAGTTATCAAAAACTCCTTCAGCAAGAAGTTTCTGGAAGGATGATACATTCTCCTTGAATTGAGGGCTACTGAACATACTTCTAAGACTGGATTTAAAAGCAGGGAACATTATCAGCAACTATGGATTAACTGCTGTCAGTTTATATATAATAGTTCAGTATGGCATTTTTCTAATTATATACAAGTAAAATAGTTCAGTCAGTAGCAATGCTATTATTAATATTTTCTCATTGGTTAACCTATCTAGTAGTATCTACCAACTGATATAAGTATTACTGATAAAACAAAAACCTCTCCGGATTTGCCGTAGTGTCAATGGAAGGTAAAATCTTCAGTAACTGTCTCTGTTCATCATTTGTCAAATGAGCCACAAACTTATCGAAATTCAGAATATCCTGCATCAATAGAGATGTCAATCATAACAAAGTATCAGGCCTTTATTCATGCAAAAATAAGCGGAAAATTGATCGGGGTTTATAATGGAAGTAAACCATATTCTAAATACCTTGAATCTGTCATGAACAATCTATTGGTAGTATGGGAAATAACAATAACAATGAAGTTTCTAATTTGGTCTATGCATTACACACTTGATCAAAAAGCTCAGAACCGTGAGAGAAATTTCATAAATGTGGCTAAATTTACCTGGTGGCCTTGACATAAGATAAAGATGAAAACATAGTATAATATATAAAGACTGGTTGACATAAGTTTGCTTTAGAGTATGATAACAAAAACATATTCAGAATCGCAACTTACTCTCAGGTCTATATGATGTAGCGGTGAATTATGATTTGCCAGCAACTGTAGCTTTTCAAGTTGATTCTCGTCTCTGAAACTGAAAAGAAAACAAATAAATGGATAGATAAAAAGCAAAAATATGACGCAGAAGGTCTCAGAAGTTGTGCCAGAACCTAGACTAGAAATATCTCAGCTTTATACTAGTATCACATATCCATGTTTTCTATTGCGCCTTAGGTGGAAGCATCATATTATATATTTCAGCAATCTTGACTTGCTAGAGTTTAAAATGAATCAAGGAAGTACCTTTTAATTTTCTCTTTACCCATTCCCTGTCCAGCGAGCTTATTGACCTTCTCAATTTCCCGACTTGGATAATTAACAAGCTTGTCATCACTATGAACAGGAGGGGTCATTGACCGTGAATAAGCCTCATTCATGGGCTGTGGCTTGTTATCAATTGAAAGGGAGCTAGCTTCTGATTCTTCTTCTTTAGCTATTGAGCTTGGATGCCGAATAAGTACACTTCCATGTCCAATCTCAACAGAAACCATAGGTTTGTCACTCTCAAGAAGCAAATCCTCTTCTGAAGATCCAGAGAAACATGACGACTGTTGTTCATGCCATATGGTATACAAATCTTTCGTAAGCTTCTCAACTGGAGATGGCTTTGAACGACTGACACAGGTTCTCTTCCTCGAAGGTACTGTGGTGTCCCATACTACAGGCTGTGATGCACCTGTTCGGACGACAAATTGATAACCTTTACGTTGAGCCTAGAATATGAAAAGACTACATAACACAATAATTCAATAGCAGCTTTGTCTGTGCAACCACAACATAGCAGATGTATCTTCATACTCATATAATTTAAATAGAAGAGTATGCTGACTAAACCATTTCATTAGGTGCTTTGTTCTTCAGTTAAATTCTGTTTCAACGTTCAACATCTTATTCAGACATGCTTAATATAAAGCCATGAGTTGCTTCCCCTCATTACTAAACGTAGCGTTTGTTCAATTTATATAACCTAATTTGGCCTGTTTGGTTAAACTTAAAAAGAAGTTGAAGTTTCTTTTATGCTTCTTTTGGTCAAACATAATTGTAAAAGTTATTTTCTTTTACTAATAGAACTTACTGTTCTAGAAAGTAAGGTAAGTCTTAACATACTCTCTAGAAAAGTAACTTTTTAAGCTTGGCCAGACAGCTCGTTCCTTTTCCAGAAAGACTATGACAAAGAAAAGATATGATTGGAGTTTGGAAAGGCGACAGTGATGGAATTTGACTCGAGGGTTTTTGTATGTAAGCACACATATATTTATATATGCACAGAGAACCAACAAACCTGTCAAATCACCTGCATCAGCTGTGCCATATTGGGCACAAGTCTCAGAGTTTGAAATGGCAGAG
Organism: Fraxinus excelsior; assembly: GCA_019097785.1. NCBI lineage: Eukaryota > Viridiplantae > Streptophyta > Magnoliopsida > Lamiales > Oleaceae > Fraxinus > Fraxinus excelsior. The sequence continues at coordinate 28,070,381 of CM032635.1, read as the reverse complement.
CCAGAACTTGATCTATTACTTGTATCTTCATCGAACCCTTTGTGGAATCCCGGGTTATAGTCAGGAGGAACTCCGCCATATTCAGAAATATGATTTTCTTTCTTTCGTTTAAGAATGTTTGATTTGTCATTCATAGATATGTTCTTCACCTTCAAAACCTTATAGTCCTCAAACTCATTAGGTTCTGACCTAGCATGTAGAGGAAAATAGTTCGCCAATGTTCCCTTTGTTCTCCACCGAGAACCGCATGCATTACATAAAACTGGTTTCTCGGGGGGACCATTACGCCAAAGAGGGGTGCCTATGGAACAAATTATAGTATCCTCAGTCAAACCAAGAAGAAAATAAAGATGTTTAGCAGATAATATGTCAATGGACAGAAACAATAGCACACTAAATGTTATTCCCAAATCACAACACGAAAAGAAGTTTAATAACTATTTTCAGTCTTGAGACAAAGTATTCTTGTTCAGAATGGAATTTAATAGTAATTTACTGCTCAAATTGCTCACAGGATAAAAGAACAGCAAACCACTGTCACTCTTTTGTCGCGTTGACGAAAGTCAGAGCTATTTGATGTCTATTCATTAACAATAGACAATGCACTTTGAAACTATTAAGGGCCCTGAAATTTCTCAAATTGAACTGATGACAAAATTTTATATGACTCCCTTTTAAGTCCTGGCTCCTGGAGGACTAGTGCTTCTTACAAACAAGTATTCTCTTAACTTTGCCTGCAATGATAGTCTTATAACAAGTTGATGAGGAGTAGGCAAGTATAAAAGTTAGTAAGTATTCAACGCAGCAGTTAAAGCAATTTATGGCAGAGTCAAAGAGATAATACAGTTTTGTTCCAGCATAACATATTCCTTTTTAGGTTGTTTCACGATTAACCAGGAAAAAAAAAAACCCAGAAGGCAGAAGATTAAGAATACAAAAATGAATTTCTAGCACACATTAAAGGGAACCTAGATGGTTAAAAAATATAACATCTTTAAGGATACTTAAGTGTTAATACGCCATCAAAATCATTAGCAGGTTGAAAATAAATCCACATTGTGAAGTTCACATTCATAATCTTGGGATCAAGTTAAATTGGTTTGCAACAGGATCAGAAGGAACTTGAAACTTTCACTGAGACACGAGGTCAATAAAAACTCAAGGCTCCCTGATACAAAGGTAGATGATTAATATGAATGAGATTGGTTTAACTCTTTGCCAAAGACTGACATGGAAAATAGCACAATTAATCACCAAAAACGAAGTTTTACTTGAATAACAAAATGGGATTCAAGAAGTGCGTTCTCTGATCGTATCAGAAACTCGGAAACCAATAAACAGACATGAGAGCATTGAGCATTGTTTGACTCAATCATCATTACATTTTAATTTCAATAGAACACAGAGTATATTAGCTTCATTTCTGCATTTACACATGTTTCAAGAGAGTCAAAAGGTAGTAAACATTCAATTTCATTAGCAGATTTAAGGAATTTCAACTCAAAGATTCACAGTCATTTCCAGCTGTTAAGAAATCAAATGAACAAGCAAATAAGCAAACAAACAGAATACGATTCAAAACAGAACATATGACTGAGAATTGTTCATTGTCCAGTTAATCTCTTTTATTTCCAAACAATTAATTGATTTCACTTATTAAAATTAGTAATTATAAATTATGAACCCGTCTTCAGAACATTGAAAATATTAAAAGGGAATTTATATTTCTTGAATAGTCAGTGAAATTATTGAAGAAAAAAGAAACAAAAACTCACTTGTAACACCACAGTGGTAGCAAGGTCCGTGCTTTCCCATGTCTCCCTGTTTCTTTTTTCTTCCTTTATTTCAAAAATACTAAATTTTAGATAAATTCGACAGAGAAAAGGCACAAAAAAGAAGCAAATTCTGGAGAAAAAGCCTTTATGGAACAAATATATAGGTTCAGTTATTCTTTTAGCCCTTTTATAGCATATGTGTTTGTGTGATGGATTTTCTACAATAAACCCAGAGAAAATTCTATAGGAAAAAAAATTAAAAAAATTAATAACAATTAAAAAAAACCCAAGAACATCCGAATGAGTCTGTATCTCAGAATCTCACAAGAAACGCTTAAACAGCAGAAATTTCGACAAATATTGAAAAAGAAAAAATATTGGCTTTTCAGCTGAGAATCTTTAAATCACAATCCAATAAAAATTAAAGAAAAAATTATGGAAGGAGTCTTGGTTGGGAGATGAAGATGAAAGGGGGTTATTTTATGAAATGTGAATTCTTCTATTATAATTGTACATTTCAACATTTCTTGGTAATTTCACATTATTTTATGTTATTTGCTCATCTTTTCCAATTTCCTTTTCACTGTAAACACATAAAAATTTCATTTTTTTGTTCTTTTTTAACTCTCGACAGACCCAAGTGGTTGAGTTGAGGGATGTTACTACTCTCACTCTGTCATTTTTCACAAGTTTAGTGAACGTTTTGTATAAAATTCTTAAATAATTTCTACAATTGTATAGATTATAATTTTATTTTTATTTATTTATTTTTTTCACGAAACATACTATTTTTTTGTGATTTTATAGCTGTGGACAGAAATTGACAGTAGTTTATTGTATATTCTTTAATATTATTAAATATTAGATGATAATTCCTTCAAAACATAACAATAAATAATTATAAAAGAAACCTCCAACATTCAAGATGTAATATGAATTTTATTTAGTTTTTAATTGGAAAATTTAAAAAAAAATCCTAATTATGATTAATTAATTTTATCCCCACGTTCAGTATAATTTACAACTATTATTCACTTATTCATGACTAGTTCTTATCAATTTAAAATTTCAAAAAGCATCGTAATTTCTCCGAAAAAGTACATGAAGAGAGTAAGAAAATAGGATAAAGAAACAATTGAGAGTTTGTTTCGACTTTTGTTCTTATTATTTTTTTTAAAAAAATCATATTCGAGATTAATTTATATTTTTTGATGTATAGTGACGTGGATAAATATGAAAAAATTAACACATTCACTTTTTTTCTTTTTTTGGTAATTGATCATCATTTTTGTGGGTCCCAATTGACGTGTCATGCACTGATTTGATCTGGTATTGACGAGAGTAGATAACCACTGAGAATTCTATACATGAAACATGTAAAGTAATAGGATCAAATTGAACTAAACCACAAACAAATTTGATTTAATCTTCACATCAAGTTGATAGATTCAATAAGTAAAATCATTTTTTTTATTTATTTATTTTTCCGATATTATGTTCTAAGAATGTGAGAGTAAATAGTAATGATATTTAGCTCTACTGGAGTTATAACCTAATTTATGTGGTATTAGATAATTGATTAAATAAAATGTGAAATTAAATGACTTGCGTAATTGTGCTTATTATTTAATATCATATTAACGCCACATAGATTGAGATTATAATTTCGATGAGACTAAATATCATTACTTATACTTTATATCAATGTTCTAAAAAACGCGTCTAAAAGTCGTCAATGCGCATGTGCGGCGTGGCTCGACGCCTTATTTATTGGTCAATGACCAATGTCTAGGCGCATATTATTTATAAAGTATCTATAAATTTGTTTTAGATGTCTGATATACATTATTTTTAATTATTAAATAATTTTTTGATTGATTGAAAATTTTAAAAATATATTTTTACGCATATGCCTCGTCTAATTCATAGTTTGGCTTTCACACATAGCCACACATTACGTCTTTATACACGAGATTGGACAAGTTGGATAGAATGAAAACCAAACATGAAATTGGTTGGGGAAAAAGATCAAATAAATCTTGAGTAATTATTTGGTTTTCCAATGAACTTTAAGACAATAATAAATGCTCATATGTAGGTTTAATAACTTTTCTTGTTTGTTGACTTTAAATGAGAGAAATATTTTCAAAAGTTGGATAGCCATCTTCTCTTTAATCTCAATATTTCTCGTCAAAGACCTTGACGATGCTCGATGTTTTATAATTTGACACTATTATTTTACAAAATTTGCAATAATTTCACATAAACCGATATCAAATAATAGTGTCTTCAACATTAAAAGATCATAGTCTTAACCAACTTTAATAATTACGACTATCGTGAAGTAAAATATAATATATTACTCTCTTAAAATTCATAATTAACTTTGCAACTTACTGATATTTAGAACCTGTTTGGGGGAGCTAAGAATTCAATTAAAATTGAAAATATAGCCGTTATTGGATCTCACTCGACTAATAAAAGTCAACAAAAAGGACTAATTTTTCAATGTTAATCCGATTTTAATCTCTACCAAACAACCTCTTAATTATTTATTACAAATTACACGGAATGATGAGCTAATGCTGATGTGCTCGATTGAGCTTCGATCGAGATATCGAGTTTGAATAGAGTTTCGTTGACTTGCTCTATTTGTCTATTATCAAATCATAACCTTACACGTCTTCACTTAAATTAAAACATAAGATTGTAATTATATAATTGCCTTACTTCTCCGTTCTCTTTTGATGTAGAATTTAATAATAATATATTCAACATTTTTTTTTTTTAAAGATAGATAAGCATTAAGATTGAAATAAGTAATTTTCTTAGATCAAACTTTGACCAATTATTGTTATTTCTTAGAGACGCTTTAATATGAAGCCGTGAGATAAGTCCTAAACAATTGAGCTAAATAAAAAATAAGTAAAAAGTTTATATTTAAGTATGTTTTTCGTCAAAATAATTGTTCGACGGACCCAAGTGGTCGAGTCGAGGAATGTTCTCGATTATTAGGTGTATTTTATGTAAGCATTATCAAATAAGATTGAATAGTACAATAATTAATTAATTAATTAATTTATTTTGCAATATCTTGTGCTATGCAATGTTCCCCACGTTAAGCTGACTTTCCATAATAAATTGCTAAACATACTACGGTACATGTTGACCTCCGAATTTGATTGGACCCATCACATTAACAGGTTTTGCATTTGCTCCTCTTCGAGCATATATTACATGTGCACTTGGTATGCACGCCTTAGACGAAAAACACTAGAGCCTCTCAAAAAAGACAAAAAGACGGTGGAGACAGTGACAAATCCAAGATTTTGAGTCAGTACGAGCGGTTATGGATTATCGACCGTTGTCAGTAATAAAATATTAAGAGCACCGTTTGATACCTATTTTTTTTTTTTTTTTTTTTTCAAAAAATGCAATTTGAAATAGTGATTTGATGGAGAATATGTGGTTAAAAATAAGGAATTTTTTTAAATTTGAATATAATATTATTTTATTGAAAAATGTGCGATCGAAAGATGAAAGAAAAATTTATTTTGAAAAAAAAAAGAATCAAACAAGGTCTAAAATTTAAATATAACAATTATTTTGTTCAAATTGAATATATATAATTTTGTTGTAAAAATTAGCAATAGTCACCAAATGATATTATGACCAAGTTTTATATAATTCAAAGGAAGAGCACGTGTTCAAATTTTTAGAATTGCATTAGACCCGCCAAAATGTGATATAAATATATATTATTCTGGTAAGTTAAGTATCAAATTCAATGTGTGTCACAATGATCAAAATCTCAATATCCTAAGGATTGGTCACAATTCCGAATCTCCTCTCCTTGTTCCATTAAATTTTGGTACAAACTAAATAATTAAAAATCTTTCCCAATAAAAGTGGTGTAAAAGGGATTCGAAAACGGGACTACTTATATGAATATAGGAGTTCTAATCAGCTGAGCTACAAGAAACATTTGAAATTAAAACAAATTACCAGGTATATAATATAAAAGATTTATTAATTGTCAAAAAAAAAAATTTGTTCCCAGCGGATCCAGCACAGGCGGCCACCGAGGCTCGCCGGATGCTAAGTCCGTGGGTGGGTGGAGACCATGATCGTACATGCTCATACAGTCAAGTCAGTGAAAAAAAATGAACAACAATGTGTATTAAGTGCAAGTGTACACTCATAGGAGAATATAATTTTTAGTCAAGTTTGTAATTTGAGAGTGAGTGAGTATCAAATTGTTGATTATTCTCATAACACACTAAGTTTGAGTATTCACAAGCAAAAGAAATGAATGGAGGATCTCTAGATGACTTCAACCCATCATTCGATTTGAGGACGAGTTTTTGGGGTTAACTCACCCTCACGGGATCGTGACCCTTTGTCCTAGTCTTTGTAACACGTGTTTCGCTCAGAGCACAGGGAGCATGATGACTTGATGTATCCTTGCCTTTCTCGAATTTGTTACGTCGCGTCATGAATATCAATAAGTCGGCGATCAGCAAACTGTCTAGTGGGTAAAAGAATGTCCATACTCAACGATCATTGCGTGTTATATCATATCAATCACTTTTCACGTGACTCCATAAGTCAAAGCTGTCATTTGACATCAAGACTAAGGTCGATCTATATTGCTTCGATCATGTAGACCATATCACATCATTTAGTATTAAGAATTAATAAACCATCTCGTAGAAAAAGAAAGTAACAAACATATATTAGGTTATCTATCTTTGAAGGCTTGATCGACGAGGCGTTGAGCCCTTCAACACTTCTTAAAGTAGTAGTCAACGAGGCAAAGGGCTGTTTCTTCATCGCCGTGGGAAGCACTTAGGGATATCATTGCTTAGCATGTAGGCGGGGGTGTACCCAATGTTTTATTTAACACTTTACATATCCTTTATTATTCTTTAAGCTTGTAATTTCAATTACTTTTTCATCTAGGAAAATTCACTTTTATCTCTCACATCTATCTTTTCTCAAAAAAATAAAATAAAATCAATTAATTAAATTATTTTCACTATGTTATTACTTGACATTTTAAATTTGATTTATAACACAGAACTATAATTTTATCAATAATATTGATATTTATCTCCTATTCTAAGCGTCTCACAAAAAAAAAAAAAAAAAATACAAAATACAAAAGAAAAAGAGCATGAAAAAAAAAATGTGAATTCTTGAAAATTTGTTAAATTGTAAAATGGTATAAAGTTATAACTTGAATATAAAATAAAAAAAAAATCATTTTAAGATACAGAATAATAAATAGCAGCATACACTATATTACTTGGTTTTTCTGAAATAAAAAAATTAAAAATTATTCATTGAACACAATTTTTTATTATATGATGACTACTAATACTTTATTTTTTCGTGCAAAACATATTTTTTATTACCAATAAATAATTTTTTAGATGAAAAATATAAATTTACAATATATGATATGTACTTTTCTAGAAAAAAAATATTTTCTATATAAAAAAGAAAAAAAAATGATGTAAAAATACACCCTTTAAATGCAGGAGGTATTTTACATTAGAATGACACGTGGTGCACCTAATGCAGTCACTAAAATGTTGGGTCCCATCTGACGTGTCTTGCGCTGACCTTAGACCTTCAGTTTTTTTGCCTCATTATCCATTCTTGATAAAGGATATAATTTGGATCCTTGGATCAGTAACGCGTTGCCACTTATGCAGAGCGTTAATTTCAATTTTGATCACTGAAATTTATATTTAATTCGTCACCATCAAGTCACTTAACTGGATATTGAATTAATATTATGAGTTGTTCGAACCCCATTTTTCACCAAAAAAAAAAAAAACGCATATTTTTCATCATATCAATAATTTTTCTTTCTTTTTCAAACATATATTTCCCATTACATCAAAAAAAAAAAAAAAAAAAAGCATTCTTGGACTCAAAATGTGTACCGAACGGGGGCTCGGTCTCATTTTTATTGAAGAATGCATTTTCAAATAGTAGGTTGATAAAAAAAAAATATGTGGTAAAAGATAAAAGAAAATATTTGAGTTTGCGTATAATATTATTTTATTGAAAAATATATGATTAAAAAGAACAGAATTCTTAAACTAAATTTGAAAAGATAAATGAATAAGAAGATGTATGGAATAAGCGTTCATTTTAGCGAGTCAATGCCCCAAAAGTCATGCCAACCAACTTCAGATGATCTCTTGATAACCCCTCATTCATCAAGAATATGTTTATTGGTCAACTACCTTATTTTATTCGATGATTTATCTTTAATTTGTCCGATCAAATCAAAAGATAAACAAAAAGAATAGAACAAGAACAAAAAAATCATCTCCATTTCGAAGAGTAAGTAGAAAGATTACGATAGTCGGGGATCAAGTGACCTTGCAAAGAATACGATCTTTATTTTCGAGTTGATTCCAAATACGTTAGGTAAGATCTCTCTAAATATATTTTTTCGAAAGTAAATTATAAATTAAGCAATTTACTCATTTCAAATTTAAATTAATATTCTCAATCTTAACTATTAAGCAAACTTATTCATAGGTATTTGATTATAAAGAACTTGAGATTTAAGTCAAAATTCAAATCTAAAAAGGGTTATTCAATAATATTTTATCTTTATTTGAGGTAAGACATTCACCTTTGAACAACTTTTGACAATGCCAACCATGTACATTAATTTTTTTATCAAGATTTCACAAGATGCAAACAACTATAACAATGACAATACAACAATTTATTCCCATTATGTTTAAAGTCAACTATATAAAATGATTTTCGAAAAAGTAGGGGAAAAAAATGAAGATCAATACAAAAGCTGCTAACAAAATACAGTGTAATACAGAAGCCAATCAAGATTAATTTACTCATCAGGCAAAAAATAAAGAAGTTAACAAAATCCGGTTATTCTAGCACTTGGTTCTCAACATAGCCATACCACCGCATGTAATTTATTTGGGGGGGGGGGGGGCGGCATTATAAGCTTGAGTAAAATCATCTTACTTCGGTATGCTTGCTTATAGACATTTTCTCCTTATTATGTTGGTCGGTATCAGCATTTTGCAGATGACCAGTTTTTTCTGCTTCAGCTGCCTCGAAAGAAGCCTGTTTTTGCATGGCCTTCATCATCTCCTTCATCGATTTCTCCTCTCCTTCGAGCTGCACTTTCATTATCATCTCTGCTTCCTTGTCAATCGGCTTAAAGTACTCCCCAATGGCAGCCTCCTACATATGATCAACCATATTTTCAATAACCTGGCAAGATAGCCAATAACAAGAGAGAATGGCAGACTGGAACTAATAGAGCCAGTAAGGATTTTGGCCCCCGTGCATCCACAAAATGATTAATAGCAGTATATGTACACTTAGAGGAGTCTCCTGCTACAGTGGTAATCAAATTAAACACGGATAGGAGTTGATGATAAGTTGGGGAAACTAGTTTAATGCAGAACTAAGCAATGGTTAGAAACAATAATGAGATAAAGTTACGATTGCAATCTTTGTAAATGTTAGAAATGTCCAATCCTAAAAGCCATTAAAAAATCCCGAACAACCCAACAAAGACCCCGCTCATTTTGGCAAATGAGCCGTGCAATGGATATTTTTCATTCAGTCTGTAAATAATTGAATGAAAGCAATAAAGTTATTACTTGAGCCAAATATGCAAACACAACAGCAATATTCTAGTCTAGCAGACATGCACTAAATTCCCGGTCCAGCTAATTTTGGTGAGTTACTAACAATTGGTTGTGTATAAGATAAGGGGTTACAACAAGCCTTGCACTAGAAACGCAAGGATAGTAGTAGGTAGAAGACTCAGCTTGACAAGGACTCATTAAATTGAAAAGGGAAGGAAGTTCATCTAAAATTCCAAGGTAACTAGGTTGGAATTTGGTGCAGACAAATAAACAGTCACAGCTAATGAAACTCACGTCTCCACTTGCTGAAATGTTCTTATGATGTGCTAAAGGAGAACCTGAACAATGAAGTCTTTTCATTGGAAAGCAGTAATAAGGTGTACTAAAAGGAGAGTCTGTACAGTAAAGTATTTTCATTGGCAAGTAATTAGAAAGTACAGCACCATAAGAAGTTCCATTTTCTGCCCCCCACAGATGTTGATAAATAGAGAATTGAGTTCCTTAAAAGAAGATTTGAACTCATAGCAGCTAAATTCCACAGACAAGATCAGATCTTGACAATATTCTAATTGTATGCGAAACGAGAATTCATAAATATCAACCGGCGCAGATATAATAACTTATTCCTAAAAAGCGATTTGTTTTCATTGAATGGATAAGCTCATGATGACAGGGTGACACCATTTGGGCAACTACTGACTAGAGCCATGCATTATATACTTGTTCAAGAAAACGCCTTTTACACGCACATGTTATATGTATGTGAGTCTGCATGTGAAATTGTATGTGCCAGATTTAATGCTTTGTAAACACAGGAAAGCCAATTTCATTCAGTAAAATAATCTTTCAAGCCCTAAGACAAAGGTCTTTGTTGGCAGTGCAACTCTTGAAAGCATAAGAATATTCTGAATAGAGACAAGGATAGGTATATATTGTAACATAGACAATTTTTACTTCCTTTCTTATTCTAATAACCAAATTCATGATTACTACAGCACGTCAACAGGAAGACACAAAATTATTCTTCAAATAAAAATGCATTACATTTATTTAAGGCAACAAGAAAGGGTTGCTCTTTTAATTAAAATTGGTATTATTGGTTTAGAGAACAGAAGTGCTTAAATCTTATTTATTACCAGCAGAAATAAATTAAACTTGGAGAGGAATAAACTTCAAATGATTAATGGTATACGAGATAGCACAGGTTTGGGAGAGGAGAGGAAACTTCATTTGGTGAAATGGGGAGTTGTTTGCTCTCCTATGAGGAGGGGGGGTCTCGGTTTGAGGAGGCTTACTTTGTTTAACAAGGCCCTTCTGGGTAAATGGCTGTGGCGGTTTGGTGTGGAGAGGGAAAGTTTCTGGCGAGAAATCATTGGGGCGAAATATGGCGTGATGCATGGAGGATGGTGTTCGGGTGAGGGTCGAGGGTCCTACGGGGTAAGTCTTTGGAGGTATATTCGACGAGGCTGGAATGACTTTAGGAAATGCTTGACTTTTGTGGTGGGAAATTGCACTAATATCAGATTTTGGGACGATTGTTGGTGTGGAGATCTACCATTAAAGTTGAGGTTTCCTTCTTTGCACCGCATTACCTCGAGGCCTTCTGCTATGGTTAATGAAGTTGTTACCAGTCACAATGGGAGCGACAGCTGGGATATCACTTTTCAGAGGGGTTTGCAGGATTAGGAAATGGATGAGTATGCATTGTTTCTTGCGGGTTTGTACGAAGTGCAAATTCGGGTAGAAGATTATGATTGCAGCCGATGGAGGATGGCACAGAATGGTATTTTTTCAGTCCGCTCTTATTTTAGATCTTTTGCGGGTCCTGTGGAGTGTTCATTCCCTTGGAGGATGGTGTGGCATTGCAAATTACCCCCACGGGTGGCATTCTTACTGTGGACGGTAGTGAGAGGACAGGCATTAACGATGGATAATCTCCGAAAAAAAGGCTTTTATGTTACCGAGTGGTGTCATATGTGTAGGAGCGACGGGGAGACACATGATCACTTGTTTATTCACTGCGATGGAGTCCGTTGGCTGTGGAATAATATTCTGGCTTCTCAACATATAGATTGGGTGTTGCCTAGACGTATGGAGGATGTGTTGCGGGCATGGAGGAGAAAATTTCGAGACAAGGACAGCAAGCTAGTTTGGAATCTTATCCCGGAGTGCATTGTTTGGTGTGTTTGGAAGGAAAGGAACAACCGATGTTTTGAAGATCAAATACGTGCTAGAGAAGAATTTAGAGAATTATTTTTTCTGACTTTGTATACTTGGTTTAACGCAGCGACTAGGAATCCTATAGAGGGGCTGCCTAATTTTATATTTTTCCTTTCTTGTTTAAAATGATAATACACTCCCTGTGTATTCTTTTTTATTAATGAAATTCTCTGATTACTTATCAAAAAAAAAAAAATAATTGTTAGCTGTGTGGAATCAAGCACTTGTCTATAGACTTGCAGGATATAACTGCAAGGTATATTGACGTGAACAAAATATATCTTACCTAATTCTAGAAATGGGAGTGTAACAACACGTCAAATTAGAAAGACAAACAGAGATAAAAATATCTAAAAATGCATGATTTAATATGAACACACTTGCTCTATGTTTCTAAATACTGAGAATGGCCTTTTTTGGTCAAAATATGTTAGTATATAGAGTGCTCAAGTTTGCCCTATATGTTTCCCCCTGGCTATCCTCAAGCACTCGGGGGGTGAAACAGGTAACTAGGGGGCTGCCCAGCATGAAATGGATGAGAAGGCTTCTCTCATAGGGCATTGTTAGACACAAAAATCTCTACTAGAATTATGAAGCCTAAAAAAAACAAGAAATTGTCAATCCCTAGTCAATGACATTATAATGTACATTCATAAAGTTTTTCACACCATTAAAGGGTTCATTAAACGTCACAGAATATGCAAAGCAGCTTGAACTTTAGACTGTGTCAAGAAAATTAATCAATTAATTCCACACGTTGCCATCATACAACCACACGACCCCCATGGAGCTATAATCACAAATCAGTTTATCTTTACCATCCAACTCATGTTTCCTTATATGATTCTGACAATTCACCCATATTATGGGAATAGTGCATTTGCACAATCATAAGTCACAGGACAACCAAAATCACGTTTCTCTTTGGTGTAACCAATGTGTGCACAAGCTTCATATTAAACACCAAAGCAGCCTATTTACATTTCACAAACATCCTCCCTAATATGTGAAAACCATGTGGCATAACCAAAAAATTACAAATCACAAGTTCCGAAATTGGTTTATCATACAGTAAAGGGAAATGTAGCCAGATGAACAGGACAAGTAAACTCACGGTTTCGTCTAACTTCTTATTTAAAGCTTTCATTTCCTCGACCATACGCCGCACCTCTGACAAAATTATTTGTTCAGGGACCTTTCTGATTTCTGCTTTCCTCTCTTGTGCCTAGTCATATATAAGAATGAAAGGATAAGCACATTGGAAAACAAAATTTAAGAATACAGATACACAACATATGAATTTACTGTAAGCAAAATGTCGAGCATCAGAGCATCTAACATAACTATATCTACATTTTAGAGCGTGACATGTTCACAGAGCTAATAGAACCATTTTGGCCCAATATGATATTTTAAATCGACTCGTTTACAGCTAAATAGAAATATTTCGATGAAGTTTGATAACATGCCAATGCATTTTGTGGACAGATTCTTGAAGGCGAAAATTATGTATTAATCTGTGCATGAGGAACAAGCAATGCAGCAAGAGTCAGTTTGGAGCTTAAATATTTACAACCGAACTTGAAAAATTCAACTATTTACAAAGAGTCCTCCACCCCCACCCCCACCCCCACCCCTACCCCTCATAAAGAAAGACCTTCTGTTTGCAGGAAAGGGAATATTGAACGGGAAATGTCAGGACGTAGATATTCAAGAACAAGAAACCACCAACAGTACTTCCCGTCAATAATAATCATATACTATTTCGATAAACAAGACAGGGAATTATATTTGTTTGAACCATAATAAAATAAAAATTAGCACGGACTTTCACAGACAAGATCGCACAGCAAAAGAATCAAAATTATGAGAACTCTAATTGAAGCCTGACAAAAGTTACTCAACGGGGTTTCACTTTTAACATTTGCTCGATGACGCACAATAAATTAAATTCACTTCAAATTACAGAAGCAAAATTCCATTCTGTACAATCCTTATCCATCAAATACTCGTTATTTGCCCAAAACCCCATAAGACAAAAATTACGTGAAGCACATTATCTTCTGTATTACACTAATTATTTAATTCTCGAATTAAATAATTTCATTCATGTTTACAAATAAAGATTGAAAAGTAAAATCACGGAGTGGATAAAAGAGTAAGAACAAACAAACCTGTTGGAAGCGTTGTTGGAGCTGTAAACGATAAGATCGGATTCTGCGCTCTTCGTAGCCCGAAAGAACCCTAACGTAGAACATGGCTTTTCTCCCAAAATCTATTAACTTATTCATAATTTCACTCTTCCAAATCTAATAATTGGATTAACTTACAGTATGAAATCCAAACGATAATACTATGGTATGGGAATGGAAGTGCAGCTGGGGTGACTGGGGAAGGAGGTGGACTTTTTTCCTTTGTTTTTTGTAGGCAGAGTTTATATTTGCATTTGTGTCGTTTTTGGTTTTTATTCTTTTACTAGTTTTGGTTCATGCAATGCATGAGTTATATTCTTTTTGAAGTTATGTTAGCGTATATATAATAAATAAAATTAGGAAATGAACTTTGATAATGTTACTGATTGTGTCGAGCTTATTTTTAAATTTGTTGTCTTTTCCAATTTTAATCACCTGTCATGTAAATTGGAATCAATATATGAAACAATGAATTAATTAATTTATTTGTTTCATCACAGCAAAGTTTTCATATGTTACGAGAAAAATTACCTCCAAAGTATTTGGAGAAACGGGTCGGCGATCATTTTCATCGCCAGAACACCCACAAATCACTATTTGTCTCTCAAAATCCTAATCCATCGTTGCTTGCATGTCGATGGGTTCCATCGGCACAAATATCACCTCTGGTAGCTCCTAACTCTTCCAACAGCTTTAAACCATAACAAGACCAGCAATCAAAAATATTTCCGACTTTAACAAATAACTTTTGAGTTCAATTCTCTCTCTTATCCCATGCTTCAAGAATAGTGAAATATAAAAATGAAATGGAAAAACAAGAATAGAAAGATGTACATCTAGAAAAGAGGGATCGAACGTATTTGGGAAGCTACCTTAGTCAACAAATGTGGCACTGCCAGAGATATTTTGTATATACATAGGAAAAAACCATTTACATTCTTAATGTACGAATTAATTGTCAAATATGTAATAATTTTTTGACGATTTATACTAAAATGTTATATGCAAGGTATATAATTGGAAAAAAAAATGGGTGGAGGTCATAGGGGTCGGGGACAACACCCCCAACGGGTATCGACCTACTTGGTTAGGTCGCGGGGGCAGCGCCCCTCGTGGGGGGCTCGGGAGCAACGCCCCCGAAAGGAATTTTGAGTTTTCATGTATGTATGGAATTGAATATTTTCTAATGTTTTGTGTTAAATGTAAATAAATAGAATTATTAGCAAAATAAAAATAAAAAATAAAAAAAAGGCACGGGGATGAAGACACGGAATAAATTCTAATTTTATATACGTATGTAATGAAGTAAGAAAGTAATAAAAAAAATGGATAATGTTATTGGGGAAAAAAAAACTTGGAACACCATGCCTTCACGTGTGGAGACACGCGGGGCATACATTTTTTTCTCGCTGACAATTTTTTTTTCTTTAATAATAATAATAATAATAATAATAAATCACTCCAACCTTCCTACACAATTCATTTAATTTTCATCTCTTTTTTTTATTTACAATTTAAAAAAAAAAATCTTAGTAATTAATAATCACTACATATTTTTTAACAAATTTCTTACTCATTACAAATTTGTCCCAACAAATAGTGGATAATAAAATGGAGAAGAAAATTGCTTAACAAAACAGGGATAAAATATTGATGCTTTCTCCTCAATGAGTCGGTTTGTAGATTTTTTTTTATATTACTGTGTCATATCGATTTACATATATTTTTTTTATATAATTACATGACTTATTTTTTTCTTGTCTTCAACCCAGTCAACAATTGTAGGCAATGAAAAAGTTCATGGTACCCTTTTGTTTTGAAGAAACGTGTGAATGACAGTGGATGATTATAAAATAAATAGTAAATCATAGAGGATAAAATGGGGAAGGAAAATGCTTCACAAATGAATAGTAACGAGCGGATTGCCTCTTTTAATATAGTAGGGAATATGTAGTAATTCATGTACGGTACGGGGTTGAGCGGAGAGATTCGTTCCTCATAGGCTCGCTCAGCTTGACTAGACCCAACTCGTTTCAGTCACGAGTGAGCGGCAATGATTTTTCTCGTGTGAGTCGTTCGTCGAGTTTCAAAGGCAACTTCCAATATAAAAATATATATAGAGCATATACAATTCATCAACTAAATCACATTTCACTTGAGTAAGTTGACTCATGCTCGACTCTCTCCATAAATAAGCGCGAACCTAGCTCGACGAGCAACAAGCAGAGTAGCTTGACTCAATTTATCCCATTTAACACTTCTAATTCATTGTAAGATTACAATAGTTGTTTAATTTTGTAAATCTTTTACTCATTGAGATATAAATTGAAGAGCGAGAACCTCACTTTTAAAAGTGAGGACTCATTTGGCATACTTTTGTCAATTCAAAAAAATCTTTTGAGACCCAAAAGTCGTTTTTAGACTTGTTCGAGTAATTTTACGAAAGTGTTTATTCTATTTAATAGAGTTTTTATATGAAATTGATTCAATGTGACTTCCTTTAAAAGTACTTCTAAAATATGAAACTCTTTTAAAAATTAATTTCCAAACAAAAAGTAAAATAACTTCTTCCTAAAGTTCTTTTTACAAGAAATAAAAGTAAAAGCAAAAACCATACCAAAAGGACCCTAAAGAGAGAATTGGGAAAATTTGTTACTTTTCAAGTTCATCTTGGAAAAAATTTGTCCAAATTTTTGTTGAGTTCGTTATGGTCAAAGAATGTCAAAAAATAGCCTTCGTCGATCCTCCACATAATTGGCATTCATCATCAATACACATTATGTTTTGTATCCATTAGGATGATTCGAAACGAGTTGTCTCTCTAATTTCCCCACACTACTTTTAAGTTTATGAAATAAAGTCACAACTAACCTGAAATATGATTAGAGTTTTTACATTCAACTCCATTGAATCAGTCTTATGCTGGCAGTGGTCCTCCCCATCCCAAATACCGATTCCAAGCTATGTCCCCACGTATTGTGTAGATAAAAAGTACGTTTATGTTTTTTGCCATTTTTCTTGAAAAACTTCTTTTTGAATGGTGAACTTTTGAAGAATGTTTAGTTAAGAAATAGAGAAAAAATTCTAAATTTATGTGTATGAGTTGTTGGAAATGAGTATGTAAGAGAGGAGGGGGTGAGAAAAAAAAAAGTTCTTTAAATAATAGGAGAAACAAAAAGCTAAATTTGATCAATTGTGTTTATAAATTACAAATTAAATAGGCGCCAAACATGGAATCCCATTTCTGAGAGTTGAAAATTATGCTGAAACTACAATACTACAATAGCCTGAGTTTAAGTCTCCACAAATGCGTTAGTAATCCAATTGTTATTTTATATAGCAAGCCTTCTTATGTCCATGAAAGAAAAAACATACAAAACGTACCATCAGCCACATGGGCACTAGTCAACACAGAACTGTAAACTTGGAAGTAACCATTAACAACATTTCAAAGGTGAAGAAGTTCAAGGACAGGTATTATAAACACCTTCATTTTCGCAGCACAAGGAAACTCTCAGTTTCTCCTCCTCTTCTTCTTCTCTTCCTTGTCGGATGCATTCTTCAACTGTACCATAAATTGTCTAGTCAGTTTATATTACAGATAGATAAATAGAAAATCCTTATTGTTATGAGATGTGTTCTGTTCTCCGTCATCAAAGAAAGAAGCCACTTACCATGATAATGAGGATTCGGACAAAGACGGCAACAAAATCAGTGAATAGTGTGAGGGCATGCTTGACATAGTCCAAATCTCCGAAGTGTGCTTTCTCAATTATATCCTGAGTGTCGAACACAATGTAGCCCACAAACACCAAAAGTCCAAAATACAACTGAAAGAAAATGAGAAAGTTATGAAACCGTTAGAGCTAATTTTATCATTACATCAGGCAGAATGAAACGAGAGGAACAATTCAGAACCTCAAATTTGAACAGAGCCATAGAGCCACTGAAAATTGAAGATGCAAATTGCAGCCAGAATAGCATAGAGACACCAGAAGAGAGGAAGCCCCCGAGGTACAAGTACTCTCTACGCCTAGCCACCATGGCCGCTGCTGAGAAACAACCAAAAGCCAGAGCGCAACCAACAAAAGCACCAACAACAATGCTACATAAGGAATAAATTGTGATTAGAAGCCATCATATGAAATTAACCAAATAATAGGAAAATAGTTCAACCAAATAACTAACTTCAAGTGGTTTATTATAAAACTGTATCTCAATTGCATCATGCAAGCCTAAACAGGGTTCTGACCTCGCACTATAAAGGGTCAATGCAAGGGATTGCCAGTCTCAAAGATTCTCAAAGCTAAAGTAGGCATTCCTTCTATACCATAAAAAGAACATTAGTTCGAATCCCTTGAACAATAAGACAACTGAATCCGATTTGTTTCTCACTTATGTAGACGTTTTTTCACAATTAAAAAGATATCATGAAACGGAGCGCACATATAGTAAAAGCCTCATAGATTATTTTTCCACTGAAACAAAAAACAACAAAAGCATAACATTCTCTTATAAAATTAGTCAGCATATTACTTTTAGATTATTGAAATACAATAAGCATGAGGTGATTGCATCTAAATACAACATACAAGGTGACCTATAATCCAAATACAGAAGCCAATCACAACAAATTTGCATTTAGTGCACTGGATTACATCGTATAAAAAATTTAGTGTAAAATCATAATGGATTCTTTATTTTT
This sequence comes from Fraxinus excelsior, assembly GCA_019097785.1. Classification (NCBI taxonomy): domain Eukaryota; kingdom Viridiplantae; phylum Streptophyta; class Magnoliopsida; order Lamiales; family Oleaceae; genus Fraxinus; species Fraxinus excelsior. Next base: position 28,051,834 of record CM032635.1, on the reverse strand, counting down.
CCATTCAAAAGAATGTGATTTGCACTATAAATCATAAAACATAATGCGAAGCGTAGAGATGGGTTTTGGATCAGATAGGAAAAGATATAGTAAATGGCATTATTTTAAAATGAAAAATAAAATAATACTATCCACCTAATACCATAGGCCTAGTACTACCTAATATATTTTTAATTCTAAAGTCCTTATCCAATGCGGCAAACACAACCCAAATGTTTAGCAAAGCAAAGCAAGAAACATATCATGTGCTTCTAATAGCAACAGATTCATAACAAAACTCAAAAACCAGGCAAGCAAAAGGAGGACATACCTAGGGTCGAAGTCAATGGCTAATTTGATCAGAGGACCAACGGATGCACCTTCAAAGAGTGCAGCTGCCATAAGAAGTGATACCCTTTTTTTCTGTTCATAATTGAGACAATTACAATAAATTAAAATCCAAATGATACTGTATATTTGAAAAGTAAACTAGGAAACAAGAAAAGAAATACCTCTTGGTAAGGAGGAGCAGAGAGTAGCCAAATGATGCTACCCATACATCCAATGGTTGTGAAGAATCCACCAACGTTCCAAACGAAGTGAAGATAAGCTCCAACCGCTGATGAAAGTAATGCACAGCATAACAACAGATAAACCTACAACCAGGCAATCCAATATATAACTTTTCCTGTGAATTGTAAACCCAAATTTCCAGTAATCACATGCACTGAGCATAATTTTCACATTACCAAAGATCAGATATCACAAAAGAAACCTAGATACAGCAAAGAATGAGAAATAAGATCAAATATCTACAAATAAACCTAATTAAAGATTTAAGAAATCAATTCAATTAATAAACAGGGACACCATAATATTCCAATAACTTAAGCTGAAAGGGGGTGAAAATCAGAAGGGCAAAAACTATTCAATTCTAGACATCAAACTATCGATTATTTCCCAAGAATCCAAAAGAATAGGTTCGAGAAACGGATGAAAGGAACCTGCTTGAGATGGGTCTGAACAATAGGGGAAATCTGACGGAAATTCTTGAGAGAGTCGTAACTCCAACTGTTCCGAGAGGCAGATTGCGATTCAAAGAACGAAGTGAACGATTCCATTATTTCTTTGTTAGTAATCTCACGCAAATTGAAATTCTGAAAGAGGCGTTGAAGATGCAATCTATAAATGCAGATTCAGCGCTTCGGCTATTTCCTGGAAATTTCCAGACGATTTCGCTTCTTTTTCAATACCCTTTGCTTTGAAAGTATCCACCTTTTTCTATTTCTTTACAGGCAAGTTGTTCGTTTATACGAGAAAAGTTTTCACCCATCTCCCCAAACTCTACAACTTGTCACACAGATTATCATTCATTTCTTTGTCACGTTCAAATCCCCGATGTCACCTCGTAATGGAAATTTTAAAAAGTTTCATTTTCAAAGAAAAAATGTATTCTAATTCAATCTAGAGATTCTAGACTCTTCTAAATTTATTTTTTATTGACGTGAAAACATAGTTTTTTTAATTTTTATTTTAAAAAATGAAAGTCATTAAAGTCAAATAAATCCCATAAAAGTCTTTGTATAAATGTTTAAAATGTTGACAAAGACTTCCATTAACTATGTTTTAATCTATAAAAGTCCATACTAGTTTTAAAATTTTCATTCTTATTCTTTTACTGATTTTCAATCATACATTTTTCAATAAAATAATATTTTCCATCACATTAATAACTTTTCCTCCATTTTCAACCACATATTCTTCATCAATCTACTATTCCAGAATACATTCTTTCAAAATAATGTAGCTCAAACACACCCCTTAGTTTTCTCTCTAAAAGATCGAACAAATTTTTAGGAAAGAGGTCATTCTCATAAAAGGAGTCATTATTCCAAACCTATGGTTTGACAATTAGGTTTTGAGTCGTGGTTGATGTCTCCCACATCGGTCAACGATGGGAGTCATAACATCAATTTTACATAATTGTTGATTTCTGATGTTCAAAAATTATATATAATACTAGGGGTAAGCAACGTGCAATGCACGTTTGCTTAGTTTATATTTAATAGTTTTGTTTAAAAATTAATTTGTTGTTAATAAAGATGTAATTTTTTTGGTTAATTAAATAATTAATGATTTAATGTTTATATAATTGATAAATAATTAAATAAAGTGCTTCTCTCTATCGTCTCCAACCCAAAATCACAAACATAAAACTCAAAGTTCATATGATGCACAATAATATTATACTATATTCTAAAAAACAGATGACAAGAAAAAGATGCATCCAAATGGAAATACATTTTGAACATCCAATGACATTTAACATCTATCAGACAAACTTCAGTTAGCTTCGTATTCTTATTTTTGTGTCTACATGTCAAAAAAGTCACAATCATTATTTATTTCACCTGACTTACATTGAGGAAGTACCTCTCTCTGAGTTTTTCACCTCCAAATACACATATGAAGTCGGTACAGCTTGCCATAGAACTATAGTCTACAGAGGGTATGTGGGATTGCGAGGTGTAATCTTCATTCTCAGTAAGCTCACCTATTACATTGTGCTCGAAATGGAGGAATCTGAGGTGGGCGGGAACTGCAAGTGAGAAATGGGATAAATAGGCTCTTTCCTTCCTCTTTGCCCTATTTTGAAACGACTTCTATCTCTTTTCTCCCGAATCGGACTATTTTTTTATTTTCTGTAAGGCTTCTGTGAAACAATAGCCTGTAAGTCCAGCATTTCTCATGAATTGATTGCTGGATTTGAATGGATTAAATTGGATGTCTCCATATATTGTTGTGCGAGAGAAAAAGATGATTATTGCGCCCATGATTAATCCAACTAAGATGATGGGCAAGCACAGCCCCCAACCCCCGGCCACTACGATTTCTTGGGGGCGTCGGCCATGAAAAAGGGGGAAGAGCTTCTCCATTAGGGTTTTTTCAGTGTTTTGAAAACTGACTCGATCATCAACTCAGAAAATGTAAATGGTCAAGGGTCAAAAGGTTCAATCGGGGTTAAATCGGATGCAATAAATACATACAAAAATAATAAAATAATATATATTTTTTAAAATTTTCATATTAATAATTCAAAGTAAATATATTTTTACTAATTAGATTCATTATCCTACAATTAGTCTCGATACTAAAAATTAAAAATCAATATGTTAAAATAGTTTATTTTGTTAAATTAAAATAATTTAAACTTATAGAAAATGATAGTTAACATTAATATATTAATAATCAAGTGTAATTTAAGTTAAATTTGAAAATTAAATAAATGAAAGAATGAAGGTGAATATTACAATTTAATTAGTTGTTATTAAAAATCAAATTAGCCAAACATACATTTGAAAATGATTTTGATGAGTATTTTAACATTTTTTGGTTATATATCACTATCCCACATTGGAAGTTTATAAAACTATTAGAGTTAATAACATGTATAAAAGGTACAATCCCACATTGGAAGTTTATGAAACTTTTGGAGAGAAGTGGATCTATAAAATGAGCATGACATCCATTACTTCTCCATGGGCCTTAGAATTCTAAATAAATTTTGAAGCCCCATTTATGAAGTTAAAAATTTTCAAACCAAAAAACAAAAAAAAAAATTGTCGGGACCGGTTTGACGGGTTTTAACCTGTTTTGAAAATAATAAAAAATCGGACATGATTTGGCCCGATTTTGGGCCCCGTTCTCGATTTTTTCAGTTGAATCGGCTGGGCCAGGTCGGGTTTGAGAACATTGGGTTTTTCAATCATGGAAGATTAAAGGTTTTTTTTTTCGGTTTTTGGGAGTTGATGAGGCGGGGACTTCTTGTGTAAATTTGATATATTAAGGTCTTTGGCTGCAATTTAAGGATTATGGTTAAATTTTAAGTTTTAGTCCTTAAGGTTTGAAATAAATTCAAGTTGGACCCTAAAGTTATAGGTTTTCCATTAAAACAAGAAATTCCGTTAGTTTTTCCGTTAAAACAAGAAATTCCGTTTCATAGCCACTTTTTATATATAGAAAGATATTCTCGTCATTTTATAAACTAATTAAACTACCAAATTTTTGAAATAATAAAATAATATCATACAAAATATATTTTTCAGTCATTCTCAATTCAAATCATTTAATAATATTGTATAGTTGTCCAACCTTGATAAGCCTCTATTTGACCCACCACCCACATTAAAATTATAATTTATTTTTTCATCCATTCTTATCAACCATGCATTCTCCAATATTACACTAATCCCAATTTTTTTTTTAATTAACGCATTAAAAAAAATTCAGCCATTAAAATTTCAAATAATGGCGGCCAAACAGGGGCTAAATAACCTTGCGGCTTGCGATATACTTTTCATATTATAATATACTTATTTAGTCCCTGTTTGGTTTAGATAAAAATCCAATTTTTAGTAAATTTTAATAAAAATTGATTACATGTGTAATTAAAGATATGATGAAATTGTGAGTTTGTAAAATATGTGGTTGAAAATGAATTTTAGAAAATGGAAATCGAATAGAGGCTCAATTTAACCTTGATAAAACAATATGATGTAGCACTTTACATACAATGTTTACATATATAAGGAGCGGAATACAATTAGAAATTAATATTATAAAATATAATAAAAAGCTAAATAATTTATTTAAAATCAGTTGTAACATTTTTCGAGTTTTCCTAACAATAAACCTAATGACCCACGATCAAATACTTAGTATACAATCGTCCCATTGTATGAGAATTGGCACCAACCTTTAATACATACATTCTCATGTTTACGACGTAAAAGTTAAAACTATACGAATGAATGTTAATAACTAATTATACGCGTGATCAATTGCATGATATTCAATTCTTACTCTCGGTGCGGCCTCCTTCTCAAAGTTCGAGTCTTCTATCACCATCTCAACTTATTCGTCTCTCATCTTTTAGACCCTAAATCTCACTACAGTATACCTTAATTATCAACATGGCCAACAACATGAGCACTCTTGAGTGCGTGTGGATCTATCAATTGAAACTCACAAAATCACAATTGTATCTGATAAGCGTATTTTTACATTTTTATTGGACATTTAAATCGAGCTAATATTGATGAAAGGAGTGAAGTTTTACTCATAATTGTGTAATTGTGGTTTTTGTAGGCAAAAACCCCCGAATTGAAGGAAAAAAAAGGCAAAAGGAAATGAAAAATGACTAAAAGTGTACAAAAATGTGAAGTTGAGGACCAAATGTACAAGTGTCGAAAGGTGAAGGACTTTGAATGCAATTTATTGAGGACATAATAAAAAGAAAAGTTAAAATTTGAGGACCAAAATGTACCAGTTGCAAAAAAATGACAGACCGTGCGGTACAAGTCGGCACGGCCTCGCCGACTGTTTCGGGGTAGATTTTTCTTCCCATTTTTGTAAATTGAGAATTCTTTTGGGGGCTTTTTGGACATTTGTTAAGACTCGTTTTGAGTTATTTATAAGCCTACTTTCAGTCATCCATTGTTCGTCCATTTATGGGAGCTTAATAGAGAGGAGAGGCAAGGGAAAGAAGAAGAAAAATCAAGCACGGTGGAAAGAATTTGTATGCAATCAAAATCAAAATCTATTCATACCATCGCTTCGAGAAACCTATTGTCTTGTATTTCTTTTAGGGCTGGACAAGACTTTCGAACCGAACCGAGCGGTTCTTCATAAGTTAAATACCTGAATGGGTATCTGAATCGACAACTGATGGGTTTGAGTCGATTCTCAGTTCTAGACCCGAAGACCCGAATAAGAATCGAATCTAAATAAATTTTTTAATTTTTTCTAAACAAATTGACAAATTAATTAAACAAACCAGCCAATTTCATGTGTCACGTAGTGAGAATGCTTAGCTCCCCATTTGGCACGGCAAGCACGCTAACAGTTAGGCGCAAGGTTTATCTTACCAATAGTGCAATAATGATATTGATCATATGCATGTATTTTTCCTTACATCGTACTTATGGCTTGCATGTATGCCAGTTGTTCGGACTTGCCGGCCAAAGAGTGAGGGGAGGACGGCCTTGAGGCGTTGAACCTCGGGAGCTAAACCTGCGATCCGTGAAAGTTTGTATCAGAGATGCGGCTCGAGATCTCGTTAAGAAAGCTATGGAAATTGATCCAAATTCCTCGAACACCACAAATGTGGTAGATGTTCAAAAGAGGAACACCAGACAGCGTTTGAAAGCGCTTGAGGTGACAAACACTAAGTTGTGTTTTGTCTTGGAGAACCTCGGAGAAAAGGTCGAGGCGGCAGAGACGGAAATTCGAGAATTACGCATCCAACTGGATGAAAGCCAAGAGACTTGCGCAGCTATAACTGAAACTGTTGGTATCATACCTAATATGCAGGATGAGATAGGAGTGTTGAGAGCTCAGTTACTAGTGTTTCAACCCGCGGTTGGCAACGGACAAGCCATCTCACATGAGTCGGTGCATATGCTCAGAATTCCAGAACCGTGTACCTACGGAGGGACACACAATGCTAAAGAAGTTGAGAACTTCTTGTTCGATATGGAACAAAACTTTCTTGCGGCTTCGATTAAGGACGAAGCGAGAAAGGTCACAATAGCTACCATGTATATAGGTGGAGATGCAAAGCTATGGTGGCGGACGAAGTATGTTGATATTCCTGCCATAGGGTCCGAATTGATTCTTGGGATCTTCTCAAGGAAGCTATCAGATCTCAGTTTTTTCTCAAAGAATGTGGAATATGAGGCGCGTCGAGCCTTACGAGAACTGAAACAGGCAAGCTCCATCAAGGAGTATGTGAAGGCATTTTCAAGATATATGCTGAACATTCGAGATATGTCGGAAAAGGATAAGCTATTCACCTTCATGGAAGGATTGAGACCGTGGACATGTACGGAACTTCAGAGACGGAAGGTCACTGATTTGAGCGCAACTATGAGAGCTGTTGAATGTGTGAGTGACTATCAACCGGAATCGAGAGAGGATCGACCTTTGGAAAATAGTCAATTGGTTGAAGGTGGAAGGAGACCTTTCAGACTCAGCTCAAACTCAAATGAGGGAGAACGTTACTCTCAGAATAGGGGATGGCCCTATCAAGGCAACCGCCAGAGTAACTCACAGGGAAACTATCAAAGCAGCCGTCAAGGAAACTATAACGGCAGTACCAGTAATGACTGTAATCATGGAAAGGCAAAGGAGGGCAGATCTGATGTCGCTCCTAAATTGAAGTGCTTTCTATGTGAAGGACCTTATCGGGTTTCAGAGTGTCCTCAGAAACGGATGGTGAATGCATACTGTCAACTAGCAATTGGTGGCTCGAGTTCCAAACAAAATACCCCACAAGCTAGCTGTCATGGCTACACCGACTCCGAATGGGGATGATGATGTAGTCGGTGCATTCTCGCATTGGTGCAATACACTATTGTACCGAGCTACTAAAAGGGATGCAGTTCCCTCAAGAGAGCCAAATATTGAAGAATCGAGTGCTCGCATTTGCAACGCTAAAGGTCTAAGTACATTGATGTGAGGATCAATGGAAAGCCAATTAGGGCTATGGTGGACACCGGTGCCACGCACAACTACCTCGCAAGTTCCGAAGTAGAGTGGCTCGGACTTGTTCTGGAGAGAGGTAAGGGGAAGGTCAAAGTAATCAACTCTGCTGCTCAACCAATAACGGGAATAGCAAAATCTGTGCCTATCAAAGTAAGTCCCTTCGAAGGGAGGACAAATTTGTCAGTAGTTCACATGAATTATTTCAAGCTCATTCTCGGATTGGAATATCTTCTGGATAAAAAGACAGCAGTGTTGCCGCATTCTGACTCATTAATAATGATGGGTAGTAAACCATTCAATATTCCCACACAGGTTGAGAAAACCAGTGAGAAAGACATCTCGGTCATGCAATATAGTAAGGGTTTTAAGAGGAATGAACCCTCACTTTTATGCTCTCTTCGAGTAGAGGAAATCGAAGAGACAACCGGCTCTACTTCGAAACATATCACCGGGTTTAAGGAATTCGAAGACATCATATCGTGGGTTTGGACTTGTTCAGGGTGCCAAACCTCCCACTAAGGCACCATACCGTATGACTCAGCCAGAGCTTGAAGAGCTTCGAAAACAAGAGAGAGAAGTGTTGGGAAGTAGGACTATCATGGAATGCACTTCCACACTACCGCAACAGACAAACTACTGGCCTCAAAGGCGGGACAACTGATAAGTGTATTTTTTACACTTATTCGGGGCTTGAAACTATATAATTTTAAGTTTCTTTTGACAAAATACAACCTAAATTGTGTTATATTGCATCTTGTAGGTAAAATTCATTGTTGGATGAAGAATTGAAGAAAAGAATCAAAATGTGTTGGAAAAATGAAAAAATCCAAAGTAAGGGGATCAAAGTCTACTCTATGGAAATTGAAGGACTAAATTTCTTTAATTCAAAAGATTAGACGACTTGAAGAAATACAAAATTAATTGGATTTTGAAATTCTAATTGGACAACTTAGAAATTAGGGAGAATTGGGCTCCAATGTGGACTTCTTTGTTGAATAAAAGAGGGTTTCCTATTGGGGAAAAATTCATATTTAAGGTGTATTCTTTACCTCGATTCAAAAGTAAAGTAAATAGTTTGATAATTCAAAAATCAGGTATGAATTTAATTAATTAAAAATATTTATTAAATAAAGACAATAAAGTCACATTTTGTGATTAATGGTCACATATTCATAATTATAGGTTACAGATTTATTTATTGGTCACATATCGTCAAATTTTTTGGTCACAGATTATTTCGAAGTAACATATCAAAAAATTTGTACGTCACAGATTATTTCGAGGTCACCGATTTTTAAATTAGTTGGTCACAGATTATTTTTGAGTCACATATTATTAAATTTTTAGGTCACAATTGAGTAATTGGTCACAGATATTACCAAACATTTGGTCACATATATTACTAAACATTTGGTCACATATTACTAAACATTTGGTCACAGACTACAGCCGCTCCTATGGCCTCCGCCACCAACACAGCACACAGCACCATGCCCAACCGCCACCGCCTACGCACCCACAACACACAATAGAACACCACAGAACCCACACGATTTAGCACACATACACCACAGATCCCTGTACCACCGTCATCTACCGACCAAACACCAATGACACCGGTAATGCTGCCACCACCTACGTACCCACAACACACAACAGAACCACCAGGTCCACCACAGAACCCACACGATTCAGTACACATACACCACAGATCCCTGCACCGCCATCATCTACCCACCAAACACCAATGACACCGGTAATGCCGCCATCACCTATGCACCCACAACACACAACAGAACCGCCACAGAACCCACATGATTCAGCACACATACACCACAGATCGGCCACTTCCACCACCTGCACCAACGACCATCGTCACCGCCACAACCCTACCAATGACCATTGTCACCGCCACATTACACCAACGCAATCGGCTTCCACACACATAGAAGAGTTATCGCTGGAGAAATCAAAAGCAGAATCAGATGGGCGGTAACCTTGCTTGGATTCAGTCGTCCCTGGTTGGTGAGCGAACGTGTCCAGTCGGCGATACACCCTGGCTTCTCGGAGTGGGAGAAAGGGGCAAACGACACATTGGAGGGATGATTTGGTACTGAAAGTGTAGGAGAAGATGAGTCCGGCTGAGAGAGGAGAAGGAGTTGTGAGTGGGTGATAAATTAGGTAAATTAGGGTTAGGTTTTATATAGTACCTGATTTTTGAATAATAAAATTTGATCCCTGATTTTTGAATTACAATCTTTAAACACCTGGAAATATGTAATTTCCACTTCCTGTTGCATAAATGAGGGAGAGACGGCAGAAAAGGAGGAGAGCGGGCATCTTGATATAATGGAGAGGGAGAGAGACTAGTTGGAAAAAGTCGACATGTTGATAATTGAGAATAGAAAGGGAACCTGCAGCTTCAAAATTCAGAGAAGAAAGCATAACTTTTGAGGTGGGTATATTTTATTATTTATATACACATTGAGGGAGGAGAGTGGCTGCTGGAAATCAAGAGGAAGAACCGGTTTCATTACAGAAAAGGAGTGAGGGGGAGACGGTAGATTTCTAGAAAATAACGGTGGTGCTGAAATTAAATAAATACTCTCAAATAGGCGGGCTGCTTTGGTGAACAAAGGAGATAATAGTGGGGCTGAAATATAAGTGTTTACACGCAAAAATCAGTAGGCAAATTTGGACGATAGAGTGTGAGAAAAGAATATATACAAGACGTGATGCCAGCTTAGTGGGAGACAAAATATTGGGAATAAATTCATATAAATGTTACACACTGCCGACAGCAATTTGAAGAATTGGAGGTTGCCTTTTATTTATATTTAAATACAACACGTGGGCAGCTTTTGGGTAATGAAAGCGAGGAGTTTTAACTGAAATTAATCATGCTCATCAAATTTATAGGTGATGTCGTTCCCTTTCTATGTGTTTAATCTCCATAACATGCTAGGCTAAATTCATCGTATTGGATGGATGATGAAACTAATTAATTTTTAGGATTTAATTTGAGACTATGTGATTTTAAGTTAATTCTTACGTTGTGATTTCATAAATATGCTTTAGTATATTGTTTTAATGTTTGCGCACCATTAAGATGATTAGTTATTTATTCGTAGTTTTGGAAAACTAACGGTAGGTAGAACACTATTTATGGAACACATGGACAATAAATATTAGGAATAATATTTATGACATGTGCGATCATAGATGATAATCCTAAACGTCAATGCATGCTTGTCATATGAAGTTGGACTAGGAATATGATCGTCTCGTGGCAATCATAGGTTTATTATATCTTGAAAGAATAGTAAATAAAAATGGAATTAGCGATCGTCACAATTGCATGAATTAAATTAATTATCACTAGTTGAGAATTGAAACTAAGAATTGATTAGTAGTGTCGGAAATCTAATACACTCACCCTCATTTGATTTAAAACTCACATTTTATTGTTTTTGTAGTTGTAGAACGTAGTTAAATCTAAATCGATCATTTTCTTTTTACTACTTTTGTGAATTTAGATATATCAAATACACTAAAATTAATCCTTATTCCCTGTGGGACGATAACTCTTAACTCATTAATTCTATTACTTGTTAACGATCTCGTACGTTTGCGGGTTTTGCTTGAACAACGACATTGCAGGTTATGAGAAAACTTGCCTTGTTCGTCAGCAAAATGTCGCAGATCATCAAAAAAAGGCAGGCTTACTGGAGCCCATTTCTATCCTGAATGGATCAGTCAAAAGTGGATCGACAAACTACATTAGTATATTGCCAAGAGTTGGAGACTTTGGCACTATCATCATCGGGATGGACCGTTTATCTAAAGATTCAACTCTCAACACAACGCCCAAGTATGTATCAACCGAAGAAACACCTCAACTCTTCCACAAGCATATTGTCAAATACTGGGGACCGCCTATCGTTAATGATCGAGATTCTCAATTTATTGACATATTTTAGACCAAGTTGTTCAAACTTCTTGGTTCAACTTTGAGCACGAATTCTAGTATTCACCGAAGATCAGACGAACAGACAGAGCAATTCAATTCTATGCTGGGAGACTATTTTCAGCACTTTACCTCTGTTTCGAATGAAATTCGGGTGAAACTTTCGGATGTGGCTCAAAAGAGCTCTGCTCCCAATAAGAGTTATTTTGAAATTACTACTGGCCAACAACTGTTACTTCTCCATACTGCATATACCGATCAGAAGCAGTACAAAAAGTTTACAGATCCGAACCAACCAGTGTTTGAAGTGAAAAGATCAGAAATGAAGGTTGCTGCAAAGATTCTTGGCTACCAAACTACTCGAGATTGTAGGAAATATCTTCAAGAGTACTTCGTTAAATAGAGCGGATGCAACAACGAGAAGAATACTCAATGGCTCCGAGGACATCGTCAAAACAAATGGGGAAGAATGTCACGGGCTGCAGCTTTGCTTAAGCCCCGTGATCCTATCATTGTAAATAATTTATTTAAATAGATAGAAATTAGAAAATTTTAGTATGATTCTTCGGCCAAAAGATGTCTACTCCCGTCGGTTGAGTTTTTGTTCCAAAATCTATTATAGGAGGTATTAGTTTTTCAAACATTTTTAAGCTTTCTAGTGTTCTCCCCCTGCACTAATCATTGTAATTTCCCGCTTTCGTCTATTGTAACGTTCATTTTTCTAGCAATCAATTATCAAGTTTATTTCAATGCTTTTTAATTTCATATTGCAAGCTTTTTTAAATTGTGATCAAATCTATTTTCGTCCCGAAACGATCGAGAGAAGGCGAAAGGTAGTCTAGCGGAGCAAACTACTGCCGCACAGTGTTCCATTTCTGTATTAAGAAAATGTTACCCGTGAAAATACATGCATATGATCATATATCATTAGTGCACTATTGGTAAGATAGGCATTGCGCCTAGCTGTTAGCGTGTTTGCCGTGCCGAATGGGGAGCTAAGCATTCTCACCGCTTGACATTCTCCCCCATTCGAATTCGCTTACGTCCTCGTAGCGAGAAGTGAGTTTCGCATTAACATGCATCCGTCTCGTTGCAAGGTTGACAACGACACCATCCCATGGGGACATGCCTCCAAACCTACAGTAACTTGTACTTGCCGCTTCCGACACCAACCTTCACCCTCTGCCCCTCTGAGCATTGGTTCCTCGGGTGGACGGTCTCCGAACCGTAACACCTCAACGCATGTCGAATTGTGCCCTGCACGGTGCGCTCTTCGAAACCTCTTTTGAAAGGCACCCAAGCAATTGCGCAACACTGCCCCTCTTCATCATTTTTCCTCACAGCTTCCTTCGTCGTGTCCCGTCAGCTTGTCGACACGATCCGTGGCCTAAAATCTTTTCTCCGCAAGAACACACGACATTGTCCAATAACAACACCGCATGCTCGAGCGGTCCTGCTCTGATACCAACTTTCACGGATCGCAGGTTTGGCTCCCGAGATTCAACGCCTCGAGGTCGCCCTACCCTCATTCTTTGGCTGGCAAACCCGAACAACTGACATACACACATGCTATGAGTAGGATGTAAGGGAAAATACCTGCATATGTTCATATATCATTAGTGCACTATTCGTAAGATAGGTCTCGCGCCTAGCTGTTAATGTGTTTGCAGTGCCGAATGGGGAGCTAGCATTCTCACTGCGTGACACCATTCCTAGTTAGCTTAGCCCAATCCAATTTCTAAATTCAAATTTTAATTTTAATTTTTTGGTCCAATTATTAATTTTTTGTTAGCACAATATGAGCCTTATCCTTCCCCTTTGGCATTTCCATTCCAATTTCGGCTTTTTCAACATTTATGCCTTATCCTTACCCTTTGACCCAACATTTATGCTGCTTAAAGTACATGAATTATTGATATGGATTACTGATATTTTAATATTAGTATCTACTTTTTAATAATTGTATACATTGAATTAATCTTATTGAACGCTTGTTATTTATATGTTTTTAAATTAGGATATGTTAATTTGTAAAAGTGACGAATAAACATGTCATTAATTGTATTTATGTAGTGTTGCTGTAAATGTTAAAAAAATTAATTATGGTACAGAACCGAATCCGAACGGTTCCATAATTATATTTGGACCCGACGATTTCATTTATTAAATAACCGAAAGTTTTGGGTCGGTTCGGAACCGAACCGAACCGAACCCATATCCAGCCCTAATTTCTTTTCTTCCTTTATTTCCTCTATTTGGTAATGTATTTTTCTAATTTTTTTATTTTGTGCCATTTTCATACAATGAACTAAGTTATAAGTTAATTAGAATCTTACATTTAAAAATGTATTTCATTATTCACGTCCATGTATGCTAATTAACATTCAATTTTACTTAATTGAGAATTAAATAAATAATATTGTCACGTATATATATTTTGGTATTAATTCTAATTTAATTAACATTCAGGTATATTCAAATATTACTTTTACAACATTGATAAATTATTTCATAATAACGTGCAACGCGCACGTTCAACATTGACTAGTTTACTTAGGTGGAGTGATTTTGACTAATTGACTTAAAATAAAATGTTTTGAGTTGTTTATAATAACACAGTAGGACATAGTTTACAACTAATTTAATGTGTAAAAAGTCATAGGAAATTGAATAATATATTATTTATCACAACTTGGTGTTTGTTGAGGAACTTTTTTATTAAAAGCTCGTTTAAGCATTTTTTTTAAAATACATTTTGTAATAGTATTATGATGGAGAATTGTGATTAAAAAATAAGAAAAATTTTAAGTTTGCGTATAATATTATTTTATTAAAAAATAAAATATATTTTGATGGAAAAAATGAGGCTCAAACAAGGACTCTATTGAAACTTACAACTTTTTCTTTGTCCCACCAAAATCCCATTATATGATACGTTGTGCATTTATTTGGACGGTTCAATATCTGATTAATTACAAATATTTATACTGCAAGAGGATTAACAGAGAATCAAGTAACAAATTAAAAATGTAAATACAATTGTGATATACAATTTCAATAAATTACAAAAATAATAATTAACACAATTCTGCCATTAAGAAAAATTACTATTTTTTTTTAAAAAAAAATACTGACACTAAAAAAGGAAATGACCCATACCCATGTTTGAGTCCCATTTTAGAAGAAAATAGGTATTTTGGAACAACGATTTTTTTTTTTTTGAAATATGTGTTTAAAAAATAAGAAAAATTTTGAATTTACGTTTAAAATTATTTTATGAGAGAATGTGATTGAATGAATTCTGATAAAAATGATAATTTGAAAAAATAGAAGCCAAACCGTTCTAATTTATTAAACGCTGCAATTTGCGAAAAGTTACATAAAATTGTTAGTGTAATTGCTGTATTTTTCTTTTGGCAAAAGTTGTAATTTTGCAAAATTTAACCAAATTCAATATAATTCAACTCACTCCATATTTATTCATATTTGTGTAAATTGCCCATTTTATAATGATTATTATGCCTTTGTTTGATGACTATTATTTCGAGAAAATGGAATTTTAAATAATAATTTTTTGAAGAATGTGTAGTTAAAAAGTAAAGAATTTTTTTGAATTTACATGTAAAATATTTTATTGTGTAAACGTGTGGTTAAAAATGAGTATGAGAATTAAAGAGTTCTGAAACAATGGTGGTCAAATAGAAGCTATATACATATCAAATTCAGTTACATGTACAACAATCTCATACTTCGGCTCTTTAACACCATTGATCAAAAGTTCAAAACATCCTTTTTCATGCAATATTTTCGCTTGGGGAATATAAACATTTAGTACTAACTGCTATTTTTATCCAGTACTAAGAGATGGAATTATGCAGCAATTTAATACTTTTCTTCCTATGCCTTTAAACTTCAATATTCGACAACATTGAATGAACCACTAATCAAGAAACAATTATGTGAACGATTTACAGAAAATAAAAGAAAAAAAATAAAAAATAAAATTAAGCCAGCATCTTAGATGGTAACTAAATGTAGCCAAAAAATTAAGAATAAATCTTTGAAATAATTTTGAGGATAGCCAGCTTACTCCGCAGAAGGTGAAGATAACAAGTTCAAAAGGAAGCCAGCCATAATTCCAATGAGCCCCACAATGAGTGCAAATCTAAAGGAGAAACCTGGATCAACTTTACGATTTCTACGTCTCTTGAGAACTTCCTGCAAGTGAAAGCATCAAAATATGAGCATGGAATGACCATCTAAGCGTGTGTTTGAAATGACCAATGAAGGTGGGAAAAGAAATCGAAAAAGATTGTTTCTAACATGAAGTCCATTTATCTTGAAATGAAAATGATCATTTCTAACCTACCAAAAGGTCACCAAAAAAGGATATCAATTGATAATGTTAAATTTTTGAGTTTTAAATCAGCTTTTCATTGTTACCCTTATCTCTGAGCGTTTGACAAAAGGTCTATATATTCCCACTAGGATGTACAAGAGCAATCTAGGAAATACGCAAACCAACAAGTTCTATTACACTTTTTGTGTGTGTGCTAAGTTCGGTATATATTTATACATCACACGAACAAGAGAAAGGCAAGTGCATTCACCAGGTCTAGTTGTAGCTGTTGTGTTTGACGGACAGCTGCATCTCTTTCTTCCTTGAGACTCTGCAAAGTTTGATTCTGCAACATGAGAGAAAAATATTGCTCATCTAAATAGGAATGACGGAAGGGGAACATAAGTTCAAATTTCCACATTGCTTGACTACCAAACTTCAAATATTTTAATTTAGTAAGCATTATATACTAACAGTGTATCATAGTTCCTTGGTGAGCAATCAAAAGTTTTGGTTTAGGCACGAAGGTTACTTGTGAAGGATAGTTTGGAAAATAAAACATAGAATGGATAAAGATGGTAAAGGAATTTTGAGAACAGAAGGCCCAGCTCTCTTCAAGAATTTGATAACATATGCTGGCCACACTTGAATCCCACAGAAGATATATCTTGAACCCATTAGCGCCACCTTGATGTGCCCACTTCTAACCACCAAGTTCCATTCCCCTGGCTAGTCTAATTACTAGATTCCAGAGACAGAGGTATTATTTATGTGCTTGTGATGCCTAAAACTGGCTTCCAATGCGTCATGTCGTTGTTTCAAGAGAAAACAAAAATACTTCTATCTCTGATGTGAATTCCTCGAGGAACCATCTCCTAGCATAGTCCAACTCCAGTGGCAAGGAAATAGAAGATGTTGATGTTGAAGTAATTTCATATCGGAAAAATCGGCAAAACAGGAAGATATTATGTAACTAGGAAAAAATAATTGTTAGAGCTTAAGATACCTTGAAACCAAGAAATCTAAATAATATCTGAAGTCAAGGAAAATACAGCAACTCGTGCTATGGAATTTACCATTGTTGATCTACTCTAATTAAAAAGTAATATTTAATTCTTTGCTATGACGTAATTGTAGTTGGGAAGATATTCAAGTTTCTTATGCCCCCAGATAGACGTTAGAACTGTTTCATAGAAGTTATTATGCATCCTACCTATGCTTGTTTCCCTAATAGTTCTCCATACTTTTTCCTGCGATTTTCTGTATTATTTATTTTAAAAGATATTTTCTCTTATACAGCTACCATGTAAAATGCAGCATGCCTCATCTTATGCCTTCACCTTTAAACACTGGTGTTGACCTTAAGAAAGTCCACCTAAAGGAAACAATTATGAGAAGACTTGGACTGCATAAAGGTAATATAAAATGCAAGTATATAATTGTTGAAATTGTATTTCAGCTGCCTGAGGCTGTGAAATGCAAGTTATAATAATAGTGCTAAATCATAAATGAAATGTGATGTTTATATGGCATTGCAAGAACGACTTCCAATAGTAGGCGTTTTCCTTGTAGAAAGAATAGACAGAGTGGTATCATCAGTGCCATGTGAATAGCAATACATTTTAATTGACTGATAAATAAACCAGCACATTTGAACCTAAATCACGTGGTTGAGCTATTTATTTCCAGGCCCTTAAACTATCTGGACCTGGGAGTTCTGTAAGCCTTGACACTCTCCTCTTTAGCTCTTACATACACCACCCTCTTCAAAATGCCAGTGAGGCTATATAGATAACCAGTTTTATTAACTATTTTAGAGACTTCTATAACTAAAATCGCTCATAAGAAGTCAAGCAACGAAAGCAATCATGCTAATGATCTGCTGAAGGAAAAGTGAGAAACTAATATTTATATCATCGAAGATCACAGATCAATTTCTCTTGATCATTTCAAAGTACATTCTACTAAATTGTGATTTACAACCATCAGAGGAATGTTGGATTGAACAGTATGAGCTTGAAACAGATAATTTGCAATCACTTCATTAAGAAAAATAGGGAAAAAAAATTTGGATTTTTATAAAAATTTGATGGAGTACACAAAGAAAAGATGAATTGTAACAAAATCCACATGGCTTACATCAAAGTTTAGTTCATATCCATCTTGTACGTTTCCAGATGCTGACTGAGGGAACATGTAGATGACCTTAAGCTTGCACTCCTCTATTGTTCTTTCGCCTTCCTTACTAAACTGGATGCCCCATTGTCATTTGCCAGAGGAAAAAAATGTAATTTACATTCTATGGATGTAATGAAACTAACGGTATAAGGGAAGTATACTAAAAGATCTTACAGTATCAGTTGAGAGCTCATTGACATCAGTATGTGGAGCAACTGTTGTGCTTTGAAGGAGAAATTTATCTTTAGATTGCTTATCTGGAGGGTATTCCCGTTGAGCTTGAAGGGTGACTGTAAATGCATCAGAAGGTAAAATAATAAAAAAGATTAAAGGTTGGAACATTGTCAAATAGTGCATCACACACAAGCAATTGATGCATGAACAGATACATCCATTCAGTTGAATGTACAATCTTCACAACAGTTAGCAGTACCACAACCATGCATAGCCCACATAACACTGAAACTAGTTGCTCTCTTCAGAAGTCCAACATTTGGGCTATAGTACCAGAAAGATTGATATCAAAATCCCCAGAAAGAAACTTCATTTGAACTTGAATCTAGAGGTGTTACAGCTGGGGATAAAAATGTGCTTATTTTGCAAACTATATTAAGGTCAGGGAAAAACCCGAAAGCCAGTCACTGTTGTTACAAGGAAAGATACTACAGATATCACAGAAGATTTTAATTTATGATATTAGAATTCTCTCTGGCCCCATTTATCATCAATTAAGTGCAAAATTTTAAAGAGAGATTGCCATATTGCAGGCATCTTCAGAATTGACACAATATATCCCACAGCTCTGCTGTTGGAATTTATTTTGTTTAATTATAAAGGTCCAACATACATCAAGCTTGTGATAGAATCTAAGTGATGGAAACAAGAAAAAAATAGTCTTCAAGGGATAAAGAGGTGAGACAGTTGGCTACATGTGATCTAGAATATGCAAATATGCGTCTCACACTCACTTCCAACTAAATTGAATTTTTGACTCCTGGGTATCTATTATAAAGTTGATATATGTACATGTGTAATATACTGCTTTGCAGGTATTTCAGTGTAAAAGCCTTCCTATGTTTATGAATAACGATACAGCATCAAAAAGCTATTCCACATCGAGACACAGAGCTTAACAATATTTCATACACCTAATACAAATAAGAAATATTATAGATAACCACCTCTTATGATGCAAGAGTCCCAAGGAAGTACCACACCAGTGTTTGGACGCACAAAGTACTTCTTTGGTGAAGTAGTTTTCACCTAAAATAAATAAATGCACAAATTTACATTAAAAGATGTAACAAAATCACATACAATATCAAGTTGCAAGAAATCAACTCTGTGATTGAGTATGGAGTACCTTGAAAGCAACATGGTGTTCAGTTCTGTTTGTAACTTTAAGATCACAGTAACTTTGTTTCTCCAGTTCAACTGATCAAAGAAATATTCACAACAATGCAGTAAGTAATCAAGAACTTCTACAAAATGTTAATCAATTATGATGCAACCCTAGAGATGCCTTTTTATATTGTTGCTTTAGATCTTTCCTTTCACAGTACAATAATTTAATCAGGAGACTACTATGTACAAGAATCATAATGAAGCAACCAGATAAAAGTGGAGAAAAATACAGGAGAGATGATTTTGCGATTAGTGCGACCGATTTTGCAAATGATCCTTTGAGCATATAGATTGTTAGCGCAAGCCCTGAAGTAATGCCAAACTTTGTAATGTAAATCTAGGGGTGTTAAGTGGGGTGAGCCACTCACCACCTTGCCTTGTCACGAACGAGGCGAACCATGGGCACAAGCTGAACAATGAGTTGGCTCGTAATCCGCTTGCCATCGAGAGTGAAAAAGCAATTTCTAGTTAAAAAAAAGGGCTCGGGTGGGGCGAGCCTAGCCCGGGTTTTCGGAAACCAGCCAGCTCGAGCTCCGCCTATTTAACATCCCTACGAAAATCTTTCAATTATCTGTGAAAATTTGTTACAACTATTTTGACTGCATGAATAGATATATCTTTTCATTTGCTTTATCTATAGCCATTACCTCATTTAAATCACAGACGCTTAGCTCCAACATTTTTCTACGTTCCCTGAGGATTCCCTCTTCTTAGATTGAAGGTGAGTTTGGCTTCCTAAAGATGCCAATGCTATAGTCCTTGAATTTCACATGGCAAAATCATCAAACCTAAAGTATCCTCTTCTATGTCCCCATATTACCCCCAAAGATCCTCTTTATCATGACCCTCAATGTGTATACCTGTGCCACCACGCCGTTCAACTCTCGAATGCATCCTTTCAAGCTGTCCAGAATATTGTCTCACAAAGTAAATGCAATTTGATATCCAACTTGTTTTAGCTTCATCTATATCTCAAATTCTAAATACAGCATGAGGATGAACTGAGAGTTGATCGGTTGATTTCAGAAGTTTGGAATCAGAATATGCACAACATAACGGTGATAAAACAGGAATATCTAAAATCCTATTTCCCCAAATTTAATCAAATCTTACCTTCACCAAACATTTAACCATCGCTCACATGCATGTATTAAATTCAATCTCTCGACCTCATTCTTTCATCCAAAACAATCAACTTTACATTTAAATTCAGACTACACAAATTGCCAGCAGTTCCATCTGTTTCTTATAGTCGGTTGATCCATAAACAGAAATTATTGAACCTTCAAAATCCTCACTTTGTGAATGATTCATTAAATTCTCATTTTCATTCACTACATTATATACTTCAGCCTAGCACCAGTAAAACAACAAACAGAAGCAAGAAAAATAAAGGAACACAAAACTTAGAAAAGTTGAGAGAAATCACATTGAAACTTGAGGTCTTCTGGTTGTACAGAGATCAACTGATTAGCAACACTAGTCATGGTAGCAACGACTACAGCAGATCACTACTCCAAAAGAGAAGCAAAAGAAGTTTCAACCAACGAAACAATCAATCAATCAAATCCTACATAAGAACCTGCAACAAACAATCAACAGTAGAAAATGCAAACCCTAGGTCACCAAAAAAGTAGTAGAATAACAGAAAAGTAATATGAAAATGTATGAAGGAGTTAGAACATAAAGAGAAAATGAAGGAGCAAAATTAGGATCACGCAGAAACTGACAAACAATTCTTCACCTAAAAAATCGCTTCGCAGGTCCAGAACTCCGAATAATTGCAAATTTGATCACCATTAGAATTTGATTTATTTCTCAATGACCAGAAAGGAGGAGGAACAATTTCAGAGAGGAGGAGGACACGTGTTTAAAGAGGAGAATGAAAGACGCCCGCTTCAAAAGCAAACTCCAGGCTGGTTGGGTATGTGTCCTGTCCTGACACGTGTCATCCAGATTGGATTTGCTGTTTGGTTTCCCAAGCATTGACACATTGTTTTAAATTAAAATATGATTTTAATCAATACCAAACAATAATTAACTTATCCTCTGTTGGTGACACATTTTTTTTGGGAAAAAACATTATTTTGAATAGTAATTTTTTGGAAAATGTGTAATTAAAAAGTATGAAAAAGTTTGAATTTACGCGATGAATATTTTATTATATAAATGTATGATTGAAAATATGTAGTAAAAAGAATTTTGAAAGAATACGAGACAAAGAGGGAGTTAGATATCCAGATTAATAACACTTAGAGCCCGTTTGGAAGAGATTAAAATTGAAAAACTAGCCGTTATTGTTGACTTTTATTAGACGAGTGAGACTCAATAACGATCATATTTTCAATTTTAATTGGATTTTAATCGATACCAAACGGGCTTTTAGATAGTCATATTTTATTTATTATCTTTTTTTTTTGTTAGTTAGTTTTTTTCCCCAAGAAATAAGACGAATTTAGGTTGTCTTAGCCCCTGTTTGAGCCACATTAAAATTTTTATTTTTATTATTCTACTCATTTTCAATTACACATTCTTCAATAAAATAATATTTTCTATCACATCAATAACTTTTCCTTATTTTTCAATCACACATTCTCCATCAATCTACTGTTTTAGAATATATTTTTCCAAACTAATGTGGTAGATCTGGATCTCGATTCTTGATTATATGCTTCTTCGTTAATGAACATGCACTAATTATTAACCTCATAATTATTTTGATTGTGTGAAGAAGTAGGTCTTTTTCAGATACCAACTAGCGCTAATCATTAATCTCATCATCATCCCACCAATTTTAATACTTCAGTTACTTCAAAAGCAATACAAAACTCCAATTTAGATGATATTAAATAAGAGATACAATTAAATGAATAATTTAATTTGACTTTTGATTAATTTAATAATTTAATCCTAACTTTCATTAAGTATATCATTTAACGTCATTTAGATTGGTTTTCTATCATCAATAGTGTCGATAGCATTATTCATTCCCACGTCTTCTTTAACTTTTCAGGATTTAATCGATGTAAAATTTATAGACAGCTTCAAAAAGTCATACTATCGTAGAATCAACCTTTGTTAGAAGGCAACAGTTCTCTTGGAAGACAATATATAACATATGTTGACTCGCTCGACATTTTGGCAGATTGGGGGGTCTTGGACCCTGGCTAGTTTGGGGTACATCCAACGGTTTACTTGATCTACGTTTTGAGGAGTCAAGGTGTAGACTCTAGAATTAGTTGCAGAAGGTGGACACCTGGGTTAAAAAAAAAAAATAATAAATAAAAAAATTTGAGATAATGTTATTTTTTAATTTTTACAAAACACGGTGTATATTGGGCCGACAGTTGAGGCCCAAATAGTAAAAGACCCCGTTCAACCTGAACAGAGCACAGGATGACAAGATTCACAACAGTGCCACTGGGAGAAACGAAAAGGAAAACGGAGAATCTCTCCCACCTGTAGTTCTGTACCTTTGAATAGTTTTGGAGCCAAATAAAGAAAGTGAAGACTAATTAGCGATGAACATAAAAGAGAAAAGAGTGGTGAGAATGGAGAATCCTTTTACTTTGAAAGTGGGTCAAGTATTCACTGGCTTTGGAATTGGCTGTGGCATTGGCATCGGCGTTGGTCGCCCTTTAAATTTAGGTACCCAGTTTTTACCCTTTTTCAGTTTTCTCCCTTCAATTATCTCTCTCTCTCTAGACTCGAAGCTATCGATTGAATAAAGACGAAAATGATGAACTTCGGGGTTTGTTTAAACCCAAATAAGAGAAAATGTTTTATTTTATGCTTGTATTATCGCGCATATTTGATTTATTTTGGTGGGGCTTTTGCATAATGTGGAAACCTGTAGTTTGCTTGATTGTAACTTTATGGGTTTTTTTATGTTTGAATTAATGCATGATCGTGTTTGATCTTCGACACAGTGCCTCTTGCTATTGGACAAATGGGTGTGATTGACATTTAAATCTTAGATATGACTAAATTGAAATGAAACAAAAGGAAACATGAGATTCAGCAAGTTTTTTATATTCTAAACCTTGTTTTGGTACATGTTTCATGGAGTTTGAATGCTTGCATTGCTTTGAAGTCTGTGGTTTTCTTATGAAATCATGAGCATTAATTGTTATTTGGGATGTAAGAAATTAAAATTTTCGTTTGGTAACTATATAGTAGTGGGTAAAATACTTTGTGAAATTCTTGATGATAAGACATACTTTGTGAAATTCTTGATGATAGGACATGCTTTATTTTTCAATTATATTTAGTTTACAGTTTCACATGATGATAGGACATATTTAATATGATTTTGGCTTTAGTTCATCACTATGTTTGTGCTTGTAAAATCTCTATAAAGCCAAACGACCAAACCTGTTGATAAATTCAGTTCTTTTAGCCCATGATTAATGGACATTATTTGTTCAAAACAATGTTTTGAATAGCGATTTGGAGAATGTGTGGTTAAAAAATTGAGAAAAATTTTGGGTTTACATGCAGAATATTTTATTACGTGAATGTATGGTAGAAAATGTGTACGTAGAATAAAGAGTTTTGAAATAATAGTTGTCAAGCAGGATCTTAGTCTGTGGCTGGAGATGCCTTTGCCCACTTGTTGAGCTATACTTAGCGGACAGGATTGCTAATCCAATTAAAATGGTTCCTCGATGTGCAACCGAGAGAAGAAAAATGTTGCCTAGAATTAATATTGCTTAGTTGAAGAAGCAGCTAGGATAAGAAAGCACCAAGAAGCAGTTGTATACAGCAGTAAAGGACACTATGACCCCTTAAGGCCTCTATGGCGAAAAATAGCAGCATAGTGTTCATTTTTATATTCTAGTTATGCAACAAATACAATTACCTTTTGTTTGATTATTCACATCTTGCTCATATAATCTTGGAAGTCCATTAGATTTTGTATCCATTCCTAGTTATGATGTCTGGTAAACATCGTTTTTCCTGTTATGTCTTGATAATGACAGTATGACACCAATTGTCATTTTAACTATTTGTCATAAAAAAAACATCAATTGAATGTGATGAGATCAGGCTACAATGTATTGCTCTGATTATTCTTTCGGACGCTCAACTTGATGATGTGATAAATATAAAATCAGTGATTGTGTATGTGGCCCATTCACACTTCTGTTCATTATAACAAACTTCAAAGCTAATTTGTGCATCAGGTGCTATACCAGTTCTGAACCAAATTATGGTTGCCACTCGGGGTGCAACAGATGCTTTTTCTAATGTTGGAAGACATGTCAATAATTCAGTAGGTTTTGCTAATATCTGTCGGTTGGATGATTTGGTAACTTTTGTAATAGCAAGTTTTCCGATATTTCTTTGTCCTTATTGATCCTATGTCCAGTTGAGGAAAGTGGGTGCAAAGAACCTTGAAGCAGGCATTGGTTGTGGTGTGGGTTTTGGCCATGGCTTTGGAGTTGGTAAGTATTCAGATTATAGAAGTACTGCTCGGATATTCTTCAGATGCTTACTCACATTTTTGTTCATGTTAAATTGATGTAAGCTCAGACCATTTTCATATTTTCTGATTAATTCAGGTGCCATTCACGAGGGAAAGAGGCACAACTACTATCCTTTTCTTAAAATTGTCTTACAAACAAGCCTACTTTCTTTAGTAAATTTCAGATAATTCAAAATTGCCCTTGTCTTTCCTTGTTCAAGTTGAACACTCACTTCTCTGAATTTGAGGTTTCTACTGACAAGTAGGTGAAGTTCCAAAGAAATAGTATTTGAATAGTTATTGCAAACATTTCATTGGGTGTTCCTGCATTAATTGAGGGAGCTGTTGGGCAATGAAATGGTTTCGGCTGGAGGAACTTTTAAAGCAGAACTGGGTCTTTCAATTTTTCCCAAGCTGTGCAACTTGACGAGTTAGTCAAGTTGGACGAGTTATGGACCCAGCTCACCTCCCACTACTTTAACAGTCTCACTATTTTCGACAAGGATAAAGTAGACATTATTTGTTAAGTACACAGAATGCTACTTTCATAAGTAAAAACTGAAACAGAGCTATTTTTTTCTTTGCTCTTAAAATAAATTCGTCTAAAAAAATCCCCATTTCTTAATGCTTACAGCCCAAGCATATCACTACTTTGCAATTATGACCATTTTGTAGTTGCTGATTGAAAATATACCATAAACAACCTGAAGACGGCTACATAAATTGATTTTGTCACTCATTTCAATCCCTCTTTCCTAATGCCTACGGCCCAAGCATATCACTACTTTGCAATTATGACCATTTTGTAGTTGCTGATTCAAAATATACCATAAACAACTTGAGGACAGCTGCATAAATTGATTTTGTCACTCATTTCAATCCAATACATGTCTACTGAAACATGTAATGAAGCAAATGTGTTGGAAATTCATAAAGCCATGTTAATTCTGGAATATCTCTTTACTCTTTTGACGTGTTCTACTAGGATTGTATCTTTCTTGTTAATCAAAATGCACTGCAGCAATTATTTTTCTTGTCTATGCTGACACTATCATTTTTCACTGTACTTTTTGCAGTAACACTTCTATAAGTTGTAGAAGAGGAAAAGAAAGAATCTATTTTTTTACGAAATATATAGTCCACATATTTCATATTAAGTTTATTTTGGAAGCATGAGTTAAGCTTAATCAGGCTTGAGTCGTTCTTAGGTGAAACCAATTTCTGCTTCAAGCAAGATAAACCAAATAACACTTAAAATATCTTATGACTTACAGTAAATAGGTTCTATTGTAAAACGAAACTATACAGTCTTTTTGGTATTTCATTTTACTAATGCTTTTTTTCTGAATTGTGCATAATAGACCTCTATTTTTAATCAGAAGATGGTGGAAAACTATTTAACTTCTTTCTTGAATTGATGAACTAGGAATTTGAGTAATTAACGTCCAAGTTACTTTATTTACTAACAAGTTCATTTTAAATAGGTTGCCATTGCTTCGCCTGTAATTAACTGTTGTTTTATGCATTAAATCTGCTACTTGGGCTCATCTGGATTATTGGCAAGCTAATTTTTCTGCAAGTCATATTTTTACACTTTGTTTTCTTGATGCCAGATATCACCTCGTCTAGTATTGGCTGAATATATCATCTTTAAATCTCTGTACTGTTTTCAGCCTTCAAGAACATATTTGACTAGGGTTGTCCGTGGGTCGGTTCGGTTCCAAAATTTTCGGGTGTTTAATAAATGGAATCGTCGGGTCCAAATATAATTATGGAACCGTTTGGGTTCGGTTCCGTTCGATTCGATTCGGTTCCATACCAAAATTAAATTTTATAATATTTACAGCTACACTACATAAAAATAACTAATGACATTTCATTCGTAACTTTTACAAATTAACGTAGCCCAATTCAAAAATATATAAATAACTAGCCGTCGAATAATTTTAATTCAATGCATACAAATACCAAAAAGTAGATATTAATATTAAAATATCGGTGATCTATATCAATGGGCTAATGAGCTTTAAAATTAAAATTATGAAATGATCTGATTTATTTAATTAATTTGTTAATTTATTTAGAAAAAATAAAATAATTTAATTAATTCAATAAAAAAAATAAAAAAATTATTTAGTTTTGGTTCTTATTCGGTTATTCGGTTCTTGGTCTTGACCCGAGACCTGACCCAAACCCATCGGTTCTCGATTCGGGTATTCGTTTGGGTATTTAACTTATGAAGAATCACTCGATTAGGTTCAGGACTTTTGGACACCCCTATATTTGACCCTAACATTATTGTTTGAATTGAGATTTGGTCAACATATTTAATTTGTTCAAGCTTCTTTCATTGCTCCACAGTTTATGTACTAAACTATTTTACTGAAGCTAATATGTTAGGAACTAAAGGCATGTTTGGTATTCTATCCCCGATCGTATTGGTCGGTAGTATAAACAACATTTTTAACTTCTTTTTCTTATTTTCTACCTTGACATGCCATATGTGTTTGATCCATAGAAAGAAATGTTGATATGAGTGATTATTATTTTGAAATTCAGCAGCTCACATTCATCCTGACTTGCACTAAATAGCTAAGATATTATGATGCATTGCAGGCCTTGCTGTGAAGCCTGGTGTAGTGCACCAGATGCAGTTGAGTCTTTTAGTACGTACTCAAGTTGTATGCTATTTAGTTAATAGTGCATTCCAAAGCTGTTTTTTAAATCTAGTTTCATCTCCTAATTTTTCAGCAAGCAGTTACACATGTGACGATGAAACTTGGAATATCTCCCAGCTTGTTTGTTGATCAAGGCATTCTCCCAGCATCCTTACGAAGTGGCATAAACATGGTAAAGGAACCCTCACATGATAATCCAATAGGAAGTATGGGTCAGTTGGTAAAATCAATACCCAATAGTACAGAACAAGGCAATATTGGGGAGAGAAGTACAAATGTGATTTCTTCCGTGGAAACTTTAGCACCTGAAACTGATGCAGTAAACACTCAATCTACCAGTCAAGTAGAGAAGGTCATCAGCAACTTTTCGGAGAATCTTTTGAAAGAGGGGGGCAAAGTAAATGAGCAAGTATGTGAATGCAGACCTTTTAATTTTCATACTGTAATATATTATTTTTTTACTTTGCAACAAACACTCAATGTGCCAGTTTTTTTTTTCTTTATTTCCTCTGTGATGGTTTCGGGTGGGGGGCGGGTTCCCTTCATAGTATGCTTTCTATGGAAATTCAGTACTGTAACTTTGATTTGGAGGTACCGAAAGTTTTTTATTACCATAACTTGGAATTTCCTGAAAAGATGGAACAAGGTACAAGGTAATTCCAAGGATACACATTGGATTTAGATCCTGTTACAAGAAAATGAATTAAGTCCATAGATTTGTGAATTCCGTATGAATTCATTGCCAATCTCATACCCTTTTGCTTAATGCAGAAGATGGTTGACACGATGATAGAGGAACTGCAACTATATGCTATTCTCATCTAATATTTCTTGCTAGAGCAAGGTTGACAGGCTGATGCAATTACTGTCCTTTTGCTTTCTTTATGTGTATAATGAGAATTCAATTTTCCGTGCGTTCAACGGGTCTGTATATATATTATGATATGGACAGAAATAATGCTGGGGATATTTCCTTTTGACTTTGTTGTCAATCACCATATCCATAATGGAACAAATACTATGAACACCTAGTAGGCTCTCCTGATGGATGGAACATAGGTTACGTTGAATTTTGTTGTTGCTATGTAAATGAGAGCTCTAATCAGTGGATTTCACTTGCAGGCTGAGAAGTTGCAATCACAGAACAACATGCTTCAGATGGTACTGCATCTTATTTAGAAGCAAATTTATTTTGGAATTTTGTTCCATTCTAGTCATATAAGAACATCCCCCATGGCCCTCCTCATCTCTGGTGGGCTCTTCTTAAACGGAGTCGTTACAAAATATCTTCTTCAATCTATTTATGCATATTTTCACAATCAACTTTACTTCATGCAAATACAAAGACCTCAGTTCTGCTTCTGGTAAAAAAAATTAGTCTTACTTGTTTTTTACACTGAGAAGTAATTTTCACACGGTGAATTCCTCATGCATTTAGGTGTTGAAGCACCAACTACTCATTGAGGAATTGATGAGAGAAAATGAGAAGCTTTGCCAAATATTGATTGAAGAATTGAAAGTCTCACCAAGTAAGCTCCAATCTGGCTTCTTGGTTAGCAAGTCCCCATGTAGTGAATGTTTTGTTTGTCGAAGGAAGCAAAGAAAAAAGTGAAAGTTAATCCAATACTTTTTATATTTTTATCATCTGAGCATTGACCACATAATTTAACAGCATTCTTTTTGACTTGAACTGAAATTGGTTGGAAAGAAGTTTGTTTGTGTTGTGACATCCTATTCATCAACATAAGGTTTTCTTCCCTGAGAGCATTTTAGGTTGCAAATTAGCATGAAATGCATTTCTGTACTGTGAAGAGGTCGAGGAATGTTCTTTGTTATTTTCTAACTAGAGTTTTTGTTCCATTTTTTCCTAGAGGACTCCTCCTTTCCTCGTTTTCATGGCTGAGCTTTATCTTTTCATTGTCATGCAATCGACTTTTGGACCAATATGTATATGCAAGCTACTTGGTTTTGAAAGATGCCTGTAGAAAAGTCATAATATGACTGAAAAATACTGCCATTTTGGTATTTTATTATTTTTTCTGAAATGAGGAATTTTTATTTTCATATAAATTAAATATTTTAAATTACCAGTAAAGGAAATGGATTGGTTGGATGGTAAAAATCTACTGTGATATGATATTGGGTTGGAGTATGCCTTGAATTTTATATCATGTAAAAATTTAGTGGACTATCATGCTCTTCTTTCCCTGCCGGTTGAGATGAGATTGTTATTTGTTTGACTGATAAAATAATCTATTTATACTAAGTTTTTCTCACTTTAAATTGCGCGAAATCCGTTGTTCTCCAGAGAGAAAGTTATTCTGTGATTATCCAAGTATGAAGATGAAACCTTAGGGCTTGTTTGGTATAGCTTTTAATTCGTTTAAAATTGAAAATATAGTCGTTATTGGGTTCCACTCATTTAATAAAAGCCAACAATAACGGCTAGTTTTTCAATTTTAATTCGATTTTAATATCTACCGAACACGCCTTTAATATAATCACTCCATAACCTTGAAAACGCTAACATTTTTTTACTTACCGAGACTCCTGCATACAATCTTCCTGTCCAGCGATTTCCAAAGAATACAAACAACAGACGATCTCGACTATCATGTACGGAAAAACCTTTTATTATTCTTTTAGAGTAGTAGATAGGGAAAAAAAACCTGTTGCATGTGTTTTCTTGAAGCTTGGGTAGCATACATACAACTATATAGCTTTATCATCTTTGTGTTGTTGAGCTTTTATGTTTATTATTGGTTCTTTGGAGTTCTACTGCCTCTAGTGTTACATTCCACTATGCTTTGCTATTTGTAACGTTTTAGATTTTTAGGCTCCAAGATAGTGTAATATTCATTTTGGTCCCTTAATTTTCGCTTAGATTTTAGGCTCCAAGATAGTGTAACTTTTTTTTTTTCCTTTTTAATATTATCATATTTCGTGTTTGAAATTTTTTTCGTAGTTAAATTAGACCCTCGCCGAATCCTAGACCTACTTCTTCCAGTCATTTATTTGATAATTTGTCTTGCACGTGATTATAGAGTTGAAATTTATTAACTACGAATGTCTCATAGAAATTATGTAGAAAGTTTTTTTTTTTTTTTTTTTTGTCAAAGGGTGCATTATTTGGTGTTTCCGACTAAAGGAAAAGATATAAAGTTGGTGATGATTCCGATTGTCTACTTTGTATAGATCCGATGCCTTTATCTGACTTTTAAATACACGGACACCATTTTTGCTCTGGGAATCTCATGTTTCCTAGATCAAGAATCATGGATCAATTCTCCCACTATTTTCGTACTTGGTAACAATTTGTTTACCTTTGTTTTTCTTGCGGTAAAATTCCATTCCTAGTAATTGTTTTCAATTTTATTAAGGAAAATATCTACTTGTACATCAAAAGATGTACACAAGGGATTACACCCCTCTCACGTGTGGCTATTGTAATTCTTGAAAATCGTCTCTCTTCCACACTATTTTTCAATCACTCGATTCTTGAAAAAAAAAAAAAAAAAAGAGAAAAAAAAAAAACAAAAAGTCACCTTTTCAAATTGTACCTGAAAGGTAAGTTTATTAAGATTAAACCATCTAAAAATATCCTAAAATATTATTCTCTATATGTGAGAGAGAGTATGTGGGGTTAACAAACACACCATGTGCACATCACAATCCTAATTATTTTGGCCCCCACTTCTTTACCATCCCACCTCCTATGTGCTCTCTCTTCTAATCTCTTCTTTCCAATCCACTGAAGAACTCCCAAAGGACACCGTCCCCATTTCCTAAATGCTACTCTACTCTCCTCCACCCATTTAGTTAGTGTTTTATCTAAACTTACACACACTACACACATCCATTTTCATTCTCAAACAATTTCTGCTCAGTTGACTTCTTTCAACACCCAGCAACCATGAAAATCGAAGTAGAACTGTATGTTTTAACACGTTTAGTATATTTGATTAGATAAGACTTGACAGTATCGAGGAGGAGATCGAGACATGTAAACAATTTTCTAGTTGTTCACTTCAATCATGTATAATCTCACATAAGAAACATGTACGAAGAGTGTTGTTTATTAATTCCAATGCTTTATTTTGCAGTTTCACAATACATATACGTAAATAGAGATTCTAAGTATTGAAACACAAACAAGAATGACAGAAGTCTTCTTATTAAAGCTAAAGCCAAAATGCTACAAGTAGTAGCACAATAACTCTAATAAAATCCATAATCAACCACCAAATAAATGGTTACATGTAGAGATTGCACGAAGAAACGCTTAGAAATGAAAGAATACACAAATAATTATTCAACCCTACACGAAGCACATGTTTGGTACGTACATAGAACAATATAACTGACAATATCATAGCTTCTTTTTGATAATAAGTACTAGTTTACCTTATCAAATAAGTCAAAAACATAAATGGAAACTGAAACCGGTAGCCATAAAGTTAAGCTAGGAGTGCAGCTCCCCCGAGCAATGCTAAGATAGTCGTGCTACATCCATGTACAAAAGCAGTCGACTGGGGTGGAGGAGGAGGCATAGAAGGCCCTGGAGATGGCGCCATGGGTGGTGGAGGGGGTGAGTTCATGGTTGAACCAGGTGCCATTGTTGGTGTCGGTGACATGCTACTTGTAGGCGGAGATACAGCCATAGGTGGTGCAGCCATTGGCGGTGGTGACATAGCTGGTGGCATGCTACTTGAAGGCGGAGATGCAGCCATAGGCGGTGGTGACATAGCTGGTGGCATGCTACTTGAAGGCGGAGATGCAGCCATAGGCGGAGGAGCCGCCATTGGCGGTGGTGACATAGGCGGCGGCGACATAGGCGGCGGCATGCTACTTGAAGGCGGAGATGCAGCCATAGGTGGTGGTGCTGCCATGCCAGATGGTGGCATTGTGGGTGTGGCAGATGGAGGTTGAGCAGCTGAAAAGGCTGCAAATGCAAGCAGTATGGACAGCAAGAACATGGAACATGAGAGAGCCATAATTGTGTAGTGTACAAAATTAGACAATATTTTTCTTAATTCAGACAGAGCAAATGTTTTGGGACAATTTGTTTGCAACAATTTTAATGTGTGTAGAGGTTTATTATATAGAGGAGAGTGCTTGATAGAATTATCTTGTTGGGCATACCTCTGGGCGCATCCACCTTCTGTACACCTCGATTGTAGGTCTAGAAGCTTAAATTTTTACGTAAAGAAGAATTATTCATTTATGTTTTTGTTGAACATGTTGCTTGAGGTTAAATTTCATTTGTCATAACTATACTTCAATTTGTTTTATCGAGTAATTACATTTTAATTTAATTTCAATCTAGTAACTCTTTTTAATTTCGTCACTTGGACGGTTGAAAATCATTGAATTAGTACTTAATAAATGATGCTTATCATTTATTTCAATGAAGTTGACTTATTTCTTATCAACAACTAACGCCTGAAAATTATCATTTATTGACTGTCACATAGTTCACATTAAACTAAAGTGTGCTATCCAAATAAATCAAATTAAAATGTAGTTACTCGATTGAAATCATATAGAAGTGGAATTATTCGATTTTTTTTATTAACACTAGAGTAAGTATAATTATAGCGAATGAAATTTACCATGTCCTTTCACATTCCGATTGAATTCATTATCATAAACTTAACCCTTGTTTGAGCCCCAATTTTTGGAAAAAATGCATTCTTGAATAGTGTTTTAACTCCATTTTAACAACACATTTTTCAATAAAATTATATTATAGACAAACATAAAAAAATTTCCTTATTTTTTAACCACACATTTTTCATTAATTCACTGTTTAAAAATGTATTTTTTTAAATAAAAATAGGGCTCAAACACATCCTTATATTTGAAAGTTTTATAATGACGCTAAACTTGATTTCGAGACTACTTTGATGGTAACAATGAAGTCCCTCCTTTATATCGTCTACTTTTTATCGTGCACATGTATTGCCAAATTGCCATGATTTCAAGACTACTTTAAAGTTAGATTTTAGCCCACTCAAGTATATAGAATTGATCTCCTGCCCTGAGTGGGTAGAATAAAAATTTCTCGTTGTCGATGTGATAGGAGAACTTTAGTCACGATTCTCTGAAACCTTAGTGGACGGGATAAAAACTTTCCATTGCTGACGTGACAAAATAATTTTAGTTATGGTTCTCTGAATTTATGAACATTTTAGAGAATCATAATTAAAAATTTATTGTCATGTCAGCAATAGATTTTTTTTTTTTATCTTGTCAACTAGGAGGAGGAGGTCAGATTGCTGCCCAAGTATAATCTTGTTAACATGCATACAATTTCTTAAACTGTTAATCATTTTTGGCTAAACTTGCTAAGTTACTTTTCTTGCCAAAATCAAGGTTTTTATATGTTAATTTCTTTTACTTTTGCACTTTTTGCTATAACCTGATTTTTTTTCTTTATTTTTTTTTTAACCCAGCTTAATCAGACATGCTCTAGTTCAATTTCTCAAGTGTTAAACATTGGATTCTAACATTTTCAATTACAAAATCCTAGAAAAGACAACCATTTGTTATGTAGTTATACTCTTGATAGGAAATTATCCCTTACATTAAATCTAGTACTATTGTTAAAGTTTATCCAATTAATAAAGGTAAGGTGTGCTTAGTAATAATTAATATTGATAGCATATTTCATTTCTTTAATCACATTTAAATTCTATATCACTTTAATGCATAAAACAGTCTCTAGACGTAGAGTAAAATTATTCGAGAAATTTGGATTTTCATTATCTTCAACTACTTGTAAATGTATGGATCGATAAATTTCAAAGTAATATTTGATACGTAATGCTATATCATCGAGTACGATATAATTCATCTTATGAATAAACTTTAACACGGGTGTAACCTTTTTTTTTTTTTAAAGAACAAGTGTCATGTGCACTAACTAGCAACCTAGGAATCCATTTTAATGCTTTAATGAAAGGGCATGGACAAACATCCTTTTCGTTTAGGTTTTGATTGGCCTAAATTTGGACAACACGAATAGGTTGGCCAACTCCTAGGAGTCAAGTGCAGATATTCATTCATTTTGTGGTCACCTTTGCTCCCAAAATCCACAGTGGCGTGGAAATGAAATTAAAAAGCATCTTGAGGTTAATTTGGACATTTCATTTCTCCAATTTTACCAACCCAATTATGTGGCAGGGATCAAAAGAGACGAAACCCTAATCCTGACATTTCCTCTTCTTGTACATACCAGTCTCTTTCAATCCTCTCTGGATGAAGGTGTAATGGCACTAGGTGTTGATAAATGAAGGTTTTTTATATAATGGGAAGAGGTAGCATCCAATCTCAATCTATTGTTCGAGAAGAAGTGGACCCGTATTCTTAAATGACTGCGAACAAGTCGTTTTTCATTATTTTGTTATACTCGTATAATCAATTCTCCAACGATAAAAAAATAATTCAATATTTTTTGAATGGTCATGTCAAATTTTAGGAAATCGAGTGAATATGCGAAGCAAAATCTATAACTTCATAAAATTGTTACTCGAATAATAAGTTGAAAATTAAATACAAAATCATTCGCCCGGATAAGGTATCCTATGCATATTTGATAATTTAGACTACATAATACTGAATAACACTAATAAAGAAGGAAAAACAAAACTATAACCTTGTCATCATTTAGGACGTGTTTGATTGCCAATATTTTCCATGAAAAATGTGTTCTTTTTACCTAATTTGCTACTTTTGTGTTGTTCGATTGACAATTTTTTTTCACATAAAATGTTTTCCTGCTTTTGGTTACGTGACCATATTTTTCTTGAAAACAAGGAAAATATTTTCTTCAGTGAGATGTAGTTTTTATTTTTCAGGTATCTCTCTCTCTCTCTCTCTCTCTCTCTCTCTCTCTCTCATCTACCCAACAATAAAAAATGAACAAACATAATATTTTCTAAATTGAAAAATAAATTAATCAAACATATTTAATTAATTAATAATCCTCATATCTCACTTTCATTAGGGATAGTGAGAGTAGGGCCAAGTCAATAATGGTGAAAAGACCGCGCATGCTAGCTAGTGCCATCGAAGAGGGTCTACAATCACAAACTCGCCAATGCCTCTTTTTCTAGTGTAGAGTAATAGCAAGTGCAAAAAAAAAGGTTGAACTCCAATCTTGAGGGCCACCCACCGTTCCGTTCTTAGAGTATGATGGAGAAGGTAAATCGCGGAACGTGTCTCAGCAAACCCTATACAAGAATTGTCATACTGATGTCTACAAAGAGTCAAATTCCAAACTTTGTTAGAGACATGAATTGAACCCTCACATTGCGACTGCCAGGGCCTAGAAGAGGGTCCACAAATGCAAAAGCGCCAATGCCTCTTTTTTTTGTGTAGAGTAATATGATCTTAAAAAGTTTTTCTCTAATTTTCAGATGAAGTGACAATAAAAATAGTTTTGAGTTTCCACAAGACCCATGAAAACACCATTTTCATCTGGTAACTAATTAGGGAAAGTGACTGTGATTTGCATAGCAGGACTTTCCTCTCCATCAGCTACAATGATCATCACAGAGCCCTCATCAGACATTGAGTTGATCCAGCGAGAAACACATGGTGCAAATGTTTTCTCATTGAGACATTTGGTCGAACACATTTCCACTTTAAGAGCTTCATGAGGTTTCTAAACAAATAAACAGAGTTTTGAACCCATTTTCTACCAATTTTGCGCTCGGCTTCATCAATGTAAAGTATACCAAGATTCTTGTAAGAAGTTTTGTCCAAATTCAAAATCTTTGTTGGGATTTTGAAAGTGCCAGTGTTTCCAGGGTACATGTTTAGGTTTATGCCATTAAGAAGAGCTTTAGAACTGCCGAGTTTTCTTAGATTGGGGAGTTAACATTGTGGTGGGGGCTTTTAAAAGTAAAGGGTTGTGATTATTAGCCCATCTCTTTAGAAAGCCTGTCTTGGCAAAAGGATCTGCCAAAAGGAGGCTAAAACTTATCCCAATCGAATATCCACCACAACTGAAGACCGTGACCTGAAAAACATGCAGAAGAACAGTAGAACATTGTTGAAAGAGAAAAATTCAAAAGTCAGGGGCAATTTAATTTTCAAGTTTTAAGTTTAAAAATACAAAACTTAGGTATTTATGAATTAATTAAATATATTAAGGTCACGATTATATAATTAATGATCACGGATGCGTACTTATTGGTTATAATGTCACATATTTTGCTTTATTCTGCATTTCTAAAAAAATGTTGTGATTTATTTTGGAGCTTAGTTTAGACGGCTAATTAGTAAACATGGACGCTATATTCTAAATTTTATTGTTTCATTTTTAGCACCCAGATATAAAATTGTCTGGACATTTAAAAGAATAATTTATCGAGTTAAATTGTCAAAAAATAATCTAAACTGCTATATTCAAGAAGCTCTTTTGGAATGCAAATTTGTAACTTCGTACTTGTTTGGTCGCAAAGCGCTTTCAATGTCCGTTCTTAAACAAAGTTTTGCAATCTTTAAAATCTTAATAATTTTGAATTGATGGTTAGACAAGGTTGAAATGAAATATGAAATAGTCTATCAATTATTATCTTATGTTCGTGTTCCATGCAAGACGCCAACAAATTTTCATCATTGTGCTTCTGTTTTATCCAACAAAAGAGAGGCTTTTTCACGGTTTGCTTCTCATTTGCATAGGCCATAGGCTTTTCTTTTTGTATGGGTTACTTATTTGGGTGCACACTTTAGTCATGTAATTTTGTAATTTTATGAAAACTTCATGCTCTTTAGGTGCTAAAAGGAGAGTTGAATAGGAAACTTGATATTTTGCAATTTTTGTTTGTGCTTCTGCATTCTAATATGTTTGCTTATTATGAAGTTTGCTGTAACGGAGCTGGTAGAACTGACTTTTCCTTAGATAAGCATGACCGTTCTAGAAAAGATTTATTTTGTGGATTTCTCTCTCTCTCTCTCTCAAGCTTCACTTCATATAATAATGAATTTCTCTCTACTTATCTAATCATATTTAACGTGACAGAGACTCCCCCTTCATTTTGTTCATGAAAAATGCTAAGAAGTTATTGGTGGAAAATTTAGAATAATATGCTTGACTTAAGAACAAGCGGAGACAATGTTGTCATTACTTGTTCACACAATAAATTGATAATCAGAAGGAAAAGGTACAAGTCTTTTTCGAGGGATACTGATTAATTTTCTGCTAATTTCTTTTCTGATTTACTGCTTGAGCATTTAGTAACTGTTGTAGTTTTCTATTTAACTGACATGTCTTTTTCGATGCCCTCACAACCAAGATATAATGGAGTTAGTAAGATCGAGAAGAGAAAATGAAGTGAATTTATCACTATTTAGATATTCGGATTTTGTCTAATTTTATTATGTATTTACCACATATATTTGTAAGTATATTTGTTTGAGAAATAAAAAAAATGATATGGCAAAGTAAGTATATCGATGATTGTTTGATTTGGCTATATTTACTTGCGTCTAACAAAATTTATTTACAAGATTTTCAATTTCATAATGCTTTTTAGTAATTGAGCAATTGATATGGATAAATTATATTGTGTTGTATGCCTTTGTGATCTATGAATGTCAAATTTAGGGGGCTATGACATGGAAGAAAAGGCTACAAGGGGTTATGATTTGGCAGCACTAAAGTAATGGGACCTTCAACCCATATCAATTTTCCGGTAGCAATTTTAATATTACACAACTTGTTGTTCTTCATCTATTATTAAAAACGTAGAAAAATGATTTTCTGATGTTAACACAGCTGGAAAATTATCAACAAGAACTTAAAGAGATGAAGAACAAGTCCAGACAGGAATATGTTGCTCACTTAAGAAGGTTGCATTTTTGCCCCTCTGCAGTTTACAAATCCTCCCCGTTTATCTTGTCCATTTATTTTTAACTAATGAATACTGTAATATATTACAGGAAAAGCAGTGGCTTCTCCTGGAGAACTTCAATTTATAGAAGAGTTACAAGGTCTTAATATACTGCCTAATTTCAGCTTATGGCCTTCAGTTGAAACTGATGTTTTCCTCCACTCCACTGAAGTTTTTGGTTTTATTTTTTCCTTTAGCAGACATCATCAACACGGACGTTGGCAAGCTCAGATTGGCCGAGCTGCAGGAAACAAGAACCTCTATCTAGGAACATTTAGTGAGTTATTGAATCTTTATCTATATGAGGGAAATTGCTTTTTTATTTTGTGGTTTAACTTGATTCTTAGCATATAAATCCTACGAAATTATCTTCAAATGTGAAGGAGTGAACTTTTTGGTTGTTCCTATAGTATTTTGTGTTTTTATATTGCCTAATGAATACATGTTGAAATTTGTAAATCTTTTGGGAATAAGACTTAGCTTCTTGTTTATAGTATTCATATTCTATAAATCACTAAAGAAAACTTCCTCAAATCTAACTCTGAGCATAAACAAAGATGAATCCAGTGCGGAACTGCTGAGATTTCCTTAACATTTGAATCTCTTTGAAATTGTTGGGTGCTCCTTTGAACTTGATGAGACTCAAGTTCAATTATTAGAAAGTTGCATAGAGAGTTTTGAGATCTGGGTATTGCTTTGTTTTGGTGGGAAAATGGGAAGTTCAGAAAAAAGAGTTGTTGTGATCAAGCTGGGTGGAACCACAAAAGTATGAAATTTTGTTTATATTTTTTTCTTTTATCTTCAAGTAACTAATTGGACTATGTATGGGTTAGGCACAAATTTCAACAAATTCAAGAAGCCTATTCAGGTGATATTTTCTTTTGAAGCATTTTTCTATTTTGTTGAAGTAATTATTCTTCAATTTGTTGATTATTATTGGTTAAGAAAGATATTTTTAACTTGTTTGCTGATTGAATGTTATTTGGCTAAGAACGATGTTAAGCAAGAGGATAATGCCGATGACGAGAAAGTCGAAGTAGGCGTTTGTTTAGAATGTCCAGATTTGAGTTATTAGTGTGTTTTAGAGAGATTATTTTTTCATTTTATCCTCTGTATAGGGACTTGCTGATTTTCTTGAAGAAATGATGTCCCTTATGAATGATGTGAGGAAAGAGGTAGGGATATGACGAGTTCATTTTTAAACACCATTTTCTTGAATTCTCATTTTATTATGTTGAAACCATCAATTTGAAACCTTTGACTTGGCCTTTGTTTAGCTACGTTTTATATGATTTGTTTGGAGAACGTTTATAATAATAATTTTCTGTTTCTCGGTTTCAAATTTTTGCCATTTTTCGATAATTGAGTTTGTGTTGGTGGAAAACACCCGGTTGACCCGACCACTTTTTCATAATAGCCTTTGACCATGTATAAAAAAATGAAAGACTAATAAAACTTAAAAATCAAGCATTTTCCCATTTTTACCCTCACACGTGACTGGAAGAGAGTTGAGAGAGAAAAAAAATCTCATTCACCAATGAGGGGCAAGATTGATGACCAAAAAATCGACGACCCAGACCGGAATCACCATTTCTCTTGAACAAGGTGAGTTATGAAAATTATTATATGTTATTTTACAAAGCATGGTTGAAATAATTGAATAAATAAAACATGTTTTCGAATTTTTGTTGATTATCTTCGAAGAAATAGTTGTGGATCAATTATTTATGGATGAAATGTTTGTGTTTGTGTGATTTGGGAGGCGGAGATTGCTAGAAATGGCGATCTCCGCCATTGCAGACGAAACACTACTCGCGTCCGGGCATCTGGGTCGGATGGCCTAGACGAGATTCTGGCCCAAATGAGATTCTGGGTTGTCTGGCAACAACCCAATTAATTTAACTGGGCCGTCTGGCAGGGCCCAGTTCAGTTAACTCGGCCGCAGCCAGACAGATGAGGCCCAGAATTGTTTTTTTTTTTTCAAATACTATTAAATAAATATTTTATTTAATTATTTATTTGATATTAATTATAGTTTAGTTTTGTCTTGAATTTTTAATTAATTAATTAATTATTTAATTTAACTAAATAATTAACTTATTTAACAATGAAAATGAAAAAAATTAAATAAACAATTAATTTATATATTACATAAACAATTAAATTTATTTTGTAAACAACTTCAAAAATTCACGAAAAAAGAGTTTGTAAAATATAAAATATTATTTAATTATAAATAATAAACTATTAAATATTGGAATGTTTATTTAATATTCTATTAATTATAAATAATATTCTAAACAATTATAAATTATTCTTTTACAATGAAATATTAAGTAAACAATTAAAATTTTTTATTTTAAATTACTTATTGAAATTGTTTATAAAACATTAAATGAACAATTTAAATAAATTATATCATTTATTAGTTTATTTAATTTTTTTTAATTTTAATAGCTTGATTACTATTTAGATACAAGAAGTAATTTATTTCAAAATAAAATATTATTTAGTTGTAAATAATAAAATAATAAATAAAAAATAAATTTTTTTTATTTGAATTGTTTATTTAATATTTTATTAAGAATAATTAAATATTATATAAACAATTAAAATAATGAATTTAATTATAAATTCTTCTTTTACAATGAAATATTAAGTGAACAATTAAAATATTTTTTAAAATTATTTATTGAAATTGTTCATAAAACATTAAATAAACAATTAAAATGAACTATTTCATTTAATAGCTTATTTTAATAGTTTGATTACTATTTAGTTACAAGAAGTAGTTTATTTCCAAATAAAATATTATTTAGTTATAAATAATAAAATATTACATAAACAAAATAGATTGTTTCTTTGAATTTTTTATTTAATATTCTATTAATTATAATTAAATATTATATAAAAAATTAATAAATTATTCAATAACCATTAAAATAATAAATAATGAAATATTCAATTAAAAATAAAAATAAAAATAAAAATAATAAAATTTTATTTAGTTGTAAATAATAAAATATTAAATATTCGATTGTTTATTTAATATTCTATTAATTATAATTAAATATTATATAAAAAATCAATAAAATATTCAATTAACGATTAAAATAAGAAATAATGAGATAATCAATTAACAATTAAAATAATAAAATAATAAATATTATTTAGTTATAAATAATAAAATATTAAATTTTCGTTGGTTTATTTAATATTCTATTAATTATTTAATTTGTTTAATATTCAATAGTTTGTTTAATATTTAATAACAAAAAAGAGTGTAGTATTTTATGTCATTCGGTTATTCCATTATCTCTGGTTCCATTCGGTTTGGTTTTTTGCGATTTTTAAAACTTGAAACCTAAATTGGTTTGTGTTCGATTTGAGAGGAAAAAAAAAATCGCGGGTCCACGTGGACATAAATCAACGACTTCAGTTCGATTTGCAATTTTGCGATTTTTTTTGTGTAGCCCTAATTTGATTGGCTGCCCCTTCAAAAGCAGAAGCAACACAACAAGTACGGTCGTCATCGTCGTTGTTGCCGCCGCCACATCAGATCCAACATTATCACCTTCTTCACCAAACCACAACCACCAATAATACCATACCACAACATCACACCGTCATACTTCCAACCACGATTGCCAGATTTGAAGTCGGACTAGACGTTTCAAAGTTTCATCACTCTTGTTAGCACCTCGCCTTCCTAGATGGAGAAGTGAGTGCCGTTTGTGAAGGGCCTATTTGTAAGAGTTCGCTGTAAATTGTAGAGGCTACAAAGGCAAACAAAAAATAGGGGTTTGAGGTTGTTGTCGATTGGGGTGCGAAATTGGGAAAATTCGAGGTTGTATATAAATTGAAGATCAATGCTATTCATCCCCACTGAGATTACAACCCTAGTCTAGATAGCGTTAATGTGAGATTAAATGATAGATGAAATTAAATAAGTCATTTAATTTTACATTTTATTTAACCTATCATTTAAAGCCACGTAAACTGAGGTTGTAACCCAAGTGTAGATGAATATCATTTTTGTAAATTGAATGGTGGAGGTTATGAGTGGGGATGGTTGTGGGTGTCGCCAATTGGATCGAACGATCAACGAGGGTGGTTTCCATGATTGGAAAGGGTAGAGATAGAGAGAAGAGTGAGATGGGGATGGAGAAATAACTTAGGTTTTGTAGTGGGGTAGGGTGGGTAAATTCTATAATAATAATTCAATTAATACCATGATTTTTGGTTAAATGAACATCATACCTAATTAGTAAATTGGAATACTTAATACGTATTTATATGTAATTTCCTCTTCGTTTAAAGTCATTAGGTTATGGTCGGTCCTAATATTTTGGGGGCATTATGCAAACTTTAAATATGGGGCCCCTATGAATATTAAGCCTATGTTCGATAGAGATTAAACTAAATTTTTAGCAATTTTTGATAAAAATTGATGAAATATGTGGTTCAAATTAATTGTTGATTTTAACTTAAAAAATAATTAAATACAATTGAAAAACAATTAAACATAATGAAGAAAATTGGAAGACAAAATACAAGATTTAAACTCCAGTACAAACATAAAAAGGGGAAACAAAGAATAATAAGTGGATTGGGAAAATTCAAAACCAGATTACATAACACAGAGACGTGTTAGTTTAATTAAAATATTAATCAATATAATGACATTGAAAAATTAAAAAAAAAACAAATAAAACTAAATGCAAGAATCTAGAGAGAGATGATTATCAATGTTTTCAGCAGGAGCTTCTTGAATAAGTGTAAGACTCACCATAAGAGCATTAGAAAAGTAAATGACCGTAAATTTTGAAGAGAGAAAAATAATCTTTTGTTTCCTGTTAAGAAAAATAAATCATAAGAATATTAGAAAAATGATGATTGAGAAGATAAATAGTCAAATTAATTATATAGAGAAAGTAATGATCGTGATATATTTATGTCACATATATGTGATAAGTTTTATGCCATTTATATAAATTATTGTACTCAATAGTGCTAAAAAAGAAAATGAAAAAAAATTATTGTTTATTATATTACTTTGCACTATCTATCATATAAAACTGTGTATTAAACATACATTAAATATAAAAAAAAATAAAATAAAAGTGAAAGAAGCCTTGACTCTAGTTCTCGTAAGTTGAACTGGTTGGTTGTACTTATAAATAGCTAGGCAAAAATAAAGTGAACTACTTTCAACATGGACCATACACCTTCTATACCACATTTTTCACTTAGCTCCCAAAATTAGATTTTTAGTAAATTTTGATGAAATTTATGTTTGAAAAGTTATGAATCTCATAAAA
The DNA here is from genome assembly GCA_019097785.1 of Fraxinus excelsior. Taxonomy (NCBI): domain Eukaryota; kingdom Viridiplantae; phylum Streptophyta; class Magnoliopsida; order Lamiales; family Oleaceae; genus Fraxinus; species Fraxinus excelsior. The sequence continues at coordinate 28,008,055 of CM032635.1, read as the reverse complement.
TATGTGGTTAAAATTAATTGTCAACTTCAACTTTAATAAAAAATTTAATTTTGATCCCCACCAATCACGGACTTAACATCTGTTGAGCCACATTATCTTTTTCATTTTCATTTTTCTACTCATTTTCAATTACACATCCTTCATTAAAAAAATACCTTTAATCACATCAATAATTTTTCATTCTTTTTCAACCACATCTTCTCCATCACATTAACCAAAAAAAAAAAAAAAAAGCATTCTTGGAGCAAAAATGTATACCAAACGGGGGCTTATTGTTGTTTTCATTCTAAGTTGTCTAATCAAATTACTACAACAACCATGAGTATCTACAAGACTAATACTCAAAACTCGATTTGCCTTTATATAGTCTTTGTTTGGTACGGATTAAAATTCAAATTTTAATTTAAATTAAAGTCAACAATTAATTTTAACCACATATTTTTTTGGGTTCCACATCTTTTCAACCACACATTTCATCAAATTTAATCAAAATCACTAAAAATTTGATTTTAATCCCTACCAAACACATGTCATATGAAACCTTCATGAAATAATTTTAAGTTACTCATAATTTCCTAACTTATATGTTTGGTTAAGATTAAATACTTTAAATTTACTTTTAAGTAATGTTTGTTTCCTACTTTTTTGAACATGTTATTTTTAAACTTATAAGTAAAAAGTGAGGTTATGAGTGCCTAACCTATTTAACTTTGTGAATTTTAATCCCTAAATGACTAAAACTTTCAATATAGAAACTAAAATTGCATATAACTTAAAGTTGGAGGGCAAATATGTCAAACCACCTAGCACCTGTTTGGTGGCCTTTATTTCAAAAAAACTATGTTTTGAATATTATTTTTCTGAAGAATGTGTGATTGAAAAATAGAGAAATTTTTTAGATTTACGTGTAGAATATTTTGTTTTGTGAATATGATTGAAAATGAAAATGAAATATAAATTAAAGTAAATGGAATAAAACAGGGGTTTAATGTCCAGCTTTAAGCAATGTGGAAAGTTGAGTGGGGATTTAACTTCTACACCGATAGTTTTCATCATGTAGGGATCTAGAGGGACTTAAAAATCACTCCATCTAAAAGGTTGGGAAATCAGCTCTAGTTATCAATAGTTTAGAGCCTTACCTCTAATTGTAAAAGGTTATTCAATTTAAAATTGTAAAAGACAAATTTAAATGCATAATGTGGCCTTTATCCCCAAAGTTACTCATTCATTTATGAAAACTATGAATACATCGATAAGAGAATGAATTAATCACCTAAAGGCAGAGGCGGATGTAGAAGGGATTAGCTACAATCCGGTCCAATCCCCAGTCCATTTCATATTGATGGTTGTATGTAACAAACATTTTTTATTTTTTTTGTACATTTATTTATTTTTACATAATAGTCTGACTTGAAATATTTTTTAGTTTGATCCTAAACTCGCCCTTGCCCCTGCATGAAGGGATGTATTGAACACAAAATTTAAATGATACACTATGTACTCTCTCAAGCACCTTTTTAGATGACATTGTCAACAAAAATATACCTATTTTCATTTTAAGTAAAATTTTAAGCCTAACAAATATGCATTAATAAAGATAATAGTATTTGCCGCTACTTAATTTTCACCTGGACATAAAATAGCAAAGAGCTCCCAAAACACAACCTCACCTAATTGTGCTTCTTTCTTCTCCTCCAAAAGAAGAAAATCAGACAAATTTATTTTCAAATGTAGAAAGGGGTAGATGCAGAACTTTAAAGTTGGGAGAACACAATGGAACGTCCAAAAAAATCATACCACATGTAATTTTGCATTCGAAAATTTACATGGAATATGACTTTTCGGATATAAAATTTCCTAAAAAAATGATGAAAATTACATTGAGAAATTTGTATCACAAAAATAATAAATGTTAATGAAATAATTGATTTTTTTTTTTTAAATGCGAGTTAGACGTCCTTTTTAAGATTCACGTTTAACGTATTTTTAACTATTTCTGATATCTGTTTGAATTATTCGATAAGCCCATAATATAGTTCTTGAAATAAGTTTCGAAATGATATAAGCAATTTGTAGATTCGATTAGCGTACGATCATCAGAGAATTTTTAAAATTAGTATATTATCTAAATTCAAATTTATTTTGATTTTGCCCCTATTTGGTGAAAATTAAAATCTAATTTTTAGTAAATTTTGATAAAAGTTAAACAGTTATGGATTCCATGAAATATGTTATTAAAATTAATTGTTAACTTTGATTTAGATAAAAATTTAAATTTCAATCCATACCAAACATTATTTTATGAAATAAAAAAAAAAAAATCCTCAAAAGTTGCGGGGGGAGGGGGGTACACACCCCAGGACCCCCTGGATCCGCCCATGACTGTAGCCTCGACCAATCGAACACCAGAATTGTTCAAAACGATCGGTACGTCTCGATCACCGTCTTCGGTTTCTTGTACTACTATCCAGTGCAATGCTGAGTGATTCCTTAATCCAACCTTTCATTACCACCCGGAATCTTCATCTGAGGCTTTGTTATAGCACAAAATAAGAAGAAATTGCGTTCTTTAAATGCTGGAATCAAGATTTTGTGGAGAAACTGATATTCCGCATGAGTTTATTGGGTCAATTGAATTGGTTGGAACCACAGTCTGAATAGATTCTATGTGCACTTTGGAGGCAAAAAATAGAGAAATTGGTGATGGAAATTTATATTATGGAAACCTAGCTAGATTATAAGCTATTTGTAGGGAAAGCTGTCATCAATAATGCGCAAGAGAGGCCATTGGAGGTCAATATAGAACACATTAATAAAGAATAATGCTATGTACATCAATTGGTGCTTATCACTTTTAAGTGTCATTTAAGTAGTATAAAGTGATTAAATATCTTAAATTCAAGGACATGGAGTCCCATTTAAAGCGTCTTAATTTAAACATAAATCGATATTAAGCATAAATTGGACTACATAATATTACTCGAATATAAATATATAAATTTCGCTCTTTTTCAATTGTCCATATCTATCTTGTACAATTAGGAAAGTCGAGAAATGGTTTGCAGAGAAATCTAGTTATAGCTCACAAACCGTTCTTAAAAAATGAGAATATAATCTGGTTAACCGAACGGTTCAATGGAAACTGGATGTATTGACACCGTCAACTCATCAACTTTCTCAAATCCGGGTTGTCTTTCTTTTTAAGAAAAAATAAAGTTTTGTTAAAATTATTATCTTTGATATTATAGAACCCTAATGATTAGTCGTTGATAAAATTTTGATACGTTTGTAAAGTTGTTGACATACAAAAATGTGGTCCAATTGAATGGCTCAAAGAATAAAGTTCAGTTAGGGTGAGCCCAAATAAGACAACCCAAGATAGAGTTCTGTAACAGTGGTCCATCATTGCCCAAACCTGCGAGACGTCCAAAATCTGGGCGAGTATTGTGAGAGCCCAAGATGGAGTTATGTAGCGGAGGCTCGTCATCGCTCAAGCTGCGAGACGTCCAAGATCTGGGCGAGTATAGTGTCTTGTTATTTAAAGCAACGATTATCGATGCAGTTAATGGGCGATCTTATCACATTCCACGATCCAAGAATCTCGGTTGCAAGCAGTTAAATGATGGGAGTAATGACAGCAGTTAGAAGCGATAGTTTCTTGACAAGTCATTCATAATGGAGGAAGTGAGTAGTTATAGGGCAATGAGCAGTTTTCAAACGGTTCTACAAGAAAAACTGTCAACGAGGTATAAAAGAGAAAAAAAAAACATGGAAGAAAGGGACACCGAATCAAATGACTATCGAATAGAGAATTATGTAATTTCACTTCTTTTAGTTCTTCTTGTTAAACTTTCAATTACTTTGCAAATTCAGTGTACTTGTGCCCCTTGGACATTTCGCTTCTTACAAATTGTAATCTTCATCAATAAAGCACCCTTCGTTTGGACTTTGTCTCGAGAGGTTGTTGTTCCTTATACAACCGTCTAAACTTTCTATTAATTGATAGCGATGCTCGATATCTACGCGAAACAAAAGTAAATAAAATTTGGTCTATTGTATAATCCATTACGGCGTAATATTATGTAACAAACATGTACGGCGTCCGTCACTCATTTTGTTGCATCTGCTACTTTTGCCAAGAGCTACTATTTTAATTGATTATTTTTTTTACCTCTAACTCTACTCTTTTTAATTAAGTTGAACTCTTTGAGGCTTCACTCTTTATTTTTCGGGCTAATGCCTAGCCAAGTTCAAAATTATGAATACTTAAAATGATAAATTTCCAACCTTAAAAAAGTAGAAAGATGCTACGTGTACCAAAACTATTACCTAATGTTTTACATAATCACCCGTGGTTTATCTAATTATTTGTACAATGTACTTAAGATTGGTAATGGATATGCAAAAAAAATTGCTGATTCAAATAATTTAATTAGAATTTGACAAAATTGAAATATTCAAATTATATTTCATTAATAAATGATTCAAAAGGTAGAAAACCAAACAAAAATAAACTACAGTGCATTAATCGCAAAAAAATAACGAAAAATAAATTGTAAACTCTTAAAAGTTTGAACCGCTAGACAATCAAATTTGTCTAAATCATGAGTTTTCAAGAGTTATGCCTCGAGTTTAGATTAAAAGCGAGTAAGCGAATCATTTATTTATATTTAATTCTATTCGACTGAGAACTAAATGGTTCATTAAATTACTAAATTATATTGTAAATTTACAAAATGTTCATAATATGGAAAAATTTACCCAAAATGGAAATGTACACTATGACAACATGGTCAAACAACTAAATATTTTGAATGAAATCATGAATAAGTTAGTGGGCCAAATTTGTCTACCAGTTATGCCAAGTATAGGAAATCATGTTCAAGCTAGGATGATTGTGGAATATAATTCCCCAGGCCTATGTCCGAATCAAGGAATAGAACCACCTCTTGAACCATCTACTTCAAACCGGGGGTAGTGGAATGGCGAATTTGAATAGTGGTCATGGAATATCAAACCTGGGGGTAACCCAAATACAAGAGACAATGTCCAAACCAATGGACAGAACACCACGTGGGTTAATGATGGCGGAAATGTTCAGGATAACGGTAATAATGGTTTAAATAACGACGTTTTTTTTTTACCACAAACCAAATACCCAATGTTAGGCCTCAAGTGATTCCACCAATAAATCAACCTATAGGATTTCCATATGATCCCAACGTTGTGTTGATGAATCAAATTACGGAAATAGTATAGGATCAAATGACTTTTGGGATGCGTCCTTTTATTAGGTCGACTTACACAAAGCCATATCCTGATTGGGTATATCAAGCATATTCATGGCCTAGAGGGTACAAAGTACCAGAGTTTTTATTATTTAATGGTCTAAGAGAAGTTTCTACTCTGGAACATATAGAGCGATTCACACTGCAATGTGGTGAAGTATTCGATTATCACAAAATGAGGTTATTCCCTAGTTCGTTAACATGAGTAGCTTTCTTATGGTTCATTAATTTGTCAGCAAATTCTATCCAAATATGGCAACAACTAGAACAATTGTTCCACGCTCAGTTTTACAAAACTGAATCCGAAGTTACTTTGGTCGATTTGGTGAATTTACGTCAAATGCCAAATGAATGGGCAGAAAGTTTCCTTCAGAGGTTTAAAATAGTTAGGAGCAAATGTTTTGTACCTCTGCCCGAAAAAGAATTTGTTAAAATTTGCTCAAAATTGTTTGAGTTTTGATTTAAAAAAGAAATTCCAGGATAGAGAATTTCTTGACCTTTTCCAGTTAAGTGCTAACGTAATTAGATATGAACGTCTAATAAGGGAATAAGAACAAATGAAAAACTCTAGCAAATGGACTTATTATAGAGACCCAAACTTTGATGTCCATGCTGTTAATAATGAATGTTATGACCAGACAGAAGTATGTTTGGCCGAATTGATTAAGGGAGATACATATGCTTGTCTTATAATGGTCAAATTTAGAACATCGGACAAGAATGAGCCTATAAAAGATGAAAACAAAAATGCTAGGATATTTTCATTCGATATGACCAAAACTGACCTTATATTCGATGAACTGTATAAGGATAAGCAGATAAGATTGATCGACAAGCATAAGTTGCCAAACTCTCAACAAATTAAGGGTAAAAAATATTGTAAATGGCACAATGTTTGATCACATATGACTAATAATTATCTAATCTTTCGTCATATTACAGGATGCCATTGAGTTAGAGCGATTCACATTTGAAGCTAAGAAAAAAATGGTAATGGATGGAAATCTTTTCCCACAACCACTTGGGGTGAATATGACGATAATTGGGTTCAAGAATGAGTTGCTAAAATTCAACTTGGTCATAGATGATGGAGAAGAGGACTCTGAGTCACATCCCAGTGTTTTTGAACGTATAAAAGGAAATGAATCTAGAAAAGATAAAGGTACCTTGTGTGCTAGATGCAAGGGAGAAGTTGATGAAAATATGGAAAGACCAGGAATGTGGCGATATAACTATCGTCCTAATATTGTTCCAAACTTTCAGTCCAATGGAGGATGGACTATGTCATTTTATGGGAAATCGCCTTTTAAGAGGCAGTTCAAACCGATAAACAATGGGAGGATATTCAAACTACAACCTCGCCAACTAAATGTATGACAATTATTCCAGTATAATGTAGGAAGAGTTGTACCCTTTAACGAAAGGACCAGAACCTAATAAAGGCATTTTCAACGGAACTATGGACGAATGATGAGGCAGCAGGGATCGTCATATCCTAAGGCACCTAAGTTGCTTAAGGTGGCTAACCAAAATGTTTTTAAAGTTGATAAGGAGGCTAGTATGGGTGAATCGATGGAGTTGCCAGGAAGTTCTTCTAGGAGATCAAAATTTGAGCGTGGAAAGAAGGATGAAGATGAGGAAGATCATGGGCGACCCCTCACTATTCAATTTGGTACACTACCTCCTGTTATGGCTAATAATTATCTATTAGCCAACGAATTCAAAAGTAAGGAAAATGAGGAGGAGGAAAGGGAAGGCAATGATGAAGAAGCATGTGTGCTGGAATGTGAAGAAGGTCAAGCTTCTCAGGAGGTATATGATGAAGAAGAGGATGATGGCATGACTGACATTGAAGAGGAAATTGATATAGAAGCAGAGAGAAAAAGAAGAGGAGTGTTGCGCAACACTTTATTGAAGCAACTCTATCAGAAAGGTGTTCGTGAAGTAGATTTGATATCAAAGGTCTCCACAATGCCCATATTAGTGACATATGTCTTAAAAACTTTATGAGCGAGTCCCTTAGTCAAATGATCTGCAATTATCGCCTCGTTATCATAATAGTGAATGGCATTGAGATGGAGTCAATAACTTTCAGCCCAGAAATAAAATTCCTTAACCAAATGGCTTGAATTGTAGCTCCATAACATGCCACAAATTCAGCCTGCATAGTAGAAGATGTCACTAGAGTCTGCTCAACACTTTTCCACGAGATAGCAGCACTAACCAACATGAAAATATAACCTGAGGTTGATTTCAAATCATCTTGACGTCCAGCAAAATCTGACTCTGAGTAGCCTACCACCTCAAGGTGATTTGAACGCTGGAAATTGAGCATATAACTTTCAATTTTCTTTAAGTATCTCATAACTTTCTTAGCTGCTTTTCAATACTCTTGCCTAGGATTCAACTGAAACCTACTAAGAACACATCGTATATAAGCCTTCTGAGAAAGTCCCAATACGCCACGATTTTTGATATGATCCGGGATATACAATCACTTAGTTGAGTTTTGGAGTCTAAATTGAAGAAGTTGACAAACCAAAGTTTAAGTTTCGTGAACGGTTTAGGAGCCGAAAAGAGTTGGATTCAAGGTTTGAAAGATATTTGGAAAGAAAACGAATGACATGGATTAAAATGGGCATAACTTTCAGCTCGGGTGTCGAATTTTCACCCATGAGTACAATTCAGAATCGTCACGAAATTCTGTATAAGGCTACATGGGTACATGTTACTTTTGGACTTGAAGAAAAACTCCAATTTTATATCACTAATAGCAATAAAATCACAGTAAGAAAAAATATGCACAATCTATAGAGGTTTGCCTCAATATGAGACCACGCCATCTTCTACCATTGTTGTAATTTATTATGATGAAAAAAGCATACAAGAGAAAAATTGCACCCATTATTTTCTCCAACTTCTCTCTCTCTCTCTCCCTCTCCCCCCTTCTTCTTATTTTTCATTTATTTTTTTTTATTTTTAATGATGATTGGATAAACCTTACAATTGTGAATTTTTAAACTATCCTTACAAGGTCGCTTCACGTATAGACTCTGCATAGCGACAATAATTAGGCTCTATAACTTAATAATCTAAGCACAAAGAGGTTCTAAAATGAACTACAATTTGGAGAATCGGTAAGATCCTTTTCCATCAGGATGAGATTTTATCTAACTAGGAAGGTTATTATTCTAATTAAATAATAAGTATATTACAAGTACTTTGATGTGAAAAACCAATTATCATAATATTAGCACGTGATATTTCAAAATTTTCTTTAGTCCTATGAATTACAATTTGAATCAAAATATTTCATGATTTAATCAAGAAGCCGAGCCAAAATTGTAACAACAAATTATGCCATATAAAGATGAGTCGATAGTTTATAATTTTTGAACTCGTAGTGGTATTAGCATCAACTTGAGTTGGCTTTTCGGAGTATTAACTTGACAATATATTTTAAGTGCAAATTTGGCAAATTTTAGATTATAATTTAAATTGATCAAATATACTTATTATTCGTACATTCTAAAGATTCTCAACTTATAATAACTTATACTCATTACCAGGGGCGGACCCAGCACCTGGCCAGCCCCCGCGGCCGCCCGTGCTGGGTCCGCCGGAATCTCTAAGGGCCGCCAGGAACGAGAAGAACCAGGCAACCAGCTGCAGAATTTTTTTTTTGCTTTGCCAGACAGACTGCCCTGCAGCCGTGCAGTGAAGAAGGTGATGTTTGATTCTTTGGGCCTTATTTTTAAACAATAAGGCCCAATTACAACCCATACTCATAGCCCACACAAATAAAACCCAAATTGAAGTTCCATTCGAGATCCCCAATTCCCAAATCGAGAATTTCAATTGAAAGTTGAAAACAAAGAACAAACCTGTCAAAGTTGAGGGCAAACCGGCGAAGCAGGTTGCTCCAGCGAGGCGACGCGTGGTGGTGTCGGTGACGGGCTGAGTCGGCTGACGGTGATGGACGGCGCTCGGTTGTGGTGGTCCGTGAGTCGTGACCGGTGGGCTCAGGGCTGTGGCTGATTGGCTGTGTCGCTGTGAGTTTCTTTCTCGTTCTTTTTTTTTTTTGTTCCTTTCATTGTGTATTTGTGTTGACTGTTGTGTTATTTTATTTGTGTAACTTGTCACTTGAGTTGTCTACTTGACTTTTTTGGGGGTCCTGTAAATTGTAATCCTGTTGGCTTTTCAGATTTCTGCTTATAAGTTATAAGCAAAGTTAACACTGGATGGATCTAACAAATTTATAACTAAATTCATCAAGATTTAGGATCTTCTTTAAATTTGTGGTTTGTTGACAATGAAATCCAAACTTTACTAATTCTCCAAAATTTATATATTTCTCATTTACATTTAGCTACTGTCCTGTAACTAATTCATTCACATGTATTATTATAATCAATATTTAACTCAAAATAGGATAAATCATTAAAGAGAAGAATGTACTATATAAAAATAATAATTTAAAAGTTTGAGTTAAACTACGAAAAGAACTGATTCTTGTCATCTTGTGAAATGTGATTATGTGAATCTTGATCTTGTGAATTGTAATTCTTGAATTTCTTGTGAGTTGTGAGTTCACTGAGTTGTAAATCTTGTGATTTGTGGTTCAATTCAAATTTGTTCTGATTTCTCAATCAACTCCAATTAAACCATGTGTGGACTGTTTATTAATCAATTTGGACTCTAATTAAAACATTATGTATTTCTTTAGTACTTTTAGTTGTATTGAACTACGTTTTCACACACACACACACACACACACATATATATAATTTTTACGTTTTAGTGTGTATATATATTGAATAATTTTTAATATTATATACTTAATAAGTATTTAAAAACGATATCGCTTTTACGATCGCTGATGATCAACGTTGACTGGTCAATGTCCGCCCGGGCTGAACTTCGATCCTGGGTCCGCCACTGCTCATTACCAACCATATTATGAGTTGAAAGAACCAGCTGTAATAGCACTTCATGAACTAAACTGCCTCAAAAGTCCAAATTGAAATTGAGTTCTTGAAGTATGACACAAAAGGAAGTTTTACAACTTCATTATTACTAATTACATTCACAAGTAACAAATAATTAGACAATTCACATCCCCTCATGTTGATGCCATTGTTGCTAGAGCACAAGACTCTCAATTTTTGGGTTATTTCGATTTGTAATAATCATATCTTACTTTAGTACCAATCACGTAACTGTACTTCAATTTTAATCGATACCCGTTCTTTAATATATTCTCAATCATGTGACTATTCTCTTTAATTGATTTCAATTGGCTGTTAGTTGTGATGTGAAATATGTACATCTTCAATGGAAAACGACAAGCTACATTTAGTGTTCATAGATTTTTGTTAGTGTAGATGAAGGAATTAGACGAAGTTAATCAATTAAAATTAAATTAAAGTTTAGTTACCTTATTCAACAAAACTGATAATTGACTCTAAAGTAAAGTACAATTACCGTGAATGTAGTTTACCGACATCCCCCCCCCCCCCCGCCCCCCCCCCCCCCCCCCCCCCCCCCCCCCCCCCCCCAAAAAAAAAAAAGCTCACTTCAAGCAATTTAAAACCACAATAAAGTTGTCGATTTTATTTTGGAAAGAATTAGGGTTCCCAAGATATGTTGTTATATATATTTTTAGCACTTCCACTGCACAAGAAGCAAACTTTTATTAGATTATTACTGAAACTGTTATAGAATTTACCAAAATCATTAACATGTGCTCAGGGCGGACGCAGAAATTTAAAGTTGAGGGGTATAATCGAACTAGCAAAGAAGTCGGAAAAAAATTTACAATCGAAAATTTACGTTCAAAAAAATTATACCCCATGTAAAATTTTACATCCGAAAATTTAAATGGGATGACTTTTTCGGATGTAAACTGATGAAAATTCTATTGAGAATTTGTATCGCAACAATAATAAATGTTAATGAAATAATTGATTTTTTTTTTTTTAAATGCGAGTTAGACGTCTTTCTTTAACATTCACGTTTAACGTATTTTTAACTATTTTCGATATTTGTTTAGATTATTCGATATACCCATAATGTAATTATCGAAATAAGCTTTAAGATGACATAAACAATTTGTAAATTTGATTAGCATACAATCGTTGGAGAATTTTTAAAATTAGCATGTTGTCAAAATTCAAATTTATGATGATTGTGCCCATGTTTGGTGGAGATTAAAATCAAATTTTTAATAAATTTTGATATAAGTTAAACAGTTATGGATTACATGAAATATGTAATTAAAATTAATTGTTAACTTTGATTTAGATTAAAATTTAGATTTCAATTCATATCAAACATGACTTTATTAAAAAAAAAAAAATTGTCGAAATTTGGGGGCACGTGCCCGGCTAACTTAGCAAATGTTGCTTTTCTGGTCTATTGTCAGGTCGGGCCAAGGTCTCACTACAGTTGTAAAAAGTCACATGCCAAACTTTTGTTAACGTGGACCAACAAATTAAAGTTCAATTCAAAGTGTGTACAAGGGTAACATCAATTATTTCAATTAACTTGTGATTACAACACCGATAAATTAAGTACAATTCTAGTCGACCACATGAATTCCTTTGCCTTACTCGTTTGGTTCATTACTAGGTTTATCAGAAGAGCCAAGATGACCATATACTCATCAACTGTAAGAGATCATTTATATTTTGATCGTGTGAATAAAGGGTATTCTGTCTTTGGACGACAGATGCTCGATAAAGTCTCTCAAGCTGCTCCCCTTATACCTCTTTGGACGCTCTTCATCCACTAGCTTTGCAGCAGGCTCGACTATTTCATCCATTCCGAGGCTGTGAAGATTGGCTATAGACACCCTAGTAACATTATTTGAACTCGGAATGGCTCGATGCAATACACTTTTGTACAAACCATTGCTTATAACCTCCAAATGATCTCCCACTAGGACTTCGAATGACCCTTCAATCCTGCAAACGCTCTTCCATGTGCTATCCGACCTGTCCAAGATATGGAGCCCCGGGGAACTCTGCAGAAGAATGGTGATGATGCTGTGATCCGTATGTGAAGCTGCACCTGTTTTTACGTTTGATCCCAAGCACTGAGGATAGGAATTTATGCCGATCATTTGCGCGCCGTGTTCGAAATTTTGTTTTAAGTGTGTTGGGCTTAAGTTTAAGCTCTCCATGATTGCTCCAAAAAGGTCAATGCCTAATTTTCTGACTTCTGTTGCATAGATTGCCATTTTTTCCCTATTACATTACCAAAGAACAAATATTTGCAGTATTCTTCAATGAAAGGAATGGTAAAAATGCTTGTAGTAACATTTTGTTAAAACTTGAAAAGAATATATTAAAATTAGGACACACTACAAGATTAAAGAAAAACATACATTCACCCAGGAGCACATCTTTAGATCAATTCTAAGCAGTAACTTTCAATTACATTACAAAAATATCAGTGGGATCAGTCACAGAACTTGTGAAGAAATTTCAGTCAAAACACATAATTTTTTTGCTTTTCTTTGTGTCAATTTAGCCCATGTTTGAGCTACATTAAAATTTTCATTCTCATTCTTTCAACCATACATTTTTTCAATAAAATAATATTTTCCATCACATCAATAATTTTTCCTTATTTTTTAACCACACATTCTCCATTAATTTGTTATTCCAAAATATATTCTTTCAAAATAATGTGGCTCAAACACACCCTTAGTCACCCAACTTTCAAACACATCTCTATGCCGTTAGGAATTAACAGCCACCTTGGACATTTCCTCGAGTTATACCATGTCAAATTGGCATTAGACTAATGCTAGTTAGTATTATTCTATAAGTTTAGAGAGTAACTTGTGATAAAATCATATGGTGATACGCCTAATATTTTTTTCTTTAAAGTTGAGTGATGAACTTCACTATAATATAAAAGAGGCTAAAAACTTTGTGAGACACGTGTCGCAATTTCCCATCGTCGTAATATATATATATATATATAGTGCTTATTAAACGAAATATGTTGGTTTAACGGAAAAACTAACGGAATTTCTTGATTTAACGGAAAAACTAACGGAATTTTTTTAATTTAAAAATCTTTTTCTTTTAACTCCATAATTGGGCTTCAAAATTTACAATTCTAAAACCCGTGTAGAAGTATTGGATGTCATGCTCATTTTATAGATACACTTCTCTCCAAAGGTTTCATAAACTTCCAATGTGGGATTGTGCATTTTATATATGTTCTTAACTCCAATAGTTTTATAAATTTCCAATGTTGGATAGTGACAAAAAAAAAATGTTAAAATACTCATCAAAATCATTTTCAAATGTATGTCTAATTGATTAATTTGATTTTGAATTACAACTAATTAAATTGTAATATTCACTTTCATTCTTTCACTTATTTAATTTTCAAATTTAATTTAAATTGCACTTGATTATTAATATATTAATGTTAGATATTATTTTCAATAAGTTTAAAATATTTTAATTTAACAAAGTAAATTATCTTAACATATTTATTTTTAATTTTTAGTGTTGGGACTAATTGTAGGATATATAATGAATCTAATTAGTAAAGATAAATTTACTTTGAATTATTTTTATGTATTTATTGCATTCGGTTCGACCCCAGTTGAATTCCCACGAACTTCACGTCGGAATCATTCTCGATTGTGAATCAAAATCCTTCATCTCCATTTTCAGATATCGGAGTTATCAAATCCGCAGACTTTTCGTATAAATCCTATGATTAATGTTCATGTTTAGTTCCTTAATTAATAAAAAAAATTAAAATTCTTCTAACACTATTTAGCAATATTATAGTATTATATTAAATGTTTAGTAAGTATTATTTTTAAATATTAGATGATTTTATGATATAGTAAAAAATCTATTTTTTTATAATATAGAAAAAAACTATTTTTTAAAATTAAAATATATTTAATGTCTTAAAAATAATTAAAATAATATTAAAAATACGAAACGTATTATGACGCTTATTTTTCGTATTGACACGCCTAAACTTGTGATTCTTGATTCTCAATATCGACGTTTCGCAACGCATTACGCCTTTTAGAACATTATTAATAAATGAATGGAAAATACAAAAAGCTTTATACTACTACATTTTAGTCACTAGGAAGAAATGAAACTAAAAAAACAAAATGAATGTGGAGATTATCAATTTAAAAATGCTAATAGTTTATTTGGTAAGGTACATTGAACTCAATGAAGAAAAAATATTTATTTATTTAGTTTTGTATTATAATGTTATCTATTATTTTATTATGTACAAAAAGTTCATGATTAAATACAAAATTTAATATAATATAATAGTACGAAACACAAACTCATACATTTTAATTTAGAATTTAACACTGTTCAAATTAAAATTAATATATCACAATGTGTAATTATTTATCAATTACATAAACATTATATCATTAATTATTTAATGAACCAAAAAAATTATATATAAACTAAGCAAACGTGTATTGCACGTTGTTTAAACCTAGTGTGTGTGTGTGTGTGTATATATATATATTTTCTTTATTATTTTTTTTAACACTTCAACCAATATTTCTTCTTCATTTTCATGCGTAACTCCACCAGCTACTGTATGACAAACTGTCATACCCATGATTTCTATCCTTTTTTTCACCCCCATTTTTCCTTTCCCGATTTTCATGCCGCCTCTCACAGTAAATTTTTTTTTTTTTTTTTTTTTGGGGTGTTCTGATTGGATTGAGCTTCGTCTAAAGATGGGTTCTCATTAACTAATGCATAATTTCCATTTTCTTAAAGGAATTCTTTTTAGTGTTGGTTGGGGTCGATTCAAAGTGCAATATGCATTATTGTCATCATATTATTTAGTAGATTTATTCTCTGTTCTTTGTATTGTAATGAAGAAATTCTTGCCTCAAGATTCAAAATTTTTGGTTTATTACTTGAATGGTTGTGTGATAACAATGAAGATGAAAAATGAACACTTCTTGGAGTGAATGTTTGTGTAGTTTCAATGATAGAATGTTGGCGGTAGACGGGAAAAAAAATATTGGAGATGCCATGTCTCCATGATACGGAGGAGGTCTCCATGCGCAACGGAGACACCGTGTCTTTGTGTTCTCCGTGTCACGAAGGCGCCATGTCTTCGTGTCACAAAGACACCATGTCTTCATGCTCACATGGAGACACCGCGCACGAAGACTGTCAACATCTTTTTTGTCAACATTTTTTCTTCTTTTTTTCCCCTCTTCACACAACATCACACATCTCCATTTTCACTATTTTTTCCTTCCACACACAACCATCGCCTAACACACAAGCTCAAAACCTCCCCCAATTCATTTTCTCTTATTTCTTTCACACATATGTCGGAGCCTCCAAGACATACCCACAACAACCCATTCTAATTTATTTGCTTGAATTTGTTGTATGTTGATTTTCGTGTTGTTGTATTTTGAGAGGTGATTTTGTTGTTGATTTGCAGGTAATAAGAATGGTCAGGACTCAAAGCGACGAAGTCGTGTCGATGGAGCTCCCTGCGCCTGCTTCTTGGAACAATTTGGGTTTTTTTTTTATTCTATTTTTTTGTTATTTTTCTTAGTTCTTTTATATTTATGTGTTGCTCAAGATTGATTTGAATGAATTCATCAATGTTTGAATCACTTCCCCAAGGATTGAAAAATAACTGTTACCATGCATGAGTGATTAAAAGTGATATAGTCCCGCATGATATATGCACTTACTAATTTAGAATGCTTCATTAAAGTCTAAGCATTACACTTCAACAATGCACTTGCAATTAAGATTCCACTGACATCTTCTAATTGTACATTAGCATTTGCCCTATGATAATGGAGATTGAATACAAAAATTTTGTGCTAAGTGTGGGAAATTTTTAATATTTATTGTTTACTCAGCCTAATATTGTCTTCACCACTTAAAAAAAAAACTCTTCGATGCGCGTGCACACGGAGGCTATCTCCGTGCGCACACGAAGATTTTTTTTTTTTTAAATACATTTTCTTCCCTATTTAGTTATTGGCATTTTAAAACTATGAACTCCAACAAATTATATGATATTTGATTTAAAACAAAAGAATTCAACATTTTCACCACTTTTTTTAACAAAGAATTCAGGTTGTAAATTTAATATATTGCTTCTTATTTACGTGGTAATCAATTATTTATTCATTAATTTCTTTTAGTTCTTGCTTCAATCATTTATTTTTTATAAACAATACTTTTTTTTACCAGTTTATGAATATATTTCACATTTACATATAAATTTCTTGAAAATTCATATATTCTTATTTTTAAAAAACAACCAACTAACGTGCAACACACGTTCTTCCCACTAGTTATCCTAATACATTTCAATGTTCAACTTTAGAAAACTATGATAAAATTTGAATCATGCTTGTTTCAGTAAAAAAACAAAATCCGATTCAAATCCAGGTCTAATCTACTAAAAGCATGATTTTTTTATGAGTAATACTATTTATCGTCACGATGATGAAATATCGTGACAATTCATTATCCCTCATATTTCTCTCTCCTCTTTCATAAAAATTGAACTATCAAATTTCATTATTCCACATAAACAGCATATGACTGATGTTCCATGACATTAATAAATACTATTATTCTTTTTTATAAACCTAATAGGGGTAAATACCAAAAATAACTATTGAAATTACCGTTTAGTCCTTAACACGTTTAAAATTATTCAAATACACCCAATAACACATAACAATAAAAAATAACTACATGACATATTAAAAAATATTTTTCTAGAACGTCCTAGATTATACAAATTTAGGAAAAAGACAAAAAAAAAAAAAGAAAGAAAGAAAGAAACCTTTTTGAATTTCTTCAAACCTTTATGATTTCTAAAAAACGTGTTAAAGAAAAAGGAAAGAAAGAAAAAAAAAAAAGTTGATCATACCTATAATTGGGAGGATTTGAAGGCCATAAATTGAGAAAACGATCAATAGGATGTGCATACAGCTTAAGGAAGTCTCTTGAGAGCATCCCATTTTCATGGCATCCAACTTGTACTCTACCAAATCTAACTGGCTTCTGTACATCATCAGACATGAGCTCCTCCTCTATTGCCATTGGCAAATCAAAGAAATTTGAATTCACATTCAAAGCTTCTTCGATTACTGAATCGGGTATCCCATGATTGATAACCTAAATTTAAATCCCAATAAAACAAAAGGATTGAATATCATATACTGTAGCATATAAGAACGAAAAAGAGATTAAAAAGATATATGTTGTGTGTGTGTGTGTGTGTGTGTGAGAGAGAGAGAGAGAGAGAGAGAGAGAGAGAGAGATTGATTACATGAAAGAAACCAAAGTTTCGACAAGCTTCATGGATTTGCTTGATGACAGAATCATGGTGTAGGAGAGAAAAGTCAATGATGGGCAATTTTTCAAAGATTTGTACAGTATCCTCCATGTCTTTAGATCTTGAGCAGACAGATTTAGGAGGCGTTCAGAAAACCAATAGATAAAGAGTCTAAGACACGGGTCCGCATTTTTTGCAAATATTTTATTTAAAGTGTGACTCACTTTCACGTAAGATTTCTGGTGAAATTCCGATAAATATTTTTTGGTGAAATGTAATTTTCCCAGTGTGGATAGATATTAAAAAATTATAAATTTCACAAATTTTAATTGATTTTCACAAATTTCATAAAATTCTCATTAAAAATTGTGAAATCTCAAAAGATTTTATTATAAGTATTTTTTAATTTTCAAATCTTTTAAAATTCATCTATGGATGAAATCCTTATAAATTCACTAGTTATTGAAGATATCTAAAATTTAAAGAATTTTATTGAAACTCATTAAAATTTCAGTTGTGAATGTTTAAATTTTAATGGATTTCATTAAAATCTCAATTGGGAACACCTAAATGTAAAAGAATCTTTAAAATCCATCAAAATTTCAATCGATGTCATATTAATCAAAATCTCAATTAGGACATCTCTAAAATTTGTGAATTTATTGAGTTTGTAGTTCAACCACTGATAATCACTTTACTGGTCGTTGATTTGGCATATTAATTGTTCAATTTTTACCTCATGAAAACTCAAAGATATCCATTTTTTTCTTATAGATTTAGATCTTAATCATAATAATACGAGGAAGAATATAATTTATGTCAAAGGGAAGGTAAAAACAAACCCTAGAGGTAAGCTTTAAATCCTAAATAAAATTTGAAAATTTTCAATTAGCAATGATCTACAAGGTCGATGAATTTATATTAACGTTTTTTTTTTTTTTTTTAGTTTGTTCTCAGTGATTGAGAGCGAAAGGTCTCGGAAATATCGATGCAAATATTTTGTTAAATCAAACCATCTGAAGCATTCCAATATAAAACTGGAGTGATGACAAGTATCGATCTATAAATTACCCAGCCAACTGATCTTTAGGATGGTTAAAAAAATTTATAAATTCAATATATAGAAAGGTAGAAAAGGTATCTCACAAAGGGAGGTGGAACAATGCGAGGCAGGTAGTTTATTTGAAACACATGTCTATTGAGAAATTATTTAATTTGTCATGTGAATAGACTTATGAAATTGTGTATAAATACTATCTTAAAGGTAAGCGCAAAATTAAAGTGATTTAATAAAGAATTAAGTAATTGAGTTTTGGACATCTAAATAAAGTGTGAGTCGAATTTTATGTGTAGAGACTATATTCCTTTAGAATTGTATTTCGTGATTGGCAAAATACATATTAAAACTATTTATAAGGTTATGGTCTCAAATTCATATGCAAATCTCATTATTAATGTCATCCCATCAACATAGGAATTTAAAGAGAATGCATATTGAAGAGAAAAATCCAAAAATCCACAATCAAGAATTACTATCAAGAATCAAGAAGAATGATTGAATCAATTAAATTGAAGAACAAAGTCAAGATTAAAAGCAAGAAGATAAATCAAGAGGAGATTGCAAGTTGATTTTCAAGACAAAATATTAAAGTTTCAAGATTCATTATTCAAAATACAAATCAATGGATTAATATATCTTCTGCATTAATTATTTGTATTGATAATTTGGCATTGAGATCTTGACAATTATGTAAAGTTTATAAAGTTTAAGTTTCATGAAAAATTCAATAAGTGGTATCAAAGTCAATCCATGTTAAAACATTGAGATTAAAGGAAGAATTTTAGGGTTGAAATTCATAATTAGGTTTTTTAAAATTTGGGATGTGAATCTCAAACCCTAGATTTCAAAAATATGGATTTTTAGGTAAATTCTCCGACATTACAATAGCGCAGTAGCGCTTTGGCCAAATTACATGGACATCTATGGTAATAAATATCTAACAATAGTAAAAAGTTTTTATGTGAACAATAAATTGATCCAAAGATAGGTTTATTGTTTGACATAGTTTATTGTCAATATTTGATTACTACACTAAGAGTGTCACTTACAAATTGATATTTCTGTTCAAAGACTAAATATCAATGTTGTGTTCGGTCTTTTGTGATGAGATTTACCATTATTTGAATTAATTAATTATTTAATATGGATTATAATGTAAAGATATTTCTTTGGCTTTATTCTCTATTCAGTTAACTTTTCTGCTTCTACAATATCTGCAAATATCAACTATAATCCAATGTTAAATGGAACCAACTTTAAGGACTAGAAATAGAACATTCAGATCATTCTTGGTTGCATGGATTTAGACATTGCGTTAAGGACTGAACAACTCATTGTACTTATGGATAAAATTTTCGGCAATGAAAAAAGGGACTTTAATAAGTGTGATCATTCAAACCGCATAAGTCTTATGATCATGAAGCGTGGTATTCCAAAATCATTCGGGTGCGCTGAAAGTAACTACTGCCAAGGAATTTCTTGATGAAATTGAAAAACGTTTTGCAAAAAGTGATAAGACCAAGACTAGTATGCTTTTGACAAACTTAGTTTCACTAAGGTATAAACGTAATGGAAATATTCGGGAGTAGGTCATGAAGATGTCTCATATTGCTTCAAAACTAAAGGCACTAAAGCTTGAGTTTTCTAATGATTTGCTTGTGTATTTGATTTTGATTTCTCTTCCTGCACAATACAATCAATTCAAGGTCATTAAAATTGTCAAAATGAGGAGTGGATAGTAAATGAGCTCATTTCATATTTTGTGCAAGAAGAAGAAAAGTTGAAGCAAGAAAGGATTGACAGTACTCACTTGGCTAGTACATCTAAAGATAAGTTCAAAAAAAGAAGGAATAAAGAAGTTGTACCTGGTCTAGTTCAAAGAAACAACAAAAGCTTGAAAATGATGAATCATCCGGCAATTACTTTTGTGGAATCCCGGGACACTTGAAAGAGGATTTTACCATATACCATGTTTAACGTGTAAGGAAAGGTACGCTTCTCACTTTGGTTTCTTTTGAAGTTAATTTGTTTCAATACCTAGACATATTTGGTGGATTGATTCCTGTGCCACTACTCATAAAGTGTGTCTATATAGGCTTGTCTTAACAACCGAAAGCCAAATGATGTTGAAAGATTCATCTATGCGGGCGACGACAAATCAGTTAAAATAGAGGCTGTAGGGAATTATAGATTATTATTACAAACTGGTTTTTATTTGGATTTGAAAGAGACCTTTGTGGTGTCGTCTTTTAAACGAAATTTTGTTTCTATTTTTATTTTAGATAAATCTGGTTATTCGTGTTCATTTGAAAATAATGAATTTAGTTTTTTCTTGATTCAAATCTTGTAGGTATCGGTTCTTTATTTGGATATGATAATTCATACTTGCTTAATTTGGTTGTCTCTTATAATGAAACATTGCATGAGAATTCACAAGGTATTAAACGTAAATTAACCAATGAAAATTCCGCTTCATTATAGCACAAGCTTCTAGTCACATTTCTAGAAAGAGAGTCGAAAACCTTGTGTAATAAGGGTTTAGACTTGAGTGTTTGTGTAAATTGCATTAAGGGGAAAAAAACAAATATAAAGAGATTATGTGTCATAGGATTTCGGATCTCTTAGAACGAATTCATAAGGATATCTGTGGACTATTCCCTTCGATTTCTTGGAATGGTCAACAATTATTTATTATATTCATAAATGATTATTCCCGTTATGGTTACATGTATCTCATTCATGAGAAATTTCAATCACTGGATATGTTCAAAGCTTATGAAATTGAAAATCAACTCGATAAAAGAATAAAATACATCAGATCTGACCGTAGTGGTTAATACTATGACGGATCAAGAGAATAACAACCAGAGCTTTTTGCTAAATTCCTAGAGGAATGTGAAATATCCCACAGTACACCATGATAGGTTTTTCTAGCACAAATGGTATTGGTGAAAGACGAAATATAATACTTAAGGACATGGTAATGAGTATAATTAGTCATTCTACCTTACCAGAATCTCTCTGGGAGAAGAGAAGCATTACAAACTTCATCTTATATTCTTAATAGAGTTCCAAGCAAAGCAAGTATCAAAACTCCTTATGAACTTCGGCCAGGCAAAAAGCTTAGTTTGAAGCACTTACACATTTGGGTTCGTCCAACCCAGGCAAGCATTATAGGCCATCAAAAAAGAAACTGAATTCCAGAACCGTCAATTGCTATTTTATTGCATACTTTGAAAGGTCTAGGGATTACAAATTTTATGACCACTACCAAATTAGTTTTCGAAACGAAAAATGCCCCAGTTCTGTGAGGATGTGGAGGTTGCAAGAAAGATAAGGTTAATAATTTTGTTTTTGAAGATGAATATATAAATATCCCTCCTATTACAATTGACAATGATCAAGATTAGAGACAAGTTCTTACTTCAGATCTTGTTCAAAAAATAATTTCAGATCAAGACAATATTCCAGAACCCTATATACACAATCAAAAGATTATTCTAGAAGAACAAATTCAACTACATCAAGAACAAATGTCATTAAGGGGATTCACTAGAGAAATGATAAATGTAATTTCGGTTGACTTTATAGTAGGATGACTTTGGATTGATGGAAGAAGATCTTATCAACTTTCATCAAACAATGCAAAAGAATAATTCTCAAAAGTGGAATAAGGTTTATGAAAGACAATAACATTTGGGAACGTGTCCCATTGTTTGAAGGTACGAGATCCATCGGTTGCAAATTGATATTTAAAATCAAGAGGAATTCGAAGGGTAATGTGAAAGATATAAGACTCATCTTGTTGCAAAGGCTTTACTCAAATGCATTGATTACAAAGAGACTTTCTCTCCAATTTCAACGAAAGACACTTTCAGGATTATAATAGCATTTATGAAATATTTTGATCTTAAGCTACATCATATGGATGTCAAGACGACGTTTCTCAATGGTGACATTAATGATACGATATATATGGTGCAACCGAAAAATTTTGTGTTAAGAGACCCAAAGAAAATGATTTGCAAATTGAAGAAATCCATCTATAGGCTTAAGAAGACTTCTCGTCAATGATATCACAAATTTCATGAAATAATCATCTCATTTTGTTTTGAGATGAATATGGTTGATGATTGTGTATACCACACGCTCAATGGGAGTAAGTATATTTTCTGGTATTGTATGTTGATAACATATTGCTTGCCTACAATAATATAGGATTATTGCATGAAACCAATAGATTTCAATCAAAAAAAATTGATATCAAAGATCTTGGTGACACCTAGTTTGTATTAGAGATTCGGATACATCGGGATCGTTCTCAAGTATATAGTTGGATTATTAGAAAAGAGATATATCGATACAGTACTTAATAGATTTGGGAGATTGCAAACCAGGTAATACCGCTATTGCTAACGAAGACAAGGTTAGTTTTAGTCAATGCCCGAAGAATGATCTTGAAGAAAGTAAAGGAGATGCATAAAACTCCCCATGCTTCAGCAATTGGGACTTTCATGTATGCTCAGTTATGCGTACGTCCGGATATAGCATTCATTGTTAGAATGCTCGATAGATATTTAAGTAACCATGTGATGTATCATTGGAAGATAGCCAAACGGATTATGCTGTATTTGCATATAACAAAATATTACATGCTCATATACAGGAAATCAGACCAATTAACGATCACTGGTTATTCTGATTTTGCTGAATGTTATTACAGTAGGAGATCCACATCAGGCAATGTCTTTTTGCTGGCCGAAGGAGCTATATCCTGGAGAGTGTTAAATAGACACTTATAGCTTGTTCAACCATGACAATGGAATTTGTAGCGTATTATGAGGCATTCAATCAAGGAATATGATTGCAAATTTTTTATCATTGGGCTACAGATTGTACATGAAATTGAAAGACCACTTAATCTATTTTGTGACAGTAAGTCAACAATCTTATATTCAAATAACAATAGTAGTTCGACAAAGTCTAAATTTATAGATATTAAATTCCTAGTTAAAGAAAGAGTTCATAGTAGTCAAGTTATTATATAACATATTAGGACAAATTCCATGATAGCAGATCATTTCACTAAAGGTCTACCTCCCAAGATTTTTCATGAGCAAATCGCTCACATGGGTATTGTATATTTTAATGATATGCTAGTTTAGTGGGAGTTTGTAATTTTAGATGTTGTCTTTATTTAGACACATATTTTTTTATTGTGCACATTCAAGTTTATTTTAGTAACAAAGTATTCAATTAAGCTTTCACTCTGATTAAAGTATTTTGTTTCATCTCATTAAAGTATGAGGTATTAAAGAATAAAGTAGAACGAGTTTGAAATTGCATGTTTCGATCACATTGCATGTAATTTTCATTCTTTACATTCACACTTGATCTATTTGATTGTGTTGATATACGTGACCATTGAGAGTTTAATTATAATACTTGTAACGAAGACCGCTTTGATCCTATATTGACATAATTAATGGACGAAATTGTTTGGATATGCTTTTTGTTATGATAGCAAAAGCATCGAGCTCATAAGGATATACATATTTATAAGGTAACATATGTGGCACAAGTGGGTGATTGTTGGGAAATGATTTAATCTGTCATGTGAGCCGACATATGTAATTAATTATGTATAAATGCTATTTTTAAATTGGCTCAAAATTAAAGTTATCTAAGAAATTCAACTAAGTAATTGAATTTTGGACATCTAAATAAAGTGTGAGCAAATTATATGTGTAGAGACCAGATTCTTTTGGAATTGTACTTCATGATGAGCGAAATATATTTGAAATCTATTTATAGGGTTATGGCCATCAATTTATATGCAATTCTTATTATTAGTGTCATTATATCAATATAAAAATTTAGAAAGAAAACATATTGAAGAGGAAGATCTAAAAACCCACGATTAAGAATTACAATCAAGATCAATTAATCAAGAATCAAGACGAATGTTTGAAATAATTAAATTGAAAAACAAGACAATCAAAATTAAAAGCAAAGAGATAAATTAAGAGGAGATTGCAAGTTGATCTTCGAGACAAAAGATTAAATCTTCAAAATTCTTTATTCAAGATACAAATTAATGTATCAAGATATGTTCCGCACTAATTATTTTTCTTGGTGATTTGACATGGAGATCTTGACAATTATCTAAAGTTTATAAAGTTTAATATCATAAAAAATTCAACAGTGCCTCCTAAAGAGTAATGGAGGTGCGAAGGTAGGCTGAAGCTAAGTTCTCATAAATGTAGTAGTATAAACATGCCGACTTAATGAAAGAGATGAAAGTCGGTAATAGTGATACAGGAGTTCTATGTGAAAGTGCTCTCGCTCAACGGATCAAAGGTATGACGAGGATAATAGGCAAATGACTCCCAAAAGAATTTTTTTCTTGTCACCCTCTGACTGGGGGGAAATACATGGAAATAGCCAAAATTCAATCATACCCTTTCCAAAATAGCCTTTGACTATTCAAATGTAGTAAACTACCAAAAATACCCCCAAATATAGAATTTACAACTAAAGTCATCATAGTATAAAGAAAATAACAATTAAGTCCTAAAAGATTTATTTTATTTTCTCAAACTAACTCAACTATGACTAATAATAATTATAAAATGAAAATATCTAGAACTAAAAGAGGTCCATATAAAATTAAAACAATTGCAAAAAATAAAAAAGAAATTGAATTCGAAAATGAAATTGATAAGATAGGATACCAAGAACAATTGTTTGCATCTCAAGAAATATTAAAATGTTTCAAAGAAAACCTAATAGAAAATTTTGTTAGAGGAATTGTAAGATCTATAATCATAAAAGATGTACATGATATTAAAGATAAATTAGGAAAAAGAATAAAAAATATCTCAAAATATAATATACCTTTTGAACCAAGTATAGATATAATAACAGATCTTGATATTATAAATTCTCAAACATTATTAGATTTTGAAAATTTAATTAAAAACCTATAAATGAGGAGACCTATCACAAATAAATTACCACAAGAATATAAGAAATTAAATTTTAAATTAACTTTACGATTTTATATATCTATAACCAATAATATATTAGATCTTAACAAATTAAAAGAATACATAGAATATACGACTATTAAAAGATTAATTAGATTTTAGATTTTAAGATTTTTAAGAATTATTTGATTTTTGTTCGCTCCAAGTAGCACCCCCTTACTTTTGGTATCAGAGCCATAGAGATCATGGACATTACAATTATAAAAACAGATTGGTATTACAAAATAGAAGAAGAAAAAGGAAGTTATATATTTTTAGAACATATTCCTAAGAAACTAAAAACAATAACATTAATGATAATTAAAGAATTACCTCGAGAAGTAAAAGAACAAATTATAGATAACATTATATTAGGATCATTAAGAGATGAATATGTATATGAAAAAATTATTATAGAACTTGAAAAAGAAGAAATTATGTTATATTGCAAAAACTATGAATTATAGAATTATAAAAATAGATAATTATTATAAATTAGAAACAGAAAGAGGAAGTTATATATTTTTAGAACCTATACCCAATAAGTTAAAAATAATAACATTGAGAGTAATTAGAAAATTACCTAAAGAAATTAAAGCACATATATTACATAAACTAATAATAGAATCAATAAAAGAAAGATATATATATGAGAAAATAATAGAAACTTTTGAAAAAGAAGAGATCAATTTATATTATAAAGAAAAATATGAAAATGAATCACCCTAAACGATTTATAAAAAACAACGGTTTTTCAGATAACTAGACTAATGGAATTAATGGAGATAAAAGAAATCTTAGATAAAAAATTAGAAAGAGTAAGAGAAATAAATCTACAAATACAAGATGAACTTTTAGAACCTGTAGAAATAAGAAAAACACAAGAAAAACAAATATTAAAATTAAAACAAGAAATATATAAAATAAGAGCAAGTTATTACGAAAAATGAAAAAATTAACATATAATGAATTAACAAAACAAAAATATGAAAGAATATTAAAAGATTGTAAAGATGCTGAATGTAGAACATATTACTTAAGTCAATCAATAAAAATATAATAAACCATTAAAAATGTTGATAGGAGAGTATATAGAAGAATTAAAAAAACTTATAAAAATATTAATAGATGATGTTCAAAACATAAATAATGAAATACAAGAAATAAGACACGATATTAGTACTCTAAAACTTGAAGTATGAAAATTAAAAGATAAGATAATAGACAAAAAACTTATAGAAAAAGAAATGTCTAGAATAAGGAAAAACATTATGAACAAGAAAATATAATAATAGAAACATATAGTATGGATGATGAATTTAAGAAAAAGATTTTACCAGAAATAATAGAAAAAAAATACTAGGAAAATTAGATATTAAAGAAAATCAGATAATATAAAAAACAAAGATAAATGAAGAATTAGATTTACTTATAGAAAATTTTGATCAATTAAATTTAAAAAATTTAGATGAATATCAAGTCCTAATGAATACTGGAGGAGGACCAAATAGGGCAGAATCTTCTAACAAACAAGAAATACTAGACTCAGATGAAAGTTATGCATCTATATACAATAAACTATATAGACAATATTATGATAAGATAAGAAATAAGCAACCACCAAGAAGAAACAAATATAGTAATAAGTTTGAACCAAATGATAACTATGATAAACTCGTTAATCATGGAGGAGCAAAATTAGATTTAAATTATAAAATAGATATTAAGAAAGTCTTAGTAACTTGGACAGATTCAATGATATTATTCTTTTTATATAATAAAGATGATACATAGGAAAGTACTGAAAGAATGATAGACTTTTTAGTAGCATCTTTTGAAGGAAATATTAGAAACTGGTGGAATAGAATAAATAATGATACAAAGACATTAATAAAAAGAAATGTACAAATAGAAATAATAAAATCAGATAGAGAAGGTATAGAAAGATTAGTAAACTATATTTCAAATGAATTTTTAGGAGAAAATTGGATAAAAATTTTTTAATGGAGAAGCAATAAAAGAAAAAGAAAATGTTAGAATAAAATTAATAAATCTAACAATATGTGATATGTGTAAAATTAAAAAATATACGTGTGAGTTTAAAAAATATTACTATATCCAATTTTATAGTAATGAAAATCAAAATGTATGTAAAGATATGTACTATAATAAGTTACCAGGATCATGTGGAATATGTTTCAGAATAGAATCTGAAAAATATATTAAAGAAAATCTTGAAACACATAGATCTTTAGGATCAAGAATAAAAATTTTATTTGAAAGACTTGCATATATATGTCAACAAAAACAATTGATGAAAAAATCAGAAGCATTAACTAAGATATTTGTAAAGATATGGAAAAACCTACACAATGGGGATATAATCCTGAAAGGAAAAATATTAAGAGAAAATTGAAAAATATAAAATATAAAAATTTTAGGAGAAAATAGATAAAACCTAGAAAAAGATATTATAAAAGGAAATATAATCCAAATAAACAATAGAAAAACAAACATTATAAAAAAGATAAAAGTCAATGCAAATGTTCGAATTGTGAAGAAATATGACATATAAGCCCTGATTGTAAAAAGAAAAAGGTTAAAATATTACAAAAAGAATATTTAGAGATAGAAAGTGAATTAAATGAAATATCATATATTGAACAATATTATAATCAAGAAGTATATATAAGTGAAACAGATTCAAAAGAAAATAATGAATTTGAATCTGAATAAAAAAAATTGAAGAAATAGAAAGAGATAATATAAATAAACAAGAGTATGAAGGAATAGAAGGTTATGGATTGAAAGTAACTTTTGATAATAACAAATTCAAGAAAATGGGAAAAATATCTTTAGATTTAAAAATAAGAAAATGGAAAGCCTTAGTTAGGATATGAAAATGAGAAAGAATAGTAATAAATGAATATCATAAAATTGAAAAAGTTATAAATATTAGAACAACTCAAGGAACACATAAATTAAATCGTTTAACAAAAAATAAAGTAAATGAATTGTTAACAAAGATTAATAAAAAATAAGAAGAAAAAATCTAATATATTTATTTAGCAGGAATACAAATAATATTTAAATCATTATTTAGAGAATGAATAGATTCGTCTTTTACAGTAAGTTTACATAATGGAAGAATAATATAAAAGATAGTCATTTAAGAACTATAGAACGAAACTTAGCATACCAGAAATTAATATTTACTTGTTACCCAAAATATTGTGTCTCAATAAAAGACAAAAACTTCAATGAAATCTTAGGACTACATTTCAAGTTACATAGGGATTGCAATTTAAATGAGAACATGGTTCTCGAGCATGTATTATTTGTTTCTCGCACTTTAACTCCTTCTGGGACTTTCATATATACATCACTATCAAGTGAACCATATAAATATGCAGTCACTACATCCATAAATTTCAGGTTTCTCTAGTAAGTTCAATTTTACTAGAATCTAGAAACTTCAAGTTTCTCTACTGAATTTTTGTTTGATCATATCATTTTATTTTACCAATTATTTTTTCGATCGATATATTTTAACGAATTTATTTCAATTCCTCGCTATTATATTATGATGCAGTACATCACGTGTAAAAGTATTGTCGACAACGTTTTCTTATTTTTTTTTCAATTTTATTTCTTTTTCCATGATGACACAACCTATTAAGATAACTCAATTTTCATTATTTCAGATACCTGAACCTCTTCTAGGGTTTTATAATATGTTATGTCTAAATACTCATTAAAAGTATATACCTCCTTAATAAGAAAACTTTTATCAATTGCTCCATTTTCGTTTGGAGGAATTTGTAATAGAATCGAATATCATCATGCTTCAGACTTGCCATAAATTTATCAAATATAATATTTAACGAATTGTCCTTCCAGGAATCAATTCGAGTTGGAGTATTTAAAGCTGATGCGTGAGATTGTTAATATCTTTGGTCATTAAATGCATCTAAATAAATTATGTTTCGAACTTCTGATTCGAATTGTTTTTTGTGAGGATTTAGATATTGATGCATTTGTATATTATTTTAAACTTCTTAATTTTCACCCCTAATGCTGAGAGAATTATCAAATCTAATTAACAATCATTTTTACTGAGTTATAAAATATCATCCATTTGGGACAAGAGTTCATGCTACCCATTTATTCTCAGCATTAGTTGAAGGCATTTAACAACCATTGATGTTAAATCATGTATCGACATCTCAACTAACACTTACTAAAAAATTGAGATTTAGGAACACAGTATTAAAAAGACACACCGTCTTAATTGTATAATCTGAAAATTATGCTCATAATTTGAGTAGCACTTTTGCCAACTTCAGATTGCGAACACCATGCAATCATCTAATATTTGTATCATCCTAATTAATTTTCAGAAATATAGGGAATTCAATCCTTATTTAACTAGTGACGATCAATAATCAATTTTCAATAAAGAGCACAAACATCAAATATGATTTCATTTGATTGAAGAATCTTCCGGTTCTTCATTGAATATTCATTTGAATATTTAATTTCGCATCATTATTGATCCAGTGATGGTACAACTGATCATGCCAAACAATAAAGTCAAATTGAACTTTTGGTTCAATGTAAGATATGATTCAATTATTTAATTTCGAAGAATATGATTAAACATTATATAATCATATATCATTCAAGTAATCAAACTAATCAATATCCTCATAAAGTTAATTACATGTTGTCCTTCAGAGATAAACATGAATTCAAAATGATACATTCTTCGAAACATGTGCTATATCGAGAACACGCTGTATTTCATTATTGCTTTTTCAAGAGCTATGTGTCAATTTTCTTCTGAAATATTGAACATTATAATTCATACTCTTCATGAGCAATCAAATATTACTATAATAAAACTATTTAAGAATTTACACTTCTGGAGTAAAAACATAATTTATGTTAGATTTTACATAATTATGCTATCCGGGAACAAATGAAATCTAACTAGAATATTAATAAAAATGTGCTACTTAAGAAGTAACAATATTTGTAATACACAAATCTACAAATAATATTTTTCTGAAATATTGGAATCGTAATGTCATGCTCTTCGGGAGCAAGTAATATTTTTTAAGAATATTAATTATAATGTTGTGCTACTTCAGGAGCAACAACATGATAAATTATCAATTTAAAGTTTATGAAACATCAAAAGAAATATTTAATTAGCTTAAAAATATTAATTATCATACAAACATGATATGAATTTATATATATAAATTAATTACCAAACATACATTAAGAAAGAAATCTTGAAAATATATGCTCTAAAGTTATTCTTTACCATATAGAAAACTATTAATTACGATACATGAGTTAAATTGCTTCATGAATTACCAAATTACATCGTGAATTAAGTTTGGTACGATATGTTCACATTGATAAAGTGTAAAAAGAAATCATATTATATGGGCAAAGTTGCAGCGTGAAAAGAAATCGTACATATAAGAATCATACATTAATACGTTGTTAAAGGAATTAAAAGATAAGTTTCAAAGTTAAATAAAAAATAGTAAATAAATAACATATGAATTTAAATCTTATCTAACTCTTTATAGGATTCCAATTCAATATTCTCTTCTTCATCCAATTCGGCATTCATGTCTTCTGATAGAAAATTCTCTTTGTCGGGCTCCCTTATATCATTCTGAGTATTTCTAGTACCTCTCATCATTCTCTTCCTCATCATCACAACCATCTACAATTCAAAATTGTGCATTAGTTGCATTACTTGCTAATAGAGTCTCTATTTTGCCCTTAATCTTCTTCTTGTTTGCCAACCTTGCATTAAATTAGACATAGACAAGATTGTTCATCTTAGTAGTGTCAAGTCTATTCTATTTCTTTGTGTGTATCTACCAAAAAGAAAAAGAAAAAGAAAAAGAAACGTACATTTGATGGAACAAAGCATATTCAAGTGATTATTCATCACTCATTAGTAAGTAAAATGCAACAACCTAATTAATAATTTAATACTTACCCCTTCAAAAGAACTCCAATTTCTTTCACAACCGGATGAACTAGTAGTCAAACCAAGTATCCTTTTTGCCATGGTCTTCAAATTGAGTGTTTAATTCCCATAAAAATCCCTCCAACTCACTAATAAATATTAATGAAAGAGACAAACATATTATTTAATATATATACATAATCATATATAAAATATAATAAATTATTGATACGAGAGAAAGAGTAATATGTTAACATATCTGGATTGAAATTTTCATCATTGTACTTACAAGCACTTATTGCAAGCTTCCTTCCAAATGAACCTTCATTTTGGACAAATCTTTGCAACTCAATATTTATCATAGGATGTTGCATTTGATCATTATGAAAGAATTTCTATACACAAGCTTCAATATTTATCAAATTATTTTTCATGAATGAATCATCTTTGATACATGAATTCTTGAAGAAATAGAATGGATTCAGAAAATAAGGCATTGTATGAAGTGGACTATCAAGGCGACCCTTGCTTTTAGCATTAATAATGTCCAATATTATAATCACACTCCCTCTTCAATGTCTTTGCAATGTCATCCTTTGCTTTTAGTAGCTCTCCATAAACAATGCCCATGAAGGCATTTCATCTCCATTAACAAGTCTAAGAACTCTCACTAGCAGAGTGAATACCTTCAAACACAGGTCTATCATGTTCCAAAATTCGTTCGGAACAATAATATCACATGTCTCTTTTCCCTTTTTAGACCTAGACCATTTCATGTTATCCCATTCATTTCTAGTCATCATACTTCTCAACTCTTGTTTTTATCAAGCAAGCTTTGCAATGTTAAGAATGAGAATGCAAATCTAGTGACTCCTGGCCTAACTGTCTATTTTTTGTGAACTTTCTCATCAATGACAAAGTCTTGTGATGTGCATAAATGAAAATAGTGAATGATTTTGCCTTGTTAATCACTCCCTTGAAGATGAGAAGTTTAGAGATTCCTTCAAGCATAAGGTTTAACGTGTAAGTGGCACATGATGTCCAAAATATATTAGGCCTTTGTAATTTTAACAATTTTGCGGCGACCATATTATTGGAAGCATTGTCGGTTACAACTTGAACCACATTTTCAACTCCAACATCTTTAATATAATCATTGACATAGTCAAATATATACTGACATGTATAAGCATCATTTGAAGCTTCATTTGATGAAATAAATGTGGTCCCCAATTTACAATTCACACATAGATTCATGATACTTCTTTTTCTATCACTCCAAACATCTATCATGATTGAACACCCATTATTTTCCACTCTTTTTCTTCCTTCTTTAAAGTTTCTTTTGTCCTCTCCACCTCTCCCTTCAAAAGTGGCTCCCTTAATTGGTATTGGGAAGGATGAATGTAACCCGGTCCATAATGACCAAGAGCTTCCACAAATAGTTTAAAACCATCATTGTCAATGGCATTACAATGAATTTCGACTTTATAAACCCATCTTGCCAAATATCAATGAACCTCTAATAACCTTTTCTTAGCAATTGCATCGTTCATATTTTGTTGTCTCAATTTCTTATTTGCATTAATACAAGCATCATTGACATAGATAGACCTTGCAAATTGATCCATAGGTCCCACATTTATAGGCCTTTTCCTATTCCCTTTTTCAATAATAGCAATTTCATCTTCTTCTTCCTCATCTATTGTATGCAAAGATATATTCACATCTTCCCTCAACTTAGCATCATTCAATAGCTTCTCTATTTTTTTAGACTTGGTCCCTTGAATCGCCTCAACACACTTAGCTTTTTATTCTTCACACTTCTTCCCTTGATTCTCATTACGTGAAGTTTATGCCTAGATATTCCTCCCATAGTAACATTATCACATAATATGCATTTTACATTATTAAGATTGTTTGGATCTACCAAAACTGCGACTTCCCATCCGACATCTCCAGAATCTCTTTTGAGTTGACTAGCATTGGATTTAGATACTGTTGAAGAATCATCTTCTTTCATTGGTTTCCAAAAAAATAGAAACAATATAAAATTTATAAATATTAGAGTTCAATGTACTAAAATAAAATAAGACTAAAATGCACACAAAATTACAAGTTCTGTAAACATGAAATATCCCAAATTTTCCCATTTCCCATGTTTCTTTAGTGCAAAAAGAACACAATTGACAAGGGATGAATATATTGATCAAATTCAAAAATGTCAAATTCATGAGTGAATATTATAATGATCACAAATACAATCACAATACTATATTTGCCTTTATCCACCTACCAACCCCATTTTATACATAAAAAGTTGGTAAAATACAATAGAGAAAACCCCACTATGGACCCAGTGTATTGACTCATTATTCATTAGCCACTCTTTTAGATTTTTAATATGGAGATGCCCAAGTTTGTTTCTTTCAATTTCAACACATGTATAGAAATCCTACAGTTAGGACATGAGTACTATGGACCCACAGTCAAAAAGGAAAAACCCCAGGTTTGTCGATTTTCTTTTGCATATTGAGTGTGTCCAACTTACCTTGGGAAGTGCTGAAGATGAGCAGTTGGAAAAGAAAGTGCCGACCTAGACATAACAAAACCCATACTATACATAGACATAACAAAAATATTTAGTGCCACATCCGCCTAATTAGGGAACATGACTTGGACTCTTGCAAAATATGAAAAGAAAAATAGTTAGCAGAAGATGACCCCTCTTCCTAGTTATGCAACCAGACCCAGGAGTCAACTTTCCCGTATGAGCATTTGGTACATGTATCAGTCTGTGAGTGAAAGGTGTTAGCCCAAGATCGACTAACCAAGAGATGGTAAATTGGTTATTTGAAACTTTTTCGACTCTTAGTCTCAAAACTATTCAACATACAAGATACAAAAACTAAGTGTAATACAACAAGTAAATATGCAAATATGATAACTTAATTCAAGTATGATATAGCACAATGTAAATAACAATTTAAAGTAAAGTGCAATAATGTAAAGATAGCAAACCAATTTAATGGGGTTCGATCCAATGCAATGATCTACGTCCCCGTTACCAAACTCTCCGTCACGAGCAAGACCAAATGCACTAAAGTAAATGGTAACTTACAAACAAGGAGTACCGATCCTTTTACAATGTTGAGCTTTCCAGGACCTCAACATGACCCACACTACAGAGCTTTACGGGACCTCGATATGACCCACATGGTGACTTACAATAAGGCGCACCAAACCTTATACAATGTTGATCTTTAAGGGACTACAACCGACCCACAATTTAAATGAATTTTACAATTCAAATATTTTCTTCTTATCGAATGATAAAATCAAAGTTGAGTATAAGAAGAGAAGAGACAAACACTTCAATAGATAACAAATGAATAAGCTCAAGTATTTATGTTATAAACTTTGATAAAAGATAGATGATGAAATAGTTTGTATTGTTATCAAAGTTTTCAACCAATGACCTCTCTTAACAAAATAACACAAGTTAAGTATGAGGAGAGATTTACACTTCAATATAAGTGTTGGCAAAGAAAACTTTTATCAAAAGTTTGAAAATAGATGAGATTGAAAAGTTTCTTTGCAAGATTGAATTATTGATGAAATGAATAAAACTAGTTTGGATCAATCAAGAAATTCTTTGTAAATGAGATTGAATATAAAAATCTATTAAGCTCTAAGGTTTTCAATAAATAACTCTCTCAATTTTCTCTCTAAAGTTGTACAAATTGAATGCAAACAAAGTGTGTATTTATAGATGGAAATCTGTCAAGTTTCTACCGTACCGGACGATCGGTAAAAACTCAACGGTCATTTTAGCCGTTATTTTTTGTCAAAAAATAAGACCGTTGTGTCCAAAAATCGATTTTACCGGACGTCCGGTACGGTCAACTATTGACTTTGATTGTTGACTTTCTTTTTTCAAAATGTTTTGAATGAAAATATGATATAAGTTCAAACATCATTTTGAAAATCAATTTTACTTTTGATCAAAACATTTTATGCAAGTGGTAGTGAAATGTTTTTTTTCTTGCACAAAATTATTTTTGAGCTTATTACGAATCATTGCCAAGTATTGAAATGTTTTACCTTTACATATAAAAGTCTAAGTACTTTGTTTTGAATATCTTCACGTGCATGCTTGATCGTACTTCGACTTTTGTCTCAATTCTTGTTGAGACATCTTTTTGCGAGTTAAGACATCTTTTTGCGAGTTTACTCAATATAATTCTTCATAGCCTCGTTTGATCAATTTGTTTCCACGTCGAGCGTTCTATGCAAATTACTTGGCCTCAGACTTCGTGTCTTCGATTTTATTCTTGTGCAATAATCACTATAGACACTCAAAATCAATTTGTTAGAAATAAACATAATTTGTTTGTAATAATTAAAACGAGACGTCAACCACAGGTCAACAAAAGGGTCACCACTACTTAGGATCTCTTTCCTAATCTTAGATAGGTCATCTAAAGGTTCACCGTGGGAGGAGCAGTTATCTATGTAATGACGGTCTTTGTCAGCCGTTGTTCTGGTCGAGCACTCTCTTTTATTTGTCTAATTTCGTCTTACTAAACAAGACTAACTTCTGACCAACTAACAAAGGCTTATGAGGTGATACCACCACCTATCTGGCCAAACGAACGGTCCACGGAGCTACATCCCTACTCACCGGTCCATGCACATCGCTATCTCAAGGAGGTTGGTCACCTATCCTAGATCTTCCCATTTCCAAGAAGATCTCGACTTGATCAGGTTTAGTATCAAGGTGATTCTATTTCTGTTCCCAAGAACAAATTTTTGTAGAAAGGTAGGCTATCACGATTGAATGATAGAGTAGAGTGAGTCGCTTACTTAGCCGCAGCCGGTCGTGGCCAATTGGGCAAGCACTCAGATAGTTATCCGGTCATCCAAGTATGAGATCATTTTGATAATAATAAGTTTGATCTGTTTTACCGAGAAGGTCTACGGTTCGAGTCCGTATAGCCCTAGAGCCCTATAAAATGAAAATACAAAATAGAAATTTGTATAATTTTCATTTCTTCATTATTGTTTGTTGCTTGTAACTGACCGGTTGGGTTGGTTCATCGAAATCCAAATTATTCCTATAAACTCACTCACGGGAATCGTTTAAAGCAGAACAGAAAACTGAAAGAAAAAGGGATCGAATCAATATTTATCCAATCGTGGATAAACAAACCAACCTTTCGTCATTAATCTTCGGAGGTAAATTCCATATGAATTTTCCTGTCCACAATCAAGGGGTTAAGTTAGTGATACTCCTTTTGTTTTGTTTGGTATACCTAATCCTAATGCATTTAGGAAGTCAAAATCATGACAAGAGGCTCGACTCGAAGGAATCGACGGAGGGATTTTGTGTTATGGGTGTGTTTGAGCCACATTATTTTGGAAGAATATATTTTGAAATAGTGGATTGATAGAGAATGTGTAGTTGAAAAAGAAGGAAAATTTATTGATGTAATGAAAAATATTATTTTATTGAAGAATGTGTGGTTGAAAATGAGTAAAAGAATGAGAATGAAAATTTTAATATGGCTCAAAC
This sequence comes from Fraxinus excelsior, assembly GCA_019097785.1. Classification (NCBI taxonomy): domain Eukaryota; kingdom Viridiplantae; phylum Streptophyta; class Magnoliopsida; order Lamiales; family Oleaceae; genus Fraxinus; species Fraxinus excelsior. Next base: position 27,970,752 of record CM032635.1, on the reverse strand, counting down.
AGGGGCATATATATGGTAATCCTTTTAATATCCAAATTGGATCCAAAACTTCTTCCTATGGCTTCTGCACTTAAAAGTCCTTTGTTTCTTTTAGGGGAAGCCTAAGGCTAGCTATCTTATTCCTTGCTTGACTTCTCGACTTGCCTTCATAAATCAAAGTGTTAGCCCGATGAATGAAAGTTTGCCCAACGACATTGTTTGTACGCCTGTTACCGTTTTCGATTGGTGTTTCAACGGCTGGGAAGGCATGAAAGAAAAAACGGTAGATGATAATGACAAAAGGCACTTTGTTTGGACGACCAGGTAGAATGGATGAGCGAAATGTGTCATGCCATGTAGTGGGGAATGTCGAGATGTTGAGATTGGAGAAGAGAGAGTTTTTTGTTCAAGTGGTTGTTTTAAATTGGGGCAAACTGAAGAATTAGCCTTTAATAATTTTTAAATTCAAAGAATTGTAAAAAGATAAAAAAAAATAAGAAAAATTAAACAAAGGATGATAATGTGCATCGATCAACAACAATCGTTGACCGCTAAGCTTAGCGTTTTGGCCTCGCATCATGCCGCATAGGTGCATTTTTTAGAACACTGCTTACCTTCGAGCTTAGCTTTCACGTTATTTAGGAGCACGCGCTTTAATTATCATTTTCACGGTGTTTAGTTTTCAATGTACGTTGATAAGAAAAGGTTTTTTTATATTTGAGCCGCGAGAAGCCTAAAAAAGGACCCCAAAAATATTCCAGAATTCCTCATTCCTCATCATTCTTCATTCTATATTATTCTATCATCACTTTTTGCTCAAGAAACTCATGAAGAACTAAATCTTTTGGTGAAGCTATTAAAGAACTCGATTCGAATTGGAGATTTCTGCATCATATATTCATGTAATGTGCTTTTTCATTGATTAAACAATTCTAGAGTTTATATTTCCTCTTTATAAATTAGATTTGAATTTGACTTAACTTTTATTACGTTTTTCATGGATTTAATCAAGTTTCTTCCATTGAACAATTAAAATATTTGTTTGAGTTTAAATTTCAGATACTTTATTTGTGTGATTTAAATACTGCTATATGCTAGAAATATACGGTCTCTTTTTAAATCTGATTTCAATAAATTAATGTGGGAATGAGATTTAGGAGATTTAAATTCTAGAATTACATGTGGAATTAAATTGATTTGAATTGCTAAATCCTCTGGTTAGAGAGTTATGATAAAAACTTCTAATTGAGTAGAAAATGTATGAGTTATTGATGTTGATTGATCCAACCCAATTGAGGGAATTTCGATGCTTCACTATTCTACATTTTGATTTTAATCCCATAACTTTGTCAATTGATATTCACATTTTAATCCAATAAACAAATTTTCTGCGATCAATTCACGAGAACCCTAAATTATTGAACTCCCTGATTCATTCATCCATCTCCATGTGAATATAACACCCTAAAGCTGCACTACAAGTACCACATTATTCTGTGGACGTAATCAGTGAGCATTTAAAAATGTCCAGTAAGATGTGCACAACTTTCCTACATAATTATGTAATAATAAAACAAATACTTCAGATCACTTTTTCATTTGAAGTATATCGGTGATCAAGTGAGACGGTAGTCATTTCGAATTCCTCAAAAATTTTACATTTTGTTTTAAAGAACCTAAAATAGTTCATATGTTGTTAGGTCGAACCCGGATATCCACTAGTAATTCATTCATGCGAGTGTGGATCCAGCATCTGGCGAGTCGGGATGGCCACCCGGGCTGGATTCGTCGAGGAAAAATAATAATTAAGATTTATAAAAAGTAATTATATATATGTTATGGTATTGCCATTAAAGAAATGGTTTGTGGATCGTTTGGAAGAGAAGATGTAGTTCCATGTGAGATACATGGGTTCAATTCTTTTCAACAACACTCTCTTTTTAATTTTTAAACACGCTAAGTAATAACTAAATATTAATTAATAATTGTACCAATATGCAACAAAAGAAATGTAGCTCATATGGTAGAAGAACCATTTTGTGCATAGGAGGTACGGGTTCAATTCCCTTCAACAAAATTATCTCATTCAATTTTTGAACACTGTAAATAATAACTAAGTATTAATTAGTAATTGTACCAATGTTCAACAAAAGAAGTGTAGCTCAATGGTAGAATGATCATCTTTGCAATAGATGTATGGGGTTCAATTCTTTGCTTTTCTACTTTTTGTTTAATTTTTTAATATAATAAATAACAACTAAACAATTATATATTATTAGGTTTTATTAATTTATTTTATAAAATTCAAATTTGAACAATCTAAGTGTTGTTCTTTATTCTTTTAAAAGTTGGAAAAAAAAATTTCTTTTGAGGTCAAAAATAGTTTTAGTTTTAAAAATCATTGTTTTCAAAATTTTGCATAACCTTCGCTCAAACTCGGAGCTTATCTTTACCATTTAATCATGTTTTACGTATAAACTGTTTCGTTTGAGTTCGTAAAAAACTTGAAACTTGATCGTACGTGTATGATTGAAAAATGATTTTTATTATTATTTTATATTGTATTGGATTATATTTTCAAATGTATATGATTTTTCCACATTTATATATTGATTGAAACTTTTTTAACATTATTTAATTAAACAATAATAAACAAATTTATTATTGCAACCATCAGTCCTAGTTGACTTACTATCCGGAATTCACCACTGAATTCATGCATATTTAATTGAATGCATGAAAATATAAGGAAACAAACCACTTGCACGTTATGTGTTTTACCTTGATAAATCGAATTTTTTTTGAAATAAATATGAATGCAAGTTCCATTATTTTCCTTTCTTAGTTGCTTGACATGAGAGTGGTTTCCTGCCGTATACATGTATATATTCTATCGTAATTAATCTGACTTCTCTCTTTGATCGTGGCTCTGTATTTCTTTTCTATGGTGAATTTCTCTTGATTTTATTGGGGTTACACGAGAGAGAGAAATATAGGTGAATTACTTGGAAAATAAAAATCACCCCTCCAAAAAAAATGTTTTCCTCGTTTTTGAGGAAATTGTGATCATATGACCAAAAGTTGAAAAATATTTTTCATAGAAAAAATTGTCAATCAAACACAAAAAAATAAAAAAATTTGGGACTTTGGGTGGAAAAATAAAGTCTATCAAACACTCTTAAACATTTATCCTAATCAACTAAAAAGATTAGCTTATATTTATCTAAAAACACCCACGTGATTGGCAACAGTTTTAAAATCAATAATCAACTAAATCAAGTTGAGTCTGGAATTAACTAAAAGAATTGTATTAATAATCAAAAATAATCTGCCATCGCTTATATAATCTGGATTGTCTTCATAAAAGAATCCTCCAATAGAATTTTGGAAAAAATAAAAAATAATTCTAGCATAGTTTAACTAAGGTCCGTTTGATTGGTTAAAATTCTATGGAAAATGTTTCATTCGATGAATTCAATTTCTACTTTGATTGTTTGATACGAAAGTGGAAATGAAGTTCGAATTTCAAGATAAAACCACTTTAAACTTATTTTTTGCCAATTGAGTAATGATATTCATTTCCACTGTTGTTACAATCTCAATTTAGGTGGCGTTAATATGGAATTAAATGACAAGTAAAATTAAATGAGTCATTTAATTTCACATTTCATTTAACCTATCATTTAGAGCCACATAAATGGGGATGAATAGCATTATTCTTGCCAATTTCATGGAAAATGCGTTTTTATGGGGTACTTAGATTTTTATTTTCCAATTTACATGAAATTGAAAAGTCGTTCTACATTTGCCAATCAAACGGACCTTAATATTTTGTTTAAATAAAAGTTAGCCTGATCACATTAGTCAACAATTTCTTCTAATTCACCTGGACGAGAATTTGGTAAATTGAATACTTAAAGTGGAGACTAGAATTATATATGGGACAGTAAGGTCCCGTTTGATACACACCATTTTTTATTTTTTAACTTTTATAGTGTTTGATGGGAAAAATCTTACTCGAAATTCGTTTTCCACCTCCTACTCTTACGCGCATGTGTTTCTTGATTTTCGAGGAATCGTTTTCTTTTGGTTTGGTGGTAATTGATTTTCCTGCTTTTTTGGTCCAGCTTTTTTTTTTTTTTTTTTTTTTGGCAATTGAAAAAAATTCTAGACACAACGGTAAAAAAATTTATCATTTTTATTAACAATTTTCATGTAAAACAAAGTCAGACGAATAGTATTCGGTATGGTAATTTTTTAAAAATATTTTTTTTCTTGCAATTGAAACAAATTCTAGGCTCAATGGTAAAAGAAATTATCACTTTAATAGACAATTTTCATGAAAAACAAAACCAAATGGACACCAAACTTTCAACATTTTCCAGGTAGAAAATTATATCAATTAAACACAATTAATTACAATTCCAAGTAAAATAAATTCTAGACAATTTAATTCCCTGTAATTCATTTTTTTAACCCAAATTCCACATTTGCAATCAAACGGACCCCTAAGTGGAGTTTGAAATAATCAAAATAGGATTATAATTAACCATTAACATTTATCATAATCAAAAGATTTTCATATATCCACACCTAAAATCATGACTATTATAAAGTTAAAATCATAAATTAACTTTAAATAAATTATCAATTAAAGAGAACTTCTTTTAACTTTAATATTTTGGGCCTAACTTATTCAAATTAACTTTTTCTCGAGTTCATGACACATTATTTAATGTGGAAATTACACAAAACAAGAGTGTTTAAGATTCAATTTCAAATTTTAAATATTGGGTTTCACTTTTCAAAAATCAGATATTTAATTTTTAAATATCAATATTAATTATATAATTTTCATTCCAAACCCTAATCATCCTCTTTGTGTCACCGTGTTTTCTCACCTCCCTTTCTTCTCTTCGCACTTCACAGAGGATACCTGCGCACGGCGGACTAGGATACGGTGGCGGCCATCGTCAATAGCCGCTTCTCCGACGCACCCATTCCCAAGACCTCGACGTAGTGCCACCACAAGATGGAGAAGCTTAGCCAACGCTACCACACCGAGAAGCAGCGGTCTCTTTCTTATCCGTACCCAGCCGATCGTTTCATCTCCTCCTGGTTTTTCTTCGACTATATGGACGCCATGGAGAACGAAACAGACCCACCCTTGGTCGAAACCGGATCGGGTGATAACCCTGATAATACTGCCCTATCGAAATCATTTCTCGATCAGAGCATACTGAAACTGAAGCTTAAATCGAAGAATAGTGTCAATTCTAGCCCCGTGGTTTTCAGCAGTAGCGGTGTAATAGATCTACTTTGTGGTGGTTAGATCTGATTTGTGAGGATTTCATGCCACCACCGTAATGATGGTGAGGTGTTGTGGTGGTGAGATGCTGACGGTGGTGGTGGTCGTGAATCTGCTTAGGGTGTGGTGGTAGTGTTGGTGATGATGCTACTTATGGAGGTTTGGGGTGATTTTGGTGGTGTTGGGAGTTTTTGTCGGCGGTGGTGGATCAGGCAACGACAGTGAAGGTGGTGGTGGTGGTAGTGGCTCTAGGGACCTTGGCAGGGAACACCCTTTGATTGTCTACTAGCGTTGCGGTAAGGTTAGTGCGGTGGTAGGTTTTACTGTGGTTGTACAAGTCGTGATGATGGTGCTACAGGTGGTAGGGGATATGGGAAAAATGCTAGATGTACATCAAAAAGTGTACATCAAGGTCTACACCCCCCTCACATGGAGGGGTCCACTCGAATAAAATATTCGAGTGGGCCCCTCACCCATGTGAGGGGGGTGTACACCGTGATGTACATCCCGATGTACCACTAGCAATACTCGGGGATATGGTGGTACAGTGTTTGGGGGATCTGGTGGTGGTGAAGGTGGTACAGTGTTTGGGTGGTATTGGTACGATGGTTGTGGGTTGGTTGTGGTGTAACCAATAAACAATATGTGACCAATGAAACTGATAAATTGTGACTAATACATACTGTGTGACCTAAACATTTATTATTTTGTGACCAATAATTTGATAAATTGTGACCTAAATATAATTTTTGATCAATTATTTTGATGTTTCGTGACTATAAAATAAATTGTGGCTTATAAAATTTGTGATTTGTGACCAATAAATAATATGTGATTATTTATTTGATAGATTTGTGGTGTATAAATTTTTCATTTGTAATCGATGAACAAATTATGACCTATAATTTTTTTGAATTGTGACCATAAAATAATTTGTGACAAAAAAAAATTGTGATTTGTGTTCAATAATATGGAATTTGTGACCAAATTATATGAAATTGTGACATTAATATATTTAATTAAAAAATATATGTTTAATTAATTAATTTATAACTAAAATTAAAAAAAATATCTGAGATTTGAAATTTTAAACATAATCTCTTAAATTTGAAATTAGTAAATTAAACATCTTATTTATGAAATCTTCCCATATTTAATACGAACTACCCAATGAGCCCAATATTGATATACTAAAATTGGCTCTATAAAAATCTAATTATTTGACTCAAGGAGAAAATAATTAATAAATATTTCGCTTTAATCCTTTAACTTCCAAATAAGAAAAAAAAAATCATCTAGAGCAAAATATTTCTATTCTAAAGATTTTCGAGGCTTTACAATTCGCTCGCCATTGGACTGCAGATTCTTTTCAAAAAAGTACCTTAAATATATAGTAATTTTAGGATCTTTAGTATATATTATTTGATGGACTGCAGATATATATATATATATATATATATATATATATATATATATATATATATATATATATATTTTGGAAAATTAAGCCCTCTTTCGATTTTCTTTATAGTTTTTAAACTTGGGACGTATTACTTCATAAGTTCCAGCATTTTGTTCTTGCTTTAAGGCCCCGTTCGGTAGGGATTAAAATCGGATTAAAATTAAAACTAGTCGTTATTGTTGACTTTTATTAGACGAGTGTGACCCAATAACGGCTATATTTTCAATTTTAATTGGATTTTAGTCCCTATCGAACGGGGCCTAAAAATTACTGCAGTTAGTATAATTCGAGTTTTAGCATTATTTTTATTGAAAAACGACTTTTTTGAGTTACGTATCATATAGAAAGGAAACCATATTGATTGGAGGCTGGTAGAATTAGTGATGGCAACCCCGCCCCGTCCCGCCCCGCCAATCCCCGTGCCCGCCCCGCCCCACGCCCCTCCCCGCCCCGTCTTTGACGCGGCGGGGCGAATTTTTGCCCCGTTTAATGCCCCATTTAGTTTTTTTTTTTTTTTTTTTTTTTTTAAAAATCAAAAATTTTCAATTAAATACAATTCAGTATCTTTTAAAAATATTTTCATGCCTCAAAACCGGGAGACTAATTTTTACGTAAATGAGTTTTACAGTCTCTTTTAAATTTCCAATTCAAAATTTTGGATGGATGTTTGCACTGTTAAATAATTTTTGCAAACTCGCGGCTCTCCCAGGAAACAAACTCATTGATTTGCTGAAATTTTCTTAAGTCTTTCTGATGTCATTTTCCCCAGAATTTTCTAAGTCTATTGTCAGAATATTGACTTTTTTTCCATTATTTATCAATTATTTCAAACTCATGAATTGTTTATTTTGATCATTAATAGTTAAGGAACTCTTTTTCAGTAACATATCGAGTTGCTAGAATTTGGGATGGCCTATTGTGTTCTTTGAAATTTAGCATTATTTTAATTGAAAAACTACTCTCTTTTTTTTTTGAGTTACTTGTCATATAGAATGGAAACCACATTGATTGGAGGCCAGTAGAATTTACTGTAGTATATTTTGTAAATTGCGTCAGACAATAATTGAGAGTACAATTCACTATTTTATAAAAATGTTTTCACGCCTCAAAACATCATTGGGACACTAAGGGGCGTTTTCTTTGCCGTTTCATTCCATTTTTTATTTTCAACTTTTCAGAACAGTGAAAACACGTTTACTTATTTTCAAAAACGAGTTTCCAAAAATGAGTTTAAAATTTACAAAGAAAATCGAAAACGTAAAAAATGTCATTTTTGATGTTTTCTGTTAAAACCAAGCCAAATTTTTCAAAACGCGTTTTGGGTATTTTTGATTAAGCCACCAACAATTACCGCCAATGACGTCACAGCCATAACAGCAGAAGAAGTCAGCAACGCCGCCGCCGCCTAAAACCACCACAGCAGAAGAAGTTGGCGACGCCACTGCCCAAAACCACCACAGCAAAAGAAGCCGATGACGCACAGCCCAAAACCACCACAGTAGAAGAAGCCGGGAACATCGCCGCCACAGCCACAATACCACCACAAGATGACAGAGAAGACACCAACCCAAAACCACCACACACTGCCACCACGAGACGATACAAAAATACTACATTCCACCACGCCATCGACCCAAAAATCACCGCACACCACCGCAGAGAGAGAGAGAGAGAGTTTTGGGTGTTTTCATTTTTGAAAATAATTTTTTAAAATGACAAAAAAGAACACATTTTCAATAATATTAAAATGGACACTCAGAATACAAAACTCAAAATGAATTCAAAACTGAAATACGAAGAGAACAACCCCAAAATGAGTTTTACATTCACTTGTAAATTTTCAAAATTTTGGATGGATGTTTACTCGGTTAAATAATTTTTGCAGCTCACTGCTCGGCCAGGAAAAACCTCATTGATTTGCTGAGATTTTCTTAGTCTTTCTAAAGTCATTTTCCCCAAAATTTTCTAAGTCTATTGTCAAAATATCGACTTCTTCCATTATATATCAACGATTTCAAACTCTTAACACTTTCATGAATTGATTATTTTTGACAATTAATAGTTAAGGAACTCTTTTTCAGTAACATGTCGAGTTGCCAGAATTCGGGATGGTAGGCCTGAGCCAACCTAGATTTTGTTGTGGAACCCGTATTTTTCATTCAACTTCTTTAGCCCCGTGCAGGCCAGGCCGGAATTGGCCACGCCTGGATAGCGAAGCACTTTGACCCCAATACTGGAAGTCGATTTCAAGCACAAATTTTCTTGTCCCTTCAAGTCTTTACCAAAGCACGTGCAGTCCCTTTAATCTGGAAACCTTTTATGTTCAATCAATGACTTCATAGCCATGTGCTCGTTAAATGTTTCCAGCCTATTTTTCTGATTTATGATTCCATATTTGCTACATGATGTCAATTCTAACAGCAATTATCTAGTATAAAGTTTGGAACCATGTCAATCAAAGATGCATTTACATCTTATGGAAGTGAAAGGTGGCCTCGTATCTTTCCATTAGCCGAACGTGCAAATCTTGTCAAAACTCGTTGCAAACTTGGTGTTAGGTCTTAATTCCTAACAAGGCAAATACATGAGAGAGAGAGAGAGAGAGAGAGAGAGAGAGACGTACTTGAAAGTAAGCTTTTAACATGTGCACTGTAACTTGTATAAAAAGAAGTGGTCAGTAAACAACGTTGACAATCTAAATTACGAACCGACAAGAAATGGGCTAAAACAAAAGAGAAATGTGTAATAAAACAATAGAAAAAAATCCAGAATTCAAGTCACTACAAAACTTAGGCTGAGGCAGTATGCTCATTGAAAAAGAGCCTGTTTCAGTCATCTTGTAGAGTTGTAGTCACAGCTGTATCAAGGGATTTCCATGGATTCTGATGGAAAATTACTTGTTGCACTGCCTATGTTGATTCAGCACCGATCTTCTAAGCCTTGACTTTGGTAACAAGCAAATTGCCTTTTTTTACGATATCAACTGCTGTACGGAATAGAAATTCTCAAGAACTTAAAAGCTAAAGAAAAGCCCCATGTTAGATAATTCACTAAATGCACTAAATGAATAAATAAATAGCTCACAACGATACGTATGCACAATCTAACACCTGTAGGCGCACACAAACAGGAAGGGAGGGAGAGAGGAGAGAGGGGGGGGGGGGGGGGGGGGGGGGGGGGATGGGGGGTGGGGGGGGGGGGGGGCGGTAGCCATAAACTGGTGGTAAATCTGGTTGTTTGGGTGGGATGCAATTATCCCTTGGTTCCAAGCATAACACTACTTGAATCTTTTGTAATTTGAAGCATCCGATGGCGCATTCAAACTCGTCTAACTTGAGAATAAGATACTCCAAATTCAAGATTCATGTGAATCTAGTTCCTTTTTACTGGCAAAATAGAAGGGAAGAGACTTGAGCCATGGAAATGTGATTATAGCCTTATAGTGTTGTTCAAATTTGTGATAAAGGTTACTCAGGTCCAAGTATAAGTGGGGACAGCCTATTCTCATTTCTTCCCGTAAAGGTGGAGAAAACTTTAGAGAATTCTAATTGAAAGATTTTTACTTTTTCAATCATATACAACACAAATTAGTGCATTAAGGCCAAAAATGAAGAAGACGATCAAACTCGAAAACGATCTATTCATGAAAAATGGTAACGAGGACTTGATCCAACACAAAAGATGGAAGTATGGAATTGGCAGATCAACAGTCTAATGTATCGAGTAGAATAGTGCATGGCTTATTATCTATTTTGGCCGATCATCAAAAAGGGAATCACTGAGATCTTAAAAGAATTATCTAAAGAGAGATTTCAAACCCCAAAATAGTCTCAATTGTACAAGTAGTACAAAGGTAGAATTGCCCGAAACAAAAGGAAGGGAAAAAGTAGTTATTTTGTGGATCCCTCTTGTCAAGAAAAAGGAAGTATTTATATTATTTGAAAATGAGCAGATTAAGTTGGATCATATTACGATAGAATCAAGCAATATACTCGCAGAAAGACCAAAATCAATGGATTCAAATGATAATGAAAATGGAGATACTGCAAACTCCAAAGTCCCAAGACAATTGTCCAATTTAAGCCGCTAAACTGCATATAATTCATTTTCAACCAAAAACAATAAAAAAAGGAATAACTAAAATATGTAAGTGGAGGTTAAAACACACTGTCCAATCTCAGAACACATCAAAGTTTCAGATCTTCGACTTCCAATCGACATTTTAACAATTTAATGAATATACCGGACCTTCCCGATAACTCAAGTTTTCAGACGTACTAACAAGCAATGGAGTTCATATTAATTTTCAAATTGGAATGAATTTTAAATTAAAAAAAATGTAAAATCAAGCAAGTAGGCGATCGATTTGTTACCTGGACTGGAAAAAAACCACAAAATGAAGGCACAGAGCACAAGCAAAAGTGGGATGAGATGAACGGCGGTCTCGGCAGATCTGAGTCGATTCTTCTCCTTTTTTCCAGCCTCCGATTCCGGATTATATATCGGCAACTGTTCTGTATCTGTTGTTGAAGATTGATGAGAAAAGAACTCGTCGGAGACTCGAGTGGAGCTCGATGAACGATACATTGTCGATTTAAATCTGGAAAATGGTATTGCTTGCTGGATGTATGAAGGTGGGAATTTGGAGATTGGTTTGAAGAATCTTGAATCAAAGACGCTGACTAATGGATGGGAGTTATGAAAATTTTACGCGGATTGGGTAACTGAAGAAGTCGGCCACGAAAATGTAGGCAACATCACACGGCGGGGTACGTGCTTTGACTAATGATCCACATGGCCCATTTTTTGGGGTTTTGGAGAGCGATTGTGCAAATCATATTGTTTATGATAAGGTAAGATTTGATTCAGTTAAAATCTTATCAATCAAATAAAAATAAAATAAATTTACATGTGAGGTGACATGATTTGATCATAATTTTTCCTCTATAAATGCCTATCATAATCAACCATTTTTTCTCACCTATATCAATCTCTCATTATTCACTATATTTATACTTTCTACAATTTACCTTCTTCAATCTTCATTTATCAATTATCAACAATATCATTCATTCATTCAATAATCATCTTCTACATTTTTTTTACATTCTTTCTTGCTATTTTACAATTCAATTCATACACTACTACATAATCTTCATTCACTTCTCAATTCTACATTTCTATTATTAATAACAAATGGATTCACGATCATTTGTTGAAAACTTGTTCGGTATGGTGAACGAAATACAATCACCTGTTTCAAAATCAATTTGTGAATGAATTTGCCGATCTCAATGAATTACCAATCCCCGAAAATATTGAGATTTCGACGTTCGTGATAGTCATCCAATTGATTTGGATGACGTTGATGTTGTAGCTAGTGTTCCAATTGATTTGGAACAAGATGAAAATCTATATTAAATATTCTTGAAGCAAGAGGGAAGAGAAAGGGGAAGAAGCATGCAAAATATTTGGACCATTTCAAATTAGTTCCCACTGGTCGTGTGGTCGATAGACTTTCAGAAACCAAACCGCCACTACAAATCATGGCAAAAAAGTATTGGAACCACCCACATCAACCATCAATACAAATCATGTTCAAACATGAGCTTCTTCCAGTTGGTCAAACGCAACTACAATTTGGTACTCCATAAGCCGGTGGTACTACTATACCACTTTCTATATGGATGTATTCGAAGGAGGAAGCTCGAACGGGAATGGAGAAGTTCGTTGCCGTGGCGGAGTTGCCACTAACAATAACGGACAACCAACATTTCATTAACTACGTCAAAAGATATATTCAACCGAGGTACCAAGGGGTAAGTCGAAATACTTTTCGTTCTAATACAATTGCATATTTTCTTAATACAAAACAACTATTGATTTCGGGTTTGGAAAAATATGGGGTGTGATACATTTAACTTCATATATGTGGGAATAGATTAATAAGAGGGGTTATATGACTGCAAATGCACACTATATAAACCTACTTTGGGTCATGCATAAAAAAATTATTGCTTTTAGAATTGTTGAGTATCGGCACAAAGCTCAAAATATATTTAATGATATTGTGTTAATAATTAGAGAATATAAATGCGAGAGTAAAGTTCGTTTTTTTTACGTTCGATAATGCTACTGTAAATAAGGTTGTTATCGATAAATTGCATAGAGTACTTCAACCTAATTTCGGTGGCTATTTATTTCATATTCGATGTGTCTATCATATTTGTAATTTAATAGTACAAGACGGTTTAAAACATGTTAATGATGAAATTAACCGAATTAGGAATACACTTATGTATATCACGTGTACACCTAGTAGAAAACAAAGATTTGAGAATTTTTGTGCAGAATCTGAGATGACGGAAACGAAAACATTTATTACTGACGTAAGTCATAGATGGAACTACATGTACTTATTACTAAAATTATGTGAAGGTTATGAAGCGTATATTACTGAATTTTATAACAACAGACATGTTAGAGACGAAGACGATACTATCTTGAGTGAATCTGATTGGAATATAGTTTTTAAAATAAAATAAAAAATTGACAAGTTTTTATGAGTCTACAAATATATTTTCTGGTGTCTATTATCCCACTAGTTGTATGATTCTTGAACGTTTTTATATAATTGCTAGAGCTTTTGCGATATTTCAAGTTGACCCCGATTTTCATGCTGTTATATATTCCATAGAATTGAAATTTAAAAAATATTGGGAAGAATTACATATGTTATTTCCCTTTAGCATATGTCATGGACTCCCATATAATTTATCGGGTATTAAATTTATAATTGATCAAATGTCAAATGCTTTAACTTTTACTACACCTATTACTTATAGGAATTTGGAAACGACGTTCCGTGAAATGTATGAATTATATGCTTCACGAATTGGTGCACATATTAATTGTGTACCTACACATACTCCTCCTACTAATATAACAGATGATGACGCTGAAATTTTGAATTTATTTGAAAGCATGCACTCGTATAAATTTGATGCAACTTCATGTGCATGTGGTTCCTCTAGTAGTAATAGTAGTTTGGCTTCTACTGCATGTACTCAAACTTTCAGTCATAGTCAAAATCCAAATGTGCTGCCACATGAATTAATTGATTACTTTAGTCAACATTTGCCTACTAAGAAGGCAACTAGTAAAAGATCAGATAATGTCCTTGAATTCTGGCAAAATAACGAACGTCGATGGCCAATAGTTTCTACAATAGCAAAAGATCTACTAACACATCCGGTTAGCACTGTAGCTTCGGAATCTGCTTTTAGTGCAGGAAAGAGGGTTCTCTCTGAAGTCAGGAGTCGACTAAAAGAAGATATTTTGGAAGCGTTAATGTGCGTGAAGGATTGGAAAGACCCTAATTATCGAATTCAAGATAAATATGTCGAAATTACATGTAACCAAGTAAGTGATATTTAATTTCACCACATTCAACACAATATTTTATTTTCATACCTTTATAATTTTTTAAAAAAAAATTGTAAACGTAACAAGTTATTCGTGTACAATTTTTAACTCCGACTACTCGAAATTGAAGTAGCCGGTCCCAAGCCCGGATAAATGAAGATATTTTTTTTTTAATTGTAAAAAATAAAAATGTTTTGAAAAAAATATATTTTAAAAAATTGTTTACAAAACGTGTTTATATATATATTTTTTTAGGTTCTCATTTCTTAACAAATAAAATTTTGTTCTTATTATTTTAAAAATTAAAATTGTTTTGAAAAATGTATATTTTAAAAAAAAAAATTAGATAATGTGCTCATGCTCATGCTCGTGCGGGTATGGGTCGAGCCAAGTGCTGTACGGGTATGGGCCGAGCCGGCTTGGCTTGACCCATTGACACCTCTATCAGTATGTAAACAACTATTTTCATAAGTAGCACTATTTTTCTTGGGAGCACTATTTACATCCATGATTGTTATATATATCCATTTTTAAAAAGAAAATTATACTATATTTAGTCTAATGCAAATTTACTTAAATAGACATGTATACAAAAATATCCTCTTTGGCTTGCCAATGAGCAGGGAAAGATATGCAAGGGTTTGCCGCTTTTAGGGATGACAACGAAGCGGATATGGGACGGGTCGATCATTCACACTCCTGTCCCATCATGTATTTTTGTTACCTTACCTCATCGTCATACATGTTTAAAGCGAGACGAGGCGGGTTCAGGGCGGTATACGGGTGGGATATCGCGCCATTTTATTTTTTATTTATTTTATTGTTTGTTTTTATTTTTTTATGTCTTTACTTCATAAATATTATTAATTTTTTTTAACAATTTGTTAGAAACAATTTATGTCATCTTTAAAAATATAATAAATCTATTATTTTTGTTTGATAAAAAAACTTAAATTTGAAATTAATTTTAAACGGGACGGGTCGTGGGGCGGGGACAATGATTCTCGTACCCGTCCCATACCCCCTCCCCTCCTTCCCGTTTTGAGTTGAACGGATCTTTTTGTCATCCCTAGCCGCTTTGAAAAAGGCCTCGGAAATGATGGAGTTCCAAGATCAAATCAAATTGAAATTGAGTGTAGTGGCAGTGTTGTTGGCATGGCAAGGAACTATAAATAATAGCAAGTGATTACTGGCTGGCATATGAAACTTCAGCACCTTCTTTTTTCATCGAGGTGTATGCTATCATTGAAGCTTTGCAGGGAAGGGATGCTATCTTTCCACTTCTCGAGAATTGACACGACTTAACCCTATAAAGAAAGCACCCACCCATGATTCACCATTTATCCGAAACCATTACTGGAGTAGTGACGATCCGTTGTTTCAGAAAGCTCGAACGGTTTTCCTAGGAAAATATAAACCATGTAAATGCGAATTTATCACAGTTTTACCTAGCGACATTATCAATTATGGAATTAATTATTGAATTGTGAGAATGTTGATGTTACATGTAAAGGGGATGAACTTAGTGTTATTTTAAGTTTTGAAATTGTAATATGGATAGATTTAGAGTGTGATATATATATATATAGAATTATTCTATTTGTACAAAATTGGTTTACAACTTTCTTTACAAAACGTCAAAAATTGTCAAATTAATTTGTATAAAACGCCAAATGGCGGCCCCCTATTGGGGGGTGCCTGTGGCGGGTTGGCGTTTTGTAAACAAAGATGTCAAATTAATTTGTATAAGTAGCATATATAGCAGTAGTGTGGGTGTATAGTATTTAAATGAATGATAATTATATTCACACAACAATTTTTTATATCTGCAACACATTTTTAGTTACAAGAAAGGTTTTTAATATTTATCCACTTTTGCTTTTATGTTCTCAACTTTTTTCTTGTCGGATTGCCATTCTTATCCTTCAATTAATTAACATATTTTGTCCCTAATAACGATTTCCATCCAAATATTCTACTAATGTGTGTTGAAAAGATCGACAAATAGTTTATTTAAATTTTGTATTAGTTATTTTTTTTCGATTATTAAAAAATAAGAGAGACAAATATGTCCTTAACAAATATTTTTGATCAAAATCATCTATATATAGACAAGATATGAAAATTAATAGAGGGTTGATGATTTGTGGATGTAAATAGTGGCACCCTTCTCCTTTATGAAACCTTATATAAATGGTAATGTACAATAAGTATTTTCCTTTAAAAAGTTGCTTTTATAGAATTAGATAATTTTTTGAAGGAAAACTATTCTACTATTATTTAAAAAACTTAAAATTTTTATTTTCTTAAGAAATATCTCTTTTTCATTAAAAATATTATACATGTACATCATTTTAATTTTTTTAAAAAAAATATATATCTCATTCTCATTTGAAATTAATATTTTAATTTTTCATTATAAAACAATATTTCTATGAATTACACATTAAAGTAACATACGTGTTACTGTGTTACTCGTAAATATCGTTAATATATTTTAGTTTTATTAAGAAACAAAGAAACCAATGAAAAGCTAGGGTAGAACCACGGAGTGGCTTGAAGAGTATCTCGAAAAAGGAAAAGTCGTGGAGACGACGACTCGCAGTCATACACAGCATGAGGTTGATTATAGTTGAGTGAGAGATTACAATTCATGTTTTCCACTTAGTGCAGGTAAATATATATGTTATTATATTTTACTTTTTATTAAAAAAAAAAAAACTTTTTATATGGGTTATTCCTTGTGAATATAATGAACACCATTTGCTATCATTACATTACCAACACGAGTAATACATTATGTTACCAGTATGAAACAATTTCAAGCCACTACCTATCAACTCCACCACCACAAAATGTGAATAACACATTATGTTACTCGTCTAGCATCATTTTGAACCGCTATTTTGCTACAAAACACACAATGTGACGTCCACCTGGAGAAGTTGGGAGGCATGCATCAATCTTCTTGAGCAACCTATAACTCTCCGCTTCATTGACATTAAGCTCCCGAGGTTGATACCTCGACCTTGCAGACCTTCTCCATCTCTCAATTGTGTGTGAGTGATTTTAGATGAGTAACATATATGTTATCATCTAAAACAACTCTTCCATCTTTTAATCAAGTTCATAAATTGCAATAAAATAGACTAGAAAAATTCAGGTTATTCTCTCATATTGCTCAAGAAACAAATCATAGTTATTCTACAAATAAAGTAAAATTCTCTTTTTTAACTAACTATAGAAGCCTAATACATATATTTGACTAAACACTCCATCTCACAAATCATTCTTTCTCTTGTAAACAAAGTTTTCTCAACATCTTACCATTGGACGGTTAAAAATATTTGCCTCTTAACGATAATTTTTTCACCTTGAGTTAATTGTCTCAATAATCACTAAACTTAGGTTAACGTCTTCGATTGCTCACAACATTTTAAAATATCGAGTTTTGTTTATTAAACTTTTCAAAGTATCGAATGTTACTCACTGGAATCACTTTCATTTTGCCTTTCTAACAAAATAGTTGACATGGCAAATGGATTTCGCATTTGATGTCCCATCACCGTTAGATGTCCAATTACGAAAAAGGGACAACACACGTAAGGAGTCTTTGATTGTTTATTATACTTTGACATGTATCCTTGATTCTTACTATACTTTAAATTGGTCGAGTTATGACTACTAAATTTCTCAAGGTGACGTTGTGATGATACGTAAACATGTGTTTTTTTTTTTTTTATTACGTGTTTCGAAAGTTCTTTCCGAACATTTTATTAAATTATTTTGCCGATAGAATTATAATGTGTTATTATAGTTTTCATTTTGAATTCTAGAAGTAAAAAATTTAGGTATTTTTGGAAATATATTGTATTTTTTAGTTTCATCTAGTATTGAAAGGATGATATACTTTCATATTATTGGTACCATTTGTTAGGTCTAAATAAGGTTTGACAAGTTCTGTGTTCAAATATCATTAAATCAAGTTACAATTGGGGTTGAGTTGATGGGTGTTGGTGGAGTGGTGCTTGATGTGTGCTTGATGAACGTACAAAAGGTTATGAACACTTTCCAAAACTTGGTTTCTCGATTAACGTCCTTAAGGTGCTCGAGCACAATGCACTCAATGAACGTCTTGAGGGCGCTTTAGCACATTTTTTTGGAATAAAGCGCACTCGATGAGGTCAAGTGGGTGCTCGAGTGCCTGTCCATGCAGGAGAAACCTTATTTTAGTTATTTCAATATCTAAACACCCGTAAACCACCTAGAACTGTGAATACAGTTGATAAACAACAAAACTCCTTTATTTCATTGTATGTTGAGAGAAAAGAAATAGAACAGAAGATCTTAGTAAAGAAGAAACAAATTGTTATCAAAATTATTTTCCACATTCAAAAAACCAAAACACCGATAAATCCTCTACCAAATAGCCTTTAGAGTACTGATGGATATGAGAGGTGATCGGAGTTCTGATTAAGAAAGAATGAGTTCGTTCTTGGAGATCCACAAGGAAAAGGAAGTTCAAAGGTTTTGGAGCAGTGCTGGTGCGCATAGTTAAGGAGTTCCTCAGGTAATTACAGATTGTAAATTAGAGTCTACTAAGATTGAGTTGTGTCTAGATCAGGTCTGTAAGCTCAATCTTTTTTAATAGATCATTTGATGGCACGAGGTGCTCGATGGTTTTTCCTCTTAAGAGTTTTTCAAGGAGTTTTCATTCGTAAATAATTCTTGGTGTTATTTACATTTTATACATTTATTTACTTGCTTATATGATTGCATTGCCACAAAGTTGATTTTCTATACATCTAGACTACATAATTTGTAACATGTTAAAATTTAATTTTATTAATTTATATTCCACATAGCACATATATTCACCCCTCTAGGTGTTAAGTGGATCAAAATATTGCATTTTTCACCATTAACGTCGCATGGTCTTCTACACATGGAATAAAATAAGATAATTAATAAATGGCGTAACGGTTCAAATAGTTATGATTGAACAAAACCACCTTAATGAAATCAAATCAATGTATATTTTCCCAATTAAACAAAATTTAAGTAAAAGTACCAATAAGGAATGGTGGTCGAGTTTGATTTGATTGTGTCCCGTATTATGTTCCATCAATGAAATAAAATTCAATAAAATATCCGGCATGGAAAAACTTTCTGAGCACCTAATAATAATAACAACAATAGAAAATAAGCAAAACCCATGTTTCAATATCACGTCGGCGTTACTTTAACAAGTTTAGTAGCCAATATTTGATCAACTTAAATTATAATGAACAATAAAAGACACCTACCCTTTGGGGTGATCAAGTTGGTGGAGCAGGTGAACGCGGAGATCGAAAGTCACGAGTTTGAATCCCCTGCCAACACTTCTTTGGTCGAGCCGTCACACCGGGCTTACCTAGTGCGGTTTATCTCTCCTGTGTGGTTTGCGGGTTACTGAACATGGAGTGAGGTTTACCCAGTACGCACTTATGGACAGGGTCAGTCCTGACCCAAGGCCTAGGGCCTCAACAGTTTGGGGGCCTAAAAAGAAACCCTAAAATCTGTGTGTGTGTGTGTGTGTGTCTTTCATCTTTTCTTGAAGGTGAATTATTTGGATTCAAAAATAAAAATCTTTATTCTTGGAGGCCATCTGAATTAGCTGCAACAATAGTGATAATTTACGTTTTTCACCCATTAATATTTGCGTTTCTATGATTATTTGATGTATAAATGCATTAAATACTTCTATATCTTGGTTTAGATTGCAAATTGGTGAAAACGGTGAAAAATTGAAGAAAAAAGCGAAAAATGACCAAAATGGAAGAAAATGAAACTTCAGGGACTAAATGGTAAATACTCTAAACAACCTTGTGATGAAAATTCAAGAGCTTTAGATGTCAATTGGATGAAAAAGTGAGTCAAAGGGACAAAATAGAGCCAAAACATTATCTCATATCAACTTTCAAGTTGAAACGTTTTGCATCGATTTTCAGCCTCACATTGAAACCCATGTTTGACATAGTAGACGATCGAATTGGAAGTTGTCTTTTGAATCAATGTTTTAGCCCTTTGAGTTATCTTTCCACGCATCTTAAATCACCTCGATCGGATAACAGGAGAAAAAGTTATAGTCAGAATACTAAAAACTATCAGGCGAGAAAACACTAAAGCTATGCGGTCGCATAAGGTTATTTCTATGCGATCGCATAGGACCTTTCAGAGATTTTTAGCTGCCATTGCGACTGCAACACCTATACCTATACGGTCGCATAGGCCATTCCGGGCACAAAATTTTTCAATTTCTTAAATTGATTCAACCACTTATGAAAACAACTTTTAACACGTCTTTTGAACCCTAAACTCGACCAGAACGCCTACCATTCATCTCATATCAGCTTTCTCTCTAGTTTGACTCAAAAACTCTATGAAGGACTAAATCTATTGGTAAAGTTTGGAAGAAACTCGATTGATTTTGGAAATTTTATCGTTTCGTCATCCATGTAATGTGTTTTTATTGATTAAACAATTCTAGAAATTAGATTTCCTTAAATTATCTTGTTTTGAAATTGGTTTAACTTTTATTAAATTTGTTATGGATTCAGTCATGCATTTTCCATTGATTAATTGAAATAGTTGTTAAGTTTCAATTTCATGAACCTATGTTGAGATTGATTTAACTTTTACTAAATTATTCATAGATTTAGTCACGCTCTTTCTATTGAATGATTGAACTAATTGTTGAATTTTTATCTCAATTATTTTATTGGTGTGATTCAATTTTTGCTTTATGCTTGAAGTATATGGTCGATCTTTGAATCTGATTTCAATGAATGATGTGAAATTATGCTATAGGAAATCTATATTTTGGAATTACCATAGAATTGATCAAGTATTGCATGCCAAATTTTTCGATTAGAGTATTAGGATAAAGATCTCTAATTGAGTAATATGAATGTGTGATGTACTTTGATTGATCCAAACCAGTCGAGAGAATTCTGGCGCTTCACTATTTTTGACATTGTCGCTTGAATCCAATTTAATTCGATAAACTAAATTCATACAATTTGTAAGAGAAAACCATAGCTTTTGATCATTTGAGTAATTTTTCATCTCTCTGTAGATACAACACCCCAAAGCTACACTACAATTACCACGTTATTCTTTGAACGTAATCAAATTTTGGCGCCGTTGCCGGGGAGACGGTATAAGAAATTGAAAGATCCTATAGCAAAAGGGTGACTTCGTTCCTTTTTTTTTAATTTCATTTTTAGTTAGTTTATTATCTTTTTTTGTTATTTATTTTTCTCACATCATTTCCTTTTAATTGTGTTTTATGAGCGGGTATCAAAACGAGCAAGGAATATTTGTGGAAACACCTCTCATAGAGTTTGAACATCTCCTTAACCCTGTTTTTTATCCTGCATGTGTTAACACGAACACCACATCACATAACACAATGTCTGATAGTGAGTATGATGCACCTTATAGAACTTTGTATGATTACATGCACCCCACACACACATCTACACCTTCATGTATTATGTTTCCACTCAATATGCCACGCGTAGATTTTAAACCTGGAATGATTCAACTTATTCCCAATTTCCATGGACTTGAAAATGAGAACCCGTATGTGCATATTAGAGAATTCGAGGAGGTAGTAGCAACCTTCCATAATCAACATGGTACAATAGATGTAATTAGGTTTAAATTCTTCTCATTTTCTTTTAAGGAAAGGGCAAAAAGCTGGTTGTATTCATTGAGACCACGTTCGATTGGAACTTGGGCTGAAATGACCCAATCGTTCTTTGGCAAATACTTTCCCCACCACAAAACAATTGCGTTGAAAAAGTAAATCTCTTCTTTTATTCAAAAGGGGAGTGAAACTCTATATTAAGCGTGGGAAATCTATAAAGAATTCCAAGCTCTTTGTCCCCACCATGGTTACGAGAGTTGGCGTATCATGAGCTATTTCTATGAAGGGTTAACACATTGAGAGCATCAGTTTGTTGAGATGATGTGTAATGGTGATTTCCTACAAAAAGATCCAGATGAGGCTATATGATACTTAGATGACTTAGCTCAAAAATCTCATACTTGGACTGGACCTAGTGACACTGAGAGTACTAATAGGTCACGACCTGCAAGTAACCCCACTAGCAGAGGTATCTATCAAGATAGCCTTAGAGCAAAAGTAGAAGCCCTAACTAAAGAACTTGAAACCCTACGTGCTAAAGGCTCGAAACCTATACAGAATGTATCCCATGTTGAGTCTAGTGGAAATTATTTTGTGTGTGGTGGAACTGATCTTCAAGCGCAAGAGTGTATCACTTAAGCTGAGATGAGGGGAGTGTATAAGGAACACTGTAATGCCTTAGGCATATACCAAAAACCATATGCCCCTTTCTTTGAAACCTACAATAAGGGGTGGCGAAATCATCTAAATTTTAGCTGGAGGTTTGATAATCAACAATAGGCCCAACCACACCCTCAAATCAACGTACATCTTCTAGGAACTCCTTACAGGATACACTACATGCTTTTATAGAGGTACATGGTAAAACCAATCAGAAATTTGAAACTTTGGTTGTTGAAGAAAGCAAAGAGATGAAAGCCTACATGTCCAAATTAACCAATGCTTTAGCTGTAGGGGAGTGTGGAAAATTCTCAGCTCAAGCCCAACCAAATCATAAAGGACAACACATGGCACAAACATCAGGCTCAGAAGAAAACAACATTAAGGAAGTAAATGTCATAACCACTAGGTCTGGAAAGACTATAGAACCAACCAACAAGCCTAAAGACGAGGAGAAAAATTCTAGCAATTCGGAAGAGGATAGACCTAGTGAAGAGGTAGTGGAGATCCCAACTAGAGTACATTTCTCTCAAGCTCTCAAGCCAACCTTGAAATCTACTGGGCAACACAATGAAATTTTGGAACATCTTAAACAGGTGAAAATCAATCTACCCCTTCTGCATGTGATTGCCCAGGTTCCCACATATGCGAAAGTTCTTAAGGACTTATGCACTGTGAAGAGAAAGCACCATATTAAGAAAATCGCTTTCTTAACCGAGCAGGTAAGTGCTGTAATTGAACGAAGGGTCCCGCCCAAGTATAAAGGTCCTGGTTGTCCTACTATTTCTCGCATCATTGGGAGTCATAAGTTTGCACAAGCCCTTCTTGACTTAAGAGCTAGTGTTAACCTCATGCCGTATGCTATTTACTCATTGTTAGGCTTAGATGAGATAAAACCTTCATCTATAGTCTTACAATTAGATGATCGCTCCACTGTTAGGCTTACGAGAGTAGTTGAAGATGTGTTAGTTCAAATTGGTAAATTATACTATCCCGTTGATTTCTTGGTACTAGATTTGAAGGTTGATGTGAATATTGACTCCAAAATCCCCATAATTCTTGGTAGACCCTTTCTTGCCACTATTAATGCTCTTATTAATTGCAGAAATGGTCTAATGAAGCTATCTTTTGGAAATATAACTTTAGAAGTCAATGTTTTCCACATTGTTAAACAACCACATGAGGATGATGAGTGTGATCAAATATTTCTGATTGATGCATTCATTCAAGATGAGACACCCGCAACTACTAATTTTGATCCCTTGAACTCACTCCTCTTAGATTCTGGAATTCCATCAGCTGTTCATGATGAAGAGTATGCTAACATTTGTGTTGTTTTTGCAAAAATACGGGATTATGCAGCATCACCATGGCAACCAAAATTTGAAGAGCTACCAGAAAGGAGTAGAAAACAGCAACCATCAAGTATTGAGAGTCCCAAACCTGAGTTGAAACCGCTGCCTCAAGGATTGAAACACGAGTTTTTTGGACCAGGTGATACCTTTCATGTTATGATATCTTCAGAATTGGATGCATCACAATGTAAGCAACTTTTACATGTCTTGAATGAGCACAAATCTACATTAGGATGGACTATAGCTGACATCAAGGGTATAAGCCCTTTAATTTGCTCACACAGGACTCATCTAGAGAAAGGAACTAGCCCTAAAAGAGATCTCCCAACGTAGACTAAACCTACAATGAAGGAAGTAGTGAAAAATGAAGTTCTAAAATTGTTAGATGCAGGAATCATTTACCATATCACCGATAATAAATGGGTTAGTCCTACGCAGGTCGTTCCTAAGAAGTCTAGAGTCACAGTGGTGAAAAATGAACTAGGTGAAATGATCCCAACAAAAACAGTGACTGGATGACGCATGTGCATAGACTATAGGAAGTTAAATGCTACCACTTACAATGACCACTTTCCCCCTTCCCTTTCTTGACCAAATTCTAGAGCGTGTGGTTGGCCATCCTTTTTACTGTTTTCTGGACAGCTATTCTGGTTATTACCAAATTGAAATTGCCTTAGAAGACCAGGATAAAACCACATTTACTTGCCTCTTTGGTACTTTTGCATTTCGTAGGATGCATTTGGGCTTTGTAACGCCCCTGCTATGTTTCAAAGATGCATAACCAGAATGTTTAGTGACATGGTAGAAAATTGCATGGAAGTTTTTATGGATGATCTAACTATTTTTGGAACTTCATTTGATGCATACCTGTTAAATTTGAAACGAGTTCTAACCCGATGTGAGGAAAAGGGTTTAGTCTTGAATTAGGAAAAATGTCATTTCATGGTACATTCGAGAATTGTCTTAGGGCATGTAATTTCTTCTAAGGGAATAGAGGTTGACAAATCGAAAATTGAACTAATCTCTAAATTGCCTACACCTAAGACAGTGAAAGGCATCAAATCATTCCTAGGTCATGCAGGATTTTATAGGAGGTTCATACAGAACTTTTCATCTATAGCTAGACCGTTATGTAACCTTCTCAGCAAAGATGTAACTTTTGATTGGACCGTTGAGTGTTAAGAGACATTTAAAATGCTGACTGGCAAACTAGCATTTAAAATGCTGACTGGCAAACTAACCTCAGCACCCATCATACAACCACCCGATTGGACATTACCATTTGAAATTATGTGTGATGCTAGTAATTATGCGGTAGGTGTTGTAGTTGGACAACGAAGAGAAGGTAAGCCTTTTGTAATCTACTACACTAGTAGAACTCTAAACAGTGCTCAAATGAACTATTTCACGATTGAAAAGAAGTTATTAGTTGTAGTCTTTGTGCTTGATAAGTTTCAATTTTATTTGATTGGCTCTCCCATTATAATTTTCATAGATCATGCAGCTCATAAATACCTTTTTACCAAGAAGGATGCTAAAGCACGATTAATACGATGGATTTTGCTATTGCAGAGTTTGATATCACTATCAATGATAAAAAGGGGGTAGAGAATGTTGTGACAAATCATTTGTCAAGGCTAACATTTGAAGACAATATAACCACCTTGCCAATCAGAGAAGAATTCCTAGATGAGAGTTTATTTTCTGTTTCTTCTCTACCATGGTTCGCTCATATTGTAAATTACTTGGCTGTAGGTAAAATTCCACGAGAGTGGAGTGCGCAGGACAAGAGGAAGTTCCTAGTTGAGGTACGTAATTTTTATTGGGATAACCCTTATTTATTTAATACTGCCATGATCGGATTTTGAAACGTTGTGTCCCTGATGAGGAGATACCTAGCGTACTCAATTTATGTCATGCCCAATCATGTAGAGGCCACTTTTCTATGAAAAAGATTGCTGCAAAAATTTTGCAATGTAGTTTTTACCTGCCCACTTTGTTTAATGACACTAATGTCCACTGTAGAGCTTGTGAGAGATGCCAAAAGCTCGGTGCTATGTCCCGACGTAATATGACGCCCTTAAGCCCCATTTTGGTAATAGAAATTTTTTATTGTTGGGGTATTGACTTTATGGGACCCTTTCCATCCTCTTTTGGCTATCTATATATCATTGTAGCAGTAGATTACGTGTCCAAGTGGGTAGAGGCCACAGCTTGTAGGGCTAATGACAATAAAACAATTGTCAAATTCCTTAAGGAAAACGTTTTGTCTCGCTTTGGCATACCACGAGTGATAATTAGTGATAGAGGCACACACTTTTGCAACCGTTCATTTGAAGCCTTAATGAAAAAGTATGGGGTTGTTCATAAAGTTTTAACTGTTTTATCACCCCCAAACTAGTGGACAAGTGGAACTAGCTAATAGGGAGATCAAACAAATCTTGGAAAAAAAGATGAACCCTAATCGTAAAGATTGGTCTTTAAGATTAAATGATGTCCTTTAGGCTTACAGTACAGCTTTTAAGACCCCTTTAGGCATGTCCCCATATAGACTCATCTTTGGAAAACCTTGTCATCTACCTATAAAGCTTGAGCATCGAGCCTATTGGGCTATTAAACACTTTAACTTTGACCTCGAATAGGGAGGTAAGCTTAGAAAATTTCAACTGACTGAGCTGGAGGAATTAAGGAATGACGCTTATGAGAGTTCTAGAATCCACAAGTCAAAAATGAACTTTTCATGATAAAAATATTTCAAGAAGAACCTTTGAACCAAATCAAAAAGTATACTTGTACGATTCTAGACTCCACAATCACTCAGATAAACTTCGTTCTAGGTGGACTGGCCCCTTTGTAGTGAAACGTATTTTTGACAATGGGACAATTGAAATTGAAGACCCTAACAACGGTAGGGTGTCTAAGGTGAATGGACAGCGTCTCAAAATACTCCATGGGCAACAGGTACCTACAGTGGAAGAAATTTTTCTTGCAGACCCAGTTTACCACTCTTAAAATCTTTCAAGTATGCTTTGCACCTTACTTTTCTGTATACTAGTTTTTATATTTCTCTTTAGATAGGTAGTTCATTTTTTGTTAGGTTTCTCTTCATTCTCAATTTTATCACATTGAGAACTTTCAGGTTATCCGTTCTTCGAGCTTATGCTGACTCAATTCTGTATTCAGGTGATATCTTTTCTTCTCTATTTCGTGTTCATGTTGATGCATTGAGGACAATGCATAAATTTAGTTGGGGGGATGATCAATTTGGATTTTCGTTGAATTGCATGTGAATTTAGAAAGAAAAAAAATTGTTTGAGTCTCTGATTTGCTGTATGTTTATGCTTTTGAATGACAAAATATATCACTATGAGTTAATTTTGTTTATGAGAATCTAGATGTCATGACACTTGCTAAATTCTTTTTGTGCACACAAGCCTTGTGGTAAGATGGTAATTTAACACATGTAGCTAGAGGAGTCTCTTGCTAAAGTTTTTCTTGTGAGATATTTGGTGAGGATTGAGAGTCAAAATATACTAAAATATGGCAATAAGCATTCATTGATCTTATGAATTGAAAACTCTTTTGGGAATAACACTACATGATTTGTGGTAAGATGGTTGATTACTTGGGAAATGATAACGGTCAATTTAGGACTGACATTTGAGCCTTCAACCTTTCTTTTCAATACCCCTAGTAGCCACTTTAAGCCATACGCATATATATAATTTTCTTCATGCACCTATGTTATCCATACTTCCATACATTGGGGTATGACTTTTGCGCATATTTGTCCATCTTTTTACTTCCAAGTGTGTAGTGGATATTGAATGTTTATTTGTGAAGAATTGAAGCAAGAAAATCAACAAAAGTTCATATGTGCTCAAGTAAGGCAGCAAAAAAAAAACATACATATATGTTTGATTTTGGGGTTTGAAATATTGAGAAATGTGTTGATTGAAAGATATGATGTATTGAGATATTTGATAAGATACTCAATTATGTATTTGGAAGTATTTAAATTTTTATATCTGTTCTTCTCATGTGATCCAACCTGAACTTCATTACAAACCTTTGTATTGACCATTTTGATCCCAAGTAGGTTATGGTAAGAAGTTGATGAATTCTCATTTGGTAGTATGCATATCACATAATCAATATTTGCTTGTTGCTTGTGCACTATTATTTAAGCCTCCAAATTTGAGTGTTCATCTTCCTCACCTCCATAGAAAGAAACCTCACACTAAACACTTTGATACCCGTGAGTTATGGAGTTGAACTTTCAGTTTGAGATATACTTAATGTTGCATGTGTTAGGGTTAGCGGTAAGATGGCTATGGCTTGACACACACTCACACATTTGGCATAAGTCGTTGACGTCTTGATAATCATGACATTGTTAATTTCGTATGGTATTGAGTTTGAAGAGGGCATGACATATGGTTAAATTAGAACTTGATAAATTAACTTGCAATATTGACTAGTCTTTGATCATTTTATTTTGTATTAAATTGCTAAGGACTAGCAATAAGCAAGTTGGAGGTGTAATAATAGCATATTTTTCACATTTTTCACTCATTAATATTTGTGTTTCTATGAATATTTGATACCTAAATGCACTAAGTACTTCTATATCTTGGTTTAGGTTGTAAATGGGTGAAAACGATGGAAAATTGAAGAAAAGAGCGAAAAAAAAGGACCAAAATGGAAGAAAATGAAACTTCAGGGACTAAAGGGCAAATACTCTAAACAACCTTGTGATGAAAATTCAAGAGTTTTAAAGGTCAATTGGATGGAAAAAAATGAGTCAAAGGGAGGAAATAGAGCCAAAACATTATCTCATATAAACTTTCAAGTTGAAAAGTTTTGCATCGGTTTTCAGTCTCAGATTGAAACCAGTTTTTGACATGGTAGACGATCGAATTGGAAGTTGTCTTCTGAATTAATGTTTTATCCCTTTGATTTAGCTTTCCAGTGCATCTTAAATCACCTCAATCGGATATTGGGAGAGAAAGTTATAGTCAGAATACTGAAGACTATCAGGCGGGAAAACACTAAAGCTATGTGGTCGCATAGGGTTATTTCAATGCGATCACATAGGACCTTTCAGAGATTTTCAGCGGCCATTTTCAGCCTTCTATGTGACTGCAACACCTATACCTATGTGGTCGCATAAGCCATTCCGGGCGCGAAATTTTTCAGTTTCTTAAATTGATTCAACTACTTATGGAAATAACTTTTAGCACGTCTTTTGAACCCTATACTTGACCAGAATGCCTACCATTCATCTCATATCAGTTTTCTCTCTAATTTGACTTAAGAACTCTATGAGGAACTAAATCTATTGATGAAATTTGGAAGAAACTCGATTGGTTTTGAAAATTTCATCGTTTTGTCATCCATGTAATGTGTTTTTATTGATTAAACAATTCTAGAATTTAGATTTCCTTAAATTATCTTGTTTTGAAATTGGTTTAACCTTTATTAAATTTGTTATGGATTCAGTCATGCTTTTTCTATTAATTAATTGAAATAGTTGTTAAGTTTCAATTTCATGAACCTATGCTGAGATTGATTTAACTTTTACTAAATTATTCATAGATTTAGTCACGCTCTTTCTATTGAATGATTGAACTAATTGTTGAATTTTTATCTCAATTATTTTATTGGTGTGATTCAATTTTTGCTTTATGCTTGAAGTATATGGTCGATCTTTGAATCTGATTTCAATGAATGATGTGAAATTATGCTATAGGAAATCTATATTTTGGAATTACCATAGAATTGATCAAGTATTGTATGCCAAATTTTCCGGTTAGAGTATTATGATAAAGATCTCTAATTGAGTAATATGAATGGGTGATGTACTTTGATTGATCTAAACCAGTCGAGAGAATTCTGGCGCTTCACTATTTTTGACATTGCCACTTGAATCTACTTTAATTCGATAAATTAAATTCACACAATTTGCAAGAGAAAACCCTAGCTTTTGATCATTTGAGTAATTTTCCATCTCCTTGTGGATACGACACCCCAAAGTTACACTACAATTATCGCGTTATTCTTTGGACGTAATCAAATAGCAATGTATGTTTCAGGGGAAGAAATACAGACAATGGACGTTGATAGGAGACTATCTGGTTTCATAAAAGTAGAGAAGGAAACAGTGCTAAAGTGCATTGAATTTATTCTCAAGATTTGACATCAATTAGTAGTACTTTTTCTTATTCCATTACTGCAAATATGGCTACTGGCATTGTTCCGTCATCAGCGCCCCAAAGTGGGATGTTAGTGGCTTCTAGCTTGAGCTATAAAAGTGATAAGAGAAACCCAAATTCTTCAGATGCCAAGAGGAGAAGATTGGACTAAATGTAGATAGAGTTTTGGTAAAATGGGAGGCTTCAGTATGAGGTTTCAAAAGTGCCAACCATTAGAGAGGTTAAAAGGAGAACTTATCAATTACTATATCAAGTATTCATGGAAAATCGTCTCAGATGAAAAATAGACAAAAGCGAAGACATAGGCTTAGGTTAGAAGAGAAAAAACCTGCATTTGGGCTTTCAGTATTTTTTTATTTCCTAGTGATGGCATGTCATGTATCCTTTCATTAAACCAAAAAACTTGAGCTAAAGAAAAAGGTCGAGTAAATATTAAAGAATCAAAAAATTTTGTACAAGTATATTTTTTAGGCCCCTGTGTGAGCTAGATTTTGATACATGGTTTTAATCAAATTTGTTGCCATTACGTAGTGGTGTGGCAGTGAAGGAGCAACGATTATTAACTAAATTCTGTAAAATGATCAATGTACCCTTTAACATTTAATTTCTTATTCTGCAAATATGAGCATTTGTGTCTTTGGATCATTATTGAGTCAATAATGACTACACACATGGGACCCACCTTTGTGTCCAATGTTAAAAAAATGGATTAAAATCTACATAAAATTGCTTCAAGACAGCAGCTAAATTGTAAAAAGTATTCGTTTAAATATAAGTATGTTATTCATTTAAATATTGTTAAGATTACAAAAAATTTAAAAAAAGTGTTTAAAGGCCTCATAAAAATTAGTCGTCTGGGGTCTCAAAATTCTCGGAGCCGACCATACTTACAGGTAGCGGCTGCGGATTCCTACTTTAACAAAAAAAAAAAACAATAAAAGATACCTGTCAAAAATATATTGAGCAATCAAGTATGCCTTGCTTGCATGAATTGTCCCTCTTTTCATGATTATTATGCATCTAATGGTGGTCGGGCGCTAAATGTGAAATCAGTTTGCTATATCAGCTAATCAGTTAGAGACGCAAAATGGAAGTGATTACAGTTTGTAACATGTGACACTTTGAAAAGTTTAGATGACAAAACTCGACATCAAATAGTGTAGTCGAGCAATCAAAAATGTTAATCTAAATTTAATGATTATTGGAACAATTAATTCTTTCGGTCGTATATCTTTCCTATTACGGTAAATAGCAAACACTGACCATCGAGCAAACTATTGCA
This sequence comes from Fraxinus excelsior, assembly GCA_019097785.1. Lineage (NCBI taxonomy): Eukaryota > Viridiplantae > Streptophyta > Magnoliopsida > Lamiales > Oleaceae > Fraxinus > Fraxinus excelsior. The sequence continues at coordinate 27,939,373 of CM032635.1, read as the reverse complement.
CTTTGGAATCAGTCTTACTGACCCTTTTTCATGCTGACTTGAGATTAGTCAAAGAATTAAGCATAGACCCATTCTTTTTCAAGTCAGATATCCGATGGAGCAAATTTTGAGAAAGGGATCAGCTTAAAAATTAGCTAAAAGATTGACATTCACAATGTACTAAAACTAAATATAGTGTGGTGGCCACCATCGATCTTCTACTATAACTAGGAGTCCGTTTGGTACAGATTAAATCTAATTAAAATTGAAAATATAGTTGTTATTGGGTCTTACTCGTCTAAAAAAGTCAACATTAACGGCTAGTTTTTCAATTTTAATTCGATTTTATTCTTTACCAAACGGGCTCTAGATATGGTTTGGTAGTGATTTTGGCGATAGGAAAGAAAAGAGAGGTGGTGGTGGTGGTGGAAAGAAGGTGGTGTTGCACAAATCTACGTGTAGAAGGTGACAAATCGCAAATTTGTAATAGCTAAATGGGATGGGATGGGATGGGATGGGGGTGGGGGTGGTGGCAGAAAGAGAAAAAAGAGAGGTCATTGTGCACGTATTTGAGCGAAGGAGATCGTAGATTGAAAAAATTTGTGCGACAAATGTTGCAAATCATTGCAAAGGTGGTTGGCATCAACAGTGTTGATGCAATAAGGTGGTGGTCCATGGTGTTAAGGTTTGAAAGATGAGAACAGTTTAAATTCTTGTATTTTGTTTTAGAAATTGTAAATGATTATTTTTTTTTAAAAGTTTATATAATAAAAAATATTAGTATTTATTATAAGGTTTTGTCTTTCAGGTTTTTTTATTTTTTATTTTGAAAAGAATGGGTTTTTGATTAGTAAATTTTTGTAGAATGTGTTATTAAAAAGTAGGAAAAAATTTATTGTGAGAATATATGGTTTAAGAAAAACATTTGAATGTATTTTATCTTATTACAAAAATAGAGCCCAAACAATCAAAACAATATCTTCTCATAAATTACCTTCCAAGTGTTTATTTCTTAACATAAGATTGCCCCCAATCATGTTGTGGTGTAGAATATGTCTACTTTATGAGTATAAAATAGGTGAGTGTATGAAGCCTTGTTTGCTGGCCTTTAATTTAAAAAAAAAAAAAAAATTATGTTTTGAATAATATTTTTTAGAGAATGTGTGGTAAAAAATAGAGAAAATTTTGGATTTATGTGTAAAAATATTTTATTGTGTGAGTGTGTAATTGAAAATAAGTATGAGAAATAAATTAAATTAAAGACCACCAAAGGTAAATTACTTTATTTTCACATTTATTTACAAAATATGAAAAGCTTTGGTCTTAACAAATGATGACACATTTTGGATTTCAGCCCCTGTTTGGAGCAACATTATTTTTTAATTCACATTTTTCTACTCATTTTTAACTACGTATTTTTCAATAAAATAATATTTTTCATTACATCAATAACTTTTTTTTCAACCACATATTCTTCATCACATCAAATAAAAAATACATTTTTGTGAAAATAATGTGGCTCAATTAGAGTAATGCCCTTTGTACGGGGAATTACTTTAAGGCCCAACACACTGGGTGGGCCCATCTGTTTTTTTTTTTTTTTTAACTACTTGTGAGACCCCGTCCCTTTGTGAGGGCCTCTAAGTCCCTGTCAGAGTAATGCCCTTATTACTCTTTCAATTAAGGGTTGTGGGAACAGGCCTCCACCTATAGGGTGAGCCATGGGGCACTATGATTGTACATGGTCCATGTCTTTGTTCTTCAATTAATATCATAGAATTGTAGAGAGATAGTAAGCTACTATTTGATGGGACTAAGGGTGTATTTGAACCACATTATTTTGAAAAAATGTATTCTGGAATAGTAGATTGATGGAGAATGTGTGGTTGAAAAAGAATGAAAAGTTATTGATGTGATAGAAAATATTATTTTATTGAAGAATGTGTGGTTGAAAATACGTAGAAGAATGAAAATGATAATTTTAATGTGTACCAAACAGTGGCTAAAATTAGAATTTTATACCATGTTTGGTCTACATTCTTTCAAAAATTCATTTTTTCAAAACTCATTTTCAACTAATATTTTTCAATAAAATATATTACGTATAAATTCAAAAAATCTCCTTATTTTGTAATTACATTTTTTCCATCAAATCACTATTTAAATTGCATCATCCACTCAATAATGTGTATCAAACAGGGTCTCAGAAGATTGTGATTAAGATTAATTAAACGTGTTATTAAAAGGTTGTAAGTATCATAAAACCCCTTGTTCGGTAGGAAAAATCAAATTTTAATGTAAATCAAAGTCAACAATTATTTTAGTTATACATTTTATGGAACCATAACTTGTTAATCATATATTTTATCGAGTTTTATCAAAAATTACTAAATTTGATTTTAATATATGTTTAAAATTAATTGTTAATTTTAATTTAGATTAAAATTTTAATTCTTAAATAAGTTAATAGCACCAAGTTCAGTGCCTATCGAGTTGTACTAGCATTTTATAAGAGAGAATGAATATAAGAAATAGTAGAGAAACAAATTTTAAAACGAAAAATAAAATAGAAGGGCATGTTCGTAAATGGAGTACAGCGCATGACACGCGGCAGGCACTGCTTTGCTTTGCCACGTCACGGCCACCATTTTCACACTTTTGGACATTTTCCTGGACATTCAAAACTCCTCGTCCCCACGATCTTTCCAATTTCAACTCCCTCTATAAAATTCTCTCTATTCCCTCCAGCGACGATTCATATTTTCTGTTAAACCTTCGCCGGAAACCTGAAGTGCACCTTCATCTTTTCGTCAATATCTTTTTATAGTTGATCTCGAATTTCACATCGAACATGAATCCAGAATAGTAAGTCTTAGTTTTTATTATATATTTATCCATTCGATTTATATGTTACATGATATGATTCGATTAGATCCGTGTACTGTTATTCGTACTTTTACAATATTTTTATCTTAAAGTACTTATTTTATTGCATTATTTTCGTGGCCTACTTAATTACTTGAATCCATGTAATTATGATATGATCGGGAACCCATTGGCTTTTGGTAGTTTTTAATTGGAACTGTAGATCCCTATAAAAGAGTTATCTAATCGGATTATAAAATTGGATGGATAATCAGATGATTTGGAAAAACTCAGCTGAATCTACGGATAATAACCTTTATTTGTCTATATTTTTTATGTGTGAACGGTGGATCAGCTGTTTTTATAGGTTTAGGGGAAGTTTTTGGAATTTATCGAGTTCTAGCTGTTCAGAATTGGTTCGGCTAATTGATATAAATCTAAGGCAACATAAACAATTAATTTTAAGCACACATTTCAAGAAATCCACAACTATTATCAACTTTTCAACCACGCGTCTTGTAGGCTCTTATAATCTGATTTTTAGTAAAATCAAACAGGTGTTTAATGTATTTTGGTGCTGAAATTCTAGTACCTTTCTTTTTATTTTCTTTTTCTGTGTAGCTAATGAGTTTCTAGCTTCTTGTTCTCCAATGGAAATTTATGCAAATTTTGTTTCATTTACGGTGGTGAGTTTTCATCTGACTTGAACCCCGTGTCGAGGATGTGACAGTTTTTACTATTTTATCCTATTTTAAAAGCTGAATAACCATGTCTTTGTGTAGCTAATGCTTGTTTCTCCTGCCAGCTATAGTACATAAATCTTTTGAAATTTTGAAGATCCAAATATCTTTATTTTTAAAGTTTAGGTCCCGTCGCAGTGTAGGCGCAGCATGCTAAAGGGGAACATGAATTAAAACGTAGATTTAGGGCATCTATAACACTTGTTTGCACCTTTTTCTTTTTCCACTTTCATTGTGGTTGGAGTTGGTTTATATCTAAATGTGATATAGATTCTGTTCTTTTCTATTTTTTTCCCCTTTTTCGCAGAATTGAATGATGCTCTAGATTGTTATTATGTTGTTGTATATGAAACTATGGAATGCAAAACTCTTTTTCTACTTGGTTTCAGACTTTTATCTTCAGAATTTCGATTTCTATCAAATATATAAATTATTTTTTCATCTCCTATGTTAAAATGTGCACTAACTTTTGTGTTTCATCTGCAGCGACTACCTGTTTAAGCTTTTGCTTATTGGAGATTCTGGTGTAGGCAAATCATGTCTTCTTCTGAGGTTTGCTGTAAGTTCTCAATTCATCTTTGAAATGATTTCTGTCCTTTGATCTACATAATATCTTTGAAAACCTGTATAAGCTATTTGTTTTTACTTAGTAGAGTTAATCATTAAGCCTTTGTTCGGTTTAGCTAATAATCATATTCTTAGTAAATTTTGATATAAGTTGATGAAATATGTGGTTGAAAAGTTGATAAAAATTGTAGGTCCCATAAAATACGTGGTTGAACTCAATTTGAAAAAAGAAAAAGAAAAAATGAGTTTTAAGAAAATGGGGACCAAATTGGAGCTAAATTGTTTCTGTTGGAGGGGTTATTGTGTAGTTCCGTAGTGGCATGTTTAGTAGGGATAGCATTGGGCAATTGACAATATTGAGAAAGAAAATGAAGCTAAAATCTTATTTGTTATGTTGTCCACTCGTGTCTAATACTGAATATTAAACCTACATTCATTTCCTAACTATGATTTTATCTTTGTTTTCAGGATGATTCCTACCTTGAGAGTTACATTAGTACCATTGGGGTTGACTTTGTAAGTGATTAATTCTAATATTGTATTCGCTTGCTTTGCGTGGTCTAGCAAATACAGAATTTTAAGCGTTGTGATGACTTCTCATTTTCTTTGATGTAGAAAATACGCACAGTGGAGCAGGATGGAAAAACCATTAAACTCCAAATTGTAAGTATTTGAATTTCCTGATTATATAGCTGTACATGATGGATTCAGAACTCAATAAGGGTTCCAACTTCCCAAGATGTGAATCTCATTTATTTACCTTGGGCGGAGATTTAAGAAAGGAAGTAATCCGTCTCCCTTTGATGGCAGCCCTTTCAGGGATTAAAGAGAGATCAGCGCAGGTTAGGAGTTAGGATGGGGAGTAGTCATCCAAAAGAAATGGAAAATCAGTTGTTTTGGGGTGGGTGGGTAGATAATTGGATTGATAAAACCAATCAGAGCGGAGAATTATAAAATTATGTTTATATTTCTAGGTATTGAGCTATAACTTTCTTTTCTCATAGCTTTTCACGAAACCCTCATGGCCATTGTCTTGGTCTTATGTCCGTTTTGACGAGTTACTCTTTGATTTGATATAGTTTTCCATTTATGTTTTTTCATACGTGCAGTGGGATACTGCCGGGCAAGAACGTTTTAGAACGATAACTAGCAGCTACTACCGTGGGGCCCATGGCATTATTGTAAGCAGTTCCCCTTTTCATGCAAGTGTAGTTTCCATGAGATAGATTAGGCTCATCCTGGTGCACTTTTATCAGGTAGTTTATGATGTGACTGACCAAGAGAGCTTCAACAATGTCAAGCAATGGTTGAATGAAATTGACCGGTATGCCAGCGACAATGTTAACAAGCTCCTTGTTGGAAACAAGTGTGATCTCACAGCACAGAAAGCTGTGTCTACAGAAACAGCTAAGGTAAATCGATGCACCTTGTCTTTTAGGTCCTCGCGTGTAAAACACATGTTTGTTCCTTAACATAGTGTTTGACAGCACTAGATGATTAAGAAGTCATGTTCTTTTCAAATCAATAAAATGTCATGTTCAATATGACTCCCTCCGTTTCATTTATATAGGCTAACTTTCTTTATTTTCTTGTCCCAATTGTATAGTCCTATTTCTTTATTGAGAATATTTTGTTTTGTTCGTTTACTAATATACCATTATTTAATTTACCTAGCTATAACCAATTTTCCCCTTTTAATCTTGAAATTGTACAAATATAAAGATACTTCTTGAAAATTAAATCAGTCAATTTATTTACTACTTTCAACAATAATTTACTACTAGTTGTTGATATTTAAACAAGGGTAAATTAGGAAAGTTTTTGGCAAAAAACTGATTTTTCAATAACATTAAATAAGATTTCTTAATCCGTGTGAAAAACAAAATCAGCTTACATAAATGGGATGGAGAGACTATATAATAGTTGGCGACAAACCTGTCAAGTTTCTAAACAACATAAATTAACGATTCTAAACTCATTGGATCAAGGCCATTTTGATGAGCTAGTCGCGCTAATTTTGAAATTCCTTGTTTGAACAGGCATTTGCAGATGAAATTGGAATTCCTTTCATGGAAACAAGTGCGAAAAATTCAACTAATGTGGAGCAGGCTTTCATGGCTATGGCTGCTGCTATCAAGAACAGGTAAGACATTTTACAGTGTAGATTATCGATCATGGCTTAGGCTTAAAACGTTTACTTGTAAGTCCATAAGTACTAAAATAACTAGTTGTTTTGATCAGTTAAAAGTGTGAGATAAATTTCTTGGTATGGAAGTTACTTTCACGATCAATAACTTTTTTTACAAAAATGTTTGCGTAAAGCAACATGTTGTTTAAGCATACTAAAACTTTCTTTAAGGATCTTCTAGATCTGTTCACTGCGACTTTATTGTGATAACATGTACTATTGTTCTGATATGGATGATTATCCCTTCAAATGTTCTCTCAGGATGGCCAGTCAACCAGCCATGAACAATGCTCGACCTGCAACCGTGCAAATTCGTGGACAACCCGTTAACCAAAAGTCAGGCTGCTGCTCCACCTGAAGGGAAAATGTTCAGTGGCGTTGTGATTCTACGGCATTTCTCATGGAATGTAAAATCAGTGTTTCCTCTTTTAGCCCTTTAAGTTAAGATGAAAACTCCTACAATGATTTGCTTCTCTCATTATTTTAGCATTGTCGTTAAAAGCATCCATTCTTTTCAATGTATTCGTGTTCTAAAGTAACATCTGCACAAAACAGAAATATTGGTGAATCAGTGTTTGTCATCGTTTTGCTCGTCAGAATTATTTCACTTTGGTCCCCAATTTTTTGAAAGTTATCATTTATTTTCATTTCGATTTCAATTTAGGCACATTGCAGTTTCTCTCTTTAGATCAACTCGTTAACTAAAATCAAGTCTTCTTTTAGTATAAACATGAACGTCAACTAACTTACACTTTCATTTGACAACCTTGCTACACCTACACATTTTGTACACAATCCTCTCACATGTGTATGACACCATTGTGGACCCTACACACATGTAAGAGAGTTGTGTACCAAGTGTGTACAAGTAGCATTTTTGTTCATTTGAAATCTGTCCAATTCGGTCTACCTTTGCCTCAACCTTCTTCCTTTGGATAATGGTGCTATCATAAAATATTGGGATAATTGGAATCACGATTTCAAATCTTTCAACTATTTGCAGGTTTTATTCTAATCTTCAACTTGTTGTACCGGGCATTCCAAATCTTTGTCGATTTTATTCTGACAAAAGAATTGGAAAGGAAAAGTGCCCAGTCCCATTCTTGCATAGAAATCTTGAATAATGCTACCGTTCATAATTCGTTCCAAAAGTTCCCTAATTTCGTTATTTCTTAATAAATTTCAAAACCTTTTTAAAGAAAATCTGCTGTACCTTTAGGAAACTTTGAACAAAAACTATGCTAGGAGTTGCACTCCATCGTGGGCTTTATATACCAAAATTGGAATCTACTAATTGAAATAATGAGCTGCCCATGAAAATAACAATTAATTTTTAAGAATAATGTTATTTGCAGTAGCTCGATATCGTAGTCATCCTACCTGACATACATTTGGCGATTAGTGATTTAATGCATTAATGTGGTATTTTTTATTGTCGTAATCACTACATTTATGCCACCCACATAAGACAGCTATAATAATGAACGACGGCAAATAGCATTACTCAATTTTTAAGCAATGAGAAGTGGCATCATTGATTAAAGAAGTATAATATGTACTCAATCGAACCAAGAAGTATAAACATGTACAAATCAAATAAGGTGGTTTGATTGTTAAACAAATTTTAATCGATGCGATCAAAACCTTTTGCAGTGAATACCTGGGGACAGATAGAGAAGCTGTGATGGGTCTTTGGTCTCTTCTTCGTGGTTTGGTTGAGCTGTTGAGTATGTGAATAGAGAGAGATGTTAATGTGAGTTGACACAAGATTTGATAAACTAGAATTTTTGGAAAGTTTGAATTTCTTGGAAAATAAAATCGTACTTCCCCCAAAAAACCTAATTTATTTGTTTTCAAAGAAAATATGGTCACGTGACCAAAGTAGGAAAATAAGTGAAAAAAACACATTTTCCATAAAAAAATATTGACAATCAAATACAACCTTAATTTCCTATTATTTTCTACCGTGCAACCTATGTTTCCCAAAGTTGGCTCCTCCTATTACCACCACCTGTCGTTTCCTTCTTTCCACCATTTGATCAACAGAATGAGGTAATCCACCCCTGCTACGTATTTGCATTTTAATGGGAACTAAATCCACGTTAAACACCAACTCCACAAAAGGAAAAAAAAAAAAAAAAAAAAACTGGAATCGAGAATCATTGGATTCTTGACACTTCTTAATTCTTGAACCAAAATCGTGGGTAATTGGCTCTAGTTTCATATATATATATATATATATATATATATATAGTAATATCATATATATATATAATATATATAGACAATGTTGTATCTAATGACAATGTTTATTGTCAATAATATATTATATATATAATCATATATATATATATATACTAGTTGGCGCCTCGTGCGATGCACGAGTTTTGTACTTATTATATGTTTATTAGCGTGTATATAATGATAATAACAACGTAAAATAAAAACCTTAAATATCATATTGATTGATCAAAATAGAATACAGGATTAGGAGATACAATAAAGAGCTGAAAATATCAAAACTACAGGAGAACTGAACAATTTCATTCGCATAAGAATTTCTGACAGTTCCACCATATCCAGTAACTAAATCACGCATGAAAAACATGAGCATATGAGTTATAGTCCCAGAAACATCAGCATGCCCGCTAAAAAAACATAAATACAGTGTATATCAGTTCAACCCATCTTCATCATGGGACCAAAAGCTGAACATTAGGAGTAAAAGGCCTTATATATCGTATCCTAGACAACATTATACTCTCTTACTTCTAAACAAAATCTGAAAAAGGTAAGAGGTTATTGTGTTATTTATGAGTATCCAAATCATTTACTTAAAACGAAATTAATGTTTCACTTCCAAGGAGCATTAATCGAATTTCTAAAGATGTAGTAAGTGAAAAGAAACAAAAGCAAACAGAACTTATTTAGGGTTCAGGTCCCTCCCCCGCCGTCAATCATCATCAGAAAGTCCGACCTTTAACCGGTTTACACAATTCTATATATTAACCCTTATTGATCGGACAACGCTTTTAATTTCCCTTCTTCGCAACGAAATAACTATATTTTAACCTTGAAAATACGCTAATCATTTGAAAGAGGCCTCAGAATACGAGAACATAACACGAGTATTATCAACACGAAAATCTATCAATTTTCTTCCAATGGAGATCGCTATCAAGACTTTTTTATGCTACATGATCCATGAAGAAATAAGTAACTAAATGCCCAACTTTTCATTAAACTACACGTTGACGATTTAAGGATGGGACACTAAATGTCGATGCTCAGTTAATTACAAATAAACATCAAAACTGAGTTAACGTGCTAAATAACAAGTTAGTTGAACCATATTAATTAAAATTCATACCACTTTGATGTTTAGAAACAAGATGCAGTAAAGGAACTTGCCTTTGTGGGGTCAATTATGCCAGCGGCCATTAGATCCTTGTATGTTCCAGTTGCGGCATTGTAACCATACTTAGGATTATCATTGGCCAACATCTAAACAAAGAATCTCATGTCAATTGAACACAATTCAGATACAAGCTCTAGAACGATTAATTTTGAACATGGCACGAAAGCAGTTGAGTCAAGCCTCACATTCTCTATCACAACACTTCCATTTACCCCAGCATTTTTGGCTATTAACTTCAATGGATAACTGAATGCTCTCTTAACAATATCTGCTCCAATCTGCCGCCATTCCAATTAATCCTTGTTTATCAATCATACAAAACCCAACCCAGTATCACATCTCCCTTGAGTAAATTATTAGCACAAAATTAGAAAAAATGAAAAAAAAAAGCAGAGAAACAAAGTAATTAGCCTCCGCGCGCGGAGTCCCAAACCTCCGCACGCGGAGGATCTGGGCCTCCGCATGCGGAGGCTTGGAACCTCCGCCGAAGCCTCCGCACGCGGAGGCCCAGATCCTCCGCGTGAGGAGGTTTGGAACCTCCGCACGCGGAGGCTGTAAAAAATTATTTTTTTTTAATTTCCTCTTCAAACCTCTGCACGCGCGGAGGTTAAAATATTTTTTTTTTATTTTTTTTTCCCTCTTCAAACCTCCGCACGCGGAGGCTTGAAATTTTTTTTTTTTTTTTTCCAAACCTCCACACGCGGAGGCTTTAAAAAAAAAATTTTTTTTTTTTTTTGTGCTGCTTTTTTTCTTCTTATTTATATTTAATATCCAATTCCAAAAAAGCGGCGAAAATCAACGACCGACTAAAGTAAGAAAATACAGTGAATTTCGGCGCCTACATTTTAATTGGTAAAAGCAAATTCTCGGCGCCTATTTTTTTTCTCGGCGCCATCCTTTTTTTCCTCCGAACAGTAACTCTTTTTAATATATAGAGGAGGAATTTGTTAAGAAACTGGGGATAAACATGGAAAACCAAAATAGGCCATAAATGAACAGTAAACTGCGGATTCCCTCTTTTAATAGAGGAGTAGATATATGACAATGTTGATCTAATGACAATGTTTATTGTTATACTGTTTTCAGCTGATTGAATTTATATTGTTTTTAGCATTTATAAAATATAATATTTTTTTGTTGATTTCTAATGTTTGGTTACGCTGTGCTAGATATTCGATACGATTTGACGGCATATTTGGTTAGATATTGGAGGTTAGTTGATAGCATATTTTATTTTTCCATTTTTGCTAAATATTAGGAAGGTCATTTGTATTGCCATCTCACGATGTTTCAAAAAAAAAAATACAAAGTGTGTTATACTATTTATGAAATAGACAGTGTAATGAGCGATTTCAAATACCCCACTAAACTCTTAGGTCTATGTAAACTAAACTTGGAAGTATTGTTCCAAACTTGGACAGACTGTGTAATGCTGTGTTTTGGTCTAGTATCAAGCATTACAAGAATATGTGTTTCTATGCAAAGCATATACGTAATTATGCATTTTCTAATTTTTAATATTATTTTAAACATTATCAACTAATAAATATATTAAATAATGCATTCTTTAAACTTTATATATACTCTTCTAAATTTAAAAAAAAAATTATTTAAAATCATAAATGCTATAATTACTTAAAGGCTTAATCTCACAAAACGTCCCTACATTTGGCATGTAGTGTGCAAAACGTCCATACGTTTCAATTTTTTGCATTTTCACCCTTATTTCAACATTTCACTGTAGAAAACGTCATTTTTCACATATTTTTAACGTAAAATGATCAATGTACCCTCCTATATAAATAAAAGAAAAGAAAAATAAAGAATAAATTTCAATCTTACTGCTAAACTTTTTAGAAAATGCAAATGACTCCAAAATTTATGAAAATATTAAAAAAAACAAAAAAACTCCATTTTTCTCCCTCTCCCCAAAACACAAAGAAGGATGGAAAACAACGTATGTATGTTGACATTTAGGCGATCAACAAGATCAAAGTGAAGTATAGGTTTCCCATTCCACGATTGGAGGACATGTTGAATATGCTTGAGAGTTCTAAGGTCTTTTCGAAAATAGACCTTCGTAGTGGCTATCACCAGAGATGAATGGAAGATTGCCTTCACGAATAACGATGGACTTTACGAATGGTTGGTAATGCCATTCGAACTTTCAAATGCCTTGAGTACCTTCATGAGATTGATGAACTAAGTTTTTCATCCTTTCATTGGGTCTTTTGTTGTGGTTTATTTCGATGACATATTCATTTATAGCAAGTCCTGGTAGTTCTAAAGGAGAATCAACTGTACATCAACCTGAAGAAGTTCTCTTTTTGTACACACAAATTGTTGTTCCTAGGCTTTTGTAGTTGGTGAATATGGTCAACATGCGGATGAAGAAAGACGAGCAATTCGAGATTGGCCAACACCAAAGTCAGTTTTCGAAATAAGGAGTTTCCATAGTTTACCAACTTTCTATATGCGATTTATCAAGCATTTTAACACTATTATGGCATCACTCAAGGGTGTTTGAAGAAGGGGAGATTTAGTTGGGAAAAGGAGCAAGATAAGAGTTTTGCCTTAATTAAGGAAAAGTTGTGCACGTCTCTAGTTTTAGCTTTTCTAAGTTTCGAGAAAATTTTTGAAGTGGAATGTGATGCCAGTGGTATGGCTATAGGGCCTGTCCTTTCCCAAGAGAATAGACCCGTAGCTTTCTTTTTAGAAAAGTTGAGTGATGCTAAGCAGAAGTGGAGTACTTATGAGTAGAAATTTTATGCAGTTGTGAGAGCTTTGAAGCAATTGGAACACTATCTCGTACAAAATGAGTTTGTGTTGTTTATTGATCACCAAACCTTGAAATTTATTCATAGTAAAAAAACATATCAACAGAATGCATGCTTAGTGGGTGACTTTCCTCTAGAGATTTCCTTTTGTGATTAAACATAAATTTGGAAGTATGAATAGAGTTTGCAGATGCCCTTAGTTGGAGAGCCTCTTTGCTGGTCACGCTATTACAAGCTATTATTGGGTTCGAGTGCTTGAAGGAATTGTATGCAAATAATCCTGACTTTAAAGAGATTTGGAGCAAGTGTGTGAATCGTGAATTGGTGGTGGATATTTGTTCAAAGGTAACCGGCTTTGTAATCTCGTTTCCTCCCTACATGAAAAGTTGATTCGAGATGTGCATGGTGGAGGTCTAAGTAGACACTTGGAGCGTGACAAGACAATAGCTAGTTTGGAAGCTAGATATTATTGGCCATGGTTGAAGGGAGATGTTGGAGTTAAGGTCAGAAAATGTTATACTTGTCAGGTGTCAAAGGGTCAAGTGCATAATACCGGGTTGTATATGTCACTTCGTGTCCCGCTGGGCATATGGCAAGATCTTGCTTTCAATTTCATTCTAGGATTACCTTGTACGCAATGGGGCATAGATTCTGTTTTTGTGGTGGTTGACAGATTCTCCAAGATGACTCATTTTATAACTTGTCAAAAGACTTCAAATGCATCAAATATTGTCTAACTATTTTCAAGGAAGTTCGATTGCATAGGGTTTCCAAGTCTATCACATCAGATTGGGATACAAGTTTGTAGGACACTTTTGGATTATATTGTGGAAGTTGTTTGGGACAAGCTTGAATCAAATCAACACTACCTTCCCCAGATTGATGGACAGGTTGAAGTCACTAGTAGTACCCTTGGAAATATGGTTCAAGTGTTTCTGAAGATAAGTCTAAACAATGGAATCTTGTACTACCTTAGGTCGAGTTTGCATACAACAACACAATTCATAGTAAGAGTATTTACTAAGGTTCCTTACCATGTTGTGGATATAGTAAAGTTACTTATGGATAATAGTAAGAGTGTTGCTGCTGAACATTTGGCAAAAGAGGTGTTATCAGTTTGTGATGATATAAAACAGAAGTTCGAAAAGACTAATGCAAAGTACAAGGCAACGGTAGATTCACCTCGACGGAATAAACAATTTCAAGAAGGAGACTTAATGATGGTGTTTTTCAGAAATAAGAGATTTCTCGTTGATACTCACAACAAGCTGAAACCGAGAAAGTATGAGTCTTTCAAAGTACATAAGCAGATTAACAATAATACTTACATTATTGATTTGTCAGCTTTTATGAGTATCTCTAATACATTCAACGTAGCAGATCTGTACGAACTACATGAAGATGATGGACCTCTATCCAGATCATAATTCGGGGTCAAATTCTTCGGAAGTGGAAGGGACTCATGTAGAACAAGTAGCTGAATGGATTGAAGAATGATTGGATTGAGAAGGGAAAAAAGGCAATATGTAGATGTGGCAGTCAAGCTCCAATTTAGGTCTATAATGTCATTTTGGAAAGATAATGACAAGACGAGTAAAACTCAAAGCAATGCTATGACATACTATGGATTTTGGCAATTCGAGTTCGTTTAGGACTCAAAAACTGCTTTTAAAGTTTTAGTGCTATTTCTGTCATTTAATTTATTTTGAATTCTTTGTAATTTTAGTTTGTTTAAACTAAATTTTCATGCAAAAACTTATAAACAAAAAGTTAATTAATCGTTTTTTTGAGTATCTTACATTAATAAAATTTCGTGTTTATTTTTTCTTGAAGTTGGTGAATTCCAAAATTATGCTATTAAAATTTTTGCTTAAATTCCTTGTTTCGCACTGCATTAGTAAAGTCAAGTTTCAAACTTTTACGAATCTAAGACTGACTAAATGTAGAAAGGCATAAAAACGTGGCTAAGTTCAAATCTGTCTAGACACGCTTTTTTGATCTCTTTGCAGTTTTTATTTTCTGGATCAAGCTTCGGAATTTTGGGTTGGACTCGGCATTCCTTAATGTGGAAATTACATAAATCCAGAGATTTAAAGTTTAGAATTCAAAATTAGGGAACAAACTTTATTTTACAAAAATCAGGTGATATATAAAAATCATGACCCTAATTTTTCACGCTACCCCCCCCCCCCTCCTCTCCTCTCCTCCTCTCTCTTCGTCACTTCCCCTCCCCCCCTTGTCCTTCTCCCACTCCCCTTCCTTTCCCCTCCCCATCCTGCAGCTGCCACTGTGCGATTGCCTCCGGCAGCGACTGCCGACCACCTTGTGGTGTGGCGGATTGGTGGTGGTTGTTTTTTTGTTGGCGGATATGTGGTGGTGGATTGGTGGTTGGTTGTATATGTTTGTTGTTGTTGGTGACGGATCTATTGTTGGTGGTGGCGACGGATATGTTGTTGTTGAAGTTCAGTTTTCGTCCGTGTTTTGTGACTGGTTAGTTTGTGTTGGTCTATCCGTGACCTGCGACCAAGTATTGGTGGTAGCGGCGGTAGTCTGTGACCAAATGTTCGGTAATATCTGTGATCAATTACTCAATTGTGACCTAAAAAATTAATAATATGTTACTCAAATATAGTCTGTGACCAACTAATTTAAAAATCTGTGGCCTCGAAATAATGTGACGTAAAAAAATTTTGATTTGTTATCTCGAAATAATCAAATTTGACGATATGCAACCATTAAATAAATCTGTAACTTATAATTATAAATCTGTGACCATTACTCACAAACTGTGACTTTATTATCATTATTTAATAAATATTTTTAATTAATTAAATCTATACCTGATTTTTGAATTTTCAAACTATTTACCTTACTTTTGAATTGAGATAAAGAATACACCTTAAATATGAATTTTTCCCTTCCTTAATTGCAGTAAAAAAAAAAAAAAGGTCGGACAAAAGTAAGCCAGAATTCCGAAGTTCAATGCAAAGGAAAATCGCATTTCTTTCAAAATGATCAAGTACTGTAGAAGATGGAGTTTATGTAGATCAGATGGCTTGATGATTGAAATATATTCAACTAGTCATGATCTTCCTTTAATTCTATTAGTCGGATAGAAGATCAGATGATGCAACAGTAGCACCAGATAAAACGGAACTGAAAACTGGCATGTACAAAAACTTGCAGCAAAACCAGTATTTAGAGTCAAAACAAAATTGTTTCAAATCCAACTCCAAATTTACACTTGAATGACTGCAAAGTTTTCAAAGTTTTCCTGATGATTTCAATGAAAGACGATGGATTGTTGTAGAGAACATGACCCATAAAGATACAATCTCGAGAAAGCAGGTTGCAAGCCCTTACTTTCCACCCAATGAAGGGAACTGTCCAACATCTTCGATAGCTGGGGCTTGCGTGTTGTTCCTGTTGCTTCCACCATAGCTTCCTCTACCACGTCCCCTGCCCCTGCCAAGTCCACCGGATTGGTAGGAGGTCTCCCCTTCAGCCGGCTTCAGAAACTCATTTATACTTACAGCCTGCAAAAGAAGTCAAGAATAAAAAATAATCTCCAAGTGGAAGAGTTGAGTTTAAAACAAGGTTTTGAACACAGCTCGAAAATATAGAAGGTTAACCGTTTCGCAGGGGTCCACTAGTGGTAAAAAATAATTAATTAAACACACACACACACCATAAGAAAACTACAGGAATAAGTTAATTTTTCATCCATAAACCAAAAGGTGCATCAACGCTAAACATTGAAGTTCTACAGTGTCAAGAATTTGGTTAAACCGAAGTCTAAGCATATGGTCGGGAAGGTGTTTATAAACATTAGGGTTTACAAATAGATAGAAATGAGTGGTGTAGAAGTAGAGAATACTTGTGGGTCCTACGAAATATATGAATAAAAAGTGGTTTAACCAAAAGTATTTTTGATTTGAAGTGTTTCTAAACACCTTCCCATGAATATGCTAAGCATAATATTTTTCTCTCTTTATAAATTAAAACCCAAAAGGTCACCTCGAGGACAGGAAATTTTCTTTTGCACAAACGGATTAGCATTTGATCACCCAAATCTTGAATTTTTTACTTTTAAAGTTTAAATTCAACAAAGCCATATGGCGAGACCATTACATGTAAATTCAACAAAGTCCTGAGATGAGAGACAACTCTGCTCATGACTCGCACACTACTGATTGAACAATCAACTCCAACTAGAATAATCTCAATTCTAAGCATCAAGCCATCAATATAGTTCAATCTCCCTATAGAGTCTTGTAATGATATAAATTAAAAGAATTAACATATATAACTGACTCCAATGCTCATAGAAGCCAATATAAATGCTCGATGTTTGCTAGACAGTATCTGGAGACATACATTTGTGTCTGCATAAAATATTTTCTTATGGGGGTGGGAGTTTGAAGCATGTCAATGACCATTCGTTCAGAAATTATCCCCAGATTATGCAGCAAATTTTCATCAAACTGGAAGTAATAGGAAGTGCAATCCAGTAGAGCAAGACATGAACCTACCTTTTTGGCCTTTTCAACTGCTTCTTTACGTTTATCTTTATCCAAACCCTGTCCAGTTTGCCAAGATTTTCAACAGGATCAATACACTTAATTCTAGTTTAAGTTACTGAAACTAAATTTAGCATTGATCAAAAGAATGGGCTCACCAATTTGATAAAGACTTCATCGTCGTTTTTCTTGTTGGACAGAAGTTGCATGGATTCAAGTTCCTTGTCCAAATTGACCTTCCTTTCCTCAGATTTAAGAGCAAGCAGTGCCTTTCTCTTCTCTTCCAGCACTTTCTCATACTCCTCCAGAGTCATCTCCTGTTCCAGTGGCAGATCACAAATATTGTCAATATCTAAAAATCAATCAGTTGGCTTATCATGGTCATTTGACCCTTAGCATACAAATCACAGAAGACTCGTATGCAAACAACGAGTAGCCCCTTTGGAACAAAATGAATATACCATGGTTATTTTCATTGTTGCCAGACTAAATAATAGCATGCACAATATGAGAACCAAAGTACAAATGACTTATAGCAATTTTATAATCATCATTTACTAACGTTAACTTGTTCCCTACACATAAAAACTGTTTAACAGAGTTCAACGGAGAGAACAAGTAAATATATGATTCAGTCACTCTCGTTTTATGGTATAATGCTTGAGTAGCACCATACTCTGGAGAATCTACCATTGCTCTTTATATATAACACCATGTGCAGTAGATCATCACCTCCAGCTATATACAAGCCTCTTTCAATGGACTGAGTTCTAACTTATATACCGGCCTAAACCATCCAATTCAAATAAGGTTCTAATGGTTCATGCCTAAGAGGTGGAGGTATAGTAAGTTTTTCACTTGTGTCATTGATTATAGAGAAACGTTTGATGTGCATCTTTCACGTTTCACCATTTTGAACCCCACAAAAAAAAAATGATTGAAAATGTAAATCTAGTACAAATCTCTCCCAAGGTATATATTCCTTCACTTGATTAATCAAATCTTTGAATACCCAGAACATATTATGAGGTGTTCTGACCCTTCTAGGATCAGAATAGCATCCTAGCAGGTGCAGGTAGCTTTAAAATTTGACAACTCATTGAAGCACAAGCTGTAAAATGCACATGTTTTCCATCTTGCTTTCCTTGTCTACCAGGGAGGCAAGTAGATGTTTTGTATTGAGCTCTTGCAGTATAGAAAACTGATAGATAGTGCAGTGAATTAGCAAAGTTCAAAGAAATTTCCGTTACTTTTGAAACCCAGAAACATCAGAATAGCAAATCCTGTACAGTCCACAATGATACTAGCTATTTGTTTCAGTTCTTACAGAAAAACTCCATTTCACCAAAAAGTTTTACACAAAAAAGCCTCAATGCATCACAACAGAGGAGAATAAAAAATCGATGCCCATAGGTCGTTGGGAACTTCAAATCATCACATGAAAATTAGTCGAGGCGCAATCTAGTGAATACCAACAAGAGTCTACTACAATTCACAGAAGAGTGTCTCCAACTGAATGTCGTATAAAAAAAAGGGTAATGTGATGGCTGCTATAGGCGAAGAAAACGAAGAAAAGAGTCTATTTAGTTACTACTAAGTCATTGGCCATTGATAGAAGTTCATCTCTTAATGTCAGTACATGAAACTAATATAACAAATGCAATTGCAGAAACCAGCGATTAATGTTTTCCACCCTCAAGCATACAATCAGGAATGTCACCTTTTCCTCAGGCTCCTTCTCTTCTTGTTCATTTGCAGAAGAATCCTTGTTAGCATCAGTGACATCTTGTTCAGGTTCCTTCTCAGCATCCTTGTTCTTCTCTCCTTCATTAACAGTTTCTTCAGTTTCCCTGCATTAAGTAATAACATAGAACATTTACTTAAGAACGGCATTCATACTATGTAAATCCCATTCACATATAATAACGGCTAAACTTCAAGAATCGAGTACTTACAGGGCAATCTCATCAGTGGGCGATCCCCAATTTCCACGACCAGATCCTTCACGTTTAAACTCATTTCTGCAACAGAAATAGTGAATAATAAGACATGAAATTTTGAAATATAACATAATAAGGTTCTGCACAATTAATACCCAGAGAAGTAGAAAAATGGCAAAATCGTAAATAAATAAAATTGATAGTAAGTAGTAAAAACTCAATAAATCTCTCACCCGCGCCCAGTTCCACTGTGGCGATCAAATGCCCTTCGAGGACGTTCACCATCAGGAGTCTCCCCATTACTGAAACCGCCACGACGACCACCACGGAAATCCCCACCTCCACGAGGTCCACCATATGGTCGCCTTTCAGATGGATTTACAGCATCTCCATCTTCTGAAACCCTGTACCCCCCAGCAAACCCATTGTTGTTTCCAAATTTATTTTCATTATCGGCAGAATCTCGATTATATCCACGGCCACGACCACCCCCACGTCCTGCACCACGACCTCTTCCACGCTGACCACCTTCATTCTTTTCCTCCCTCACTGCTCAAGATGGATAGACACATAGTCAGTGTTAAACTAGAAAACCAATAAACGCCAGAATATCTCCAGTCGGACACAGAATGGAAGAACAGATAATACAGCCTTTGCGAAATAAATGATAAAAACGAGTAATTGTAAAATGGGGTAATGGGTACTGTGCAGTCGCAGCAGTCCTATTGCTGCTGATGGTGCAATTCAAAATGGAAGCATGAATAGCAACAACAATAACAAGTCCCATTAAATAAATTAAGTTACACAAACCAGCATCCATCGAAACCAATTGAAAATTGTATAACTTTCACTCCATTAATCCAAAAGCACAAACAACATAAATGAAGGTGAAAAGGACAAGTGTAGTAATATTTCCTTACCAGCCTGAGCAGGCGGTAGAGGCTTTGCGGGAAGCCTAGCTGCAGGCTTAGCCACCTGCTGAACCTGAGCTAGACCCTTCTTGGCCGGAGCCGAAGCCGGAGCCGGAGCTTTCTGCTGCTGAGCAGAAATGAGCAGACTTGGATCCTCCGTATCATCGTCACCCAAAAGATCAAATGGGTTTATCGTGGCCATTTCTCAAATTCTCGATAATTAAACAGATAGATAGATACAGTTGAGTAAAGACAATGAGGAATCAAGAAAAATCTCTAGTTACTGGGAATCCATGAACAACAGATTCTAGAGAGAGCATTTTACTGTAAGAAAGCGTTTTAAGAGAGAAATTGCGGCAGACGAATGAGAAGAGGAAGCAAAACCTAATCCTTAAAACCCCGGTCGATGGGGATTGAATGGGAGAAGGTGAGCGGTCGGCCCGGGCCGGGTCGGGTCTTGTTACCGGTAGGCTTGAGTGCTATTGTTTCTGGCTTCTTCGAATTTGGGAGGTTTTCTCCCACTAAAATTCTGCTGATTTGGGCCTACATTACAAGCACAATTATTTTTGAGGAAATTACACCAAACCATGTATTTTCTTTTGCATTTTAAAATCTCAAATTTTTAAATTTTTTATTCAATTATCAGGTTTTTATAATTTTAATTAATAATATTTCTATAAAGTTAAAATAAAATATATATCAACCCCACTTTCTACCCACCCAACTACCTACCCCCACTAATTTTATTTTATATATAACATTCAAACCCTAATTCATTTAATATCTCCTCCCTCCCTCTCTCACCCCCCGCCGCCGCCACCGTCCACCGCCGCCACCGCCTCCACCATTCTCCCTCCTTCTCTCCTCCCATTCTTCCCCCCCCCCCCCGACCTGCCGCTGCGTCGCGCAGCGGCCCAGTTCTACCATGAAAAGCATGCTGCTCTTCATATTCATGGGCCATGCCAACCTCGCCGACATGTGAACAGCAGCACCACCACCACCAGCTGCAGGAGCAACTTCATCGTTCCGGCAGTTCTAGTTCTAGCTCTAGCTCGGTGAGTTTAATTTTGATATTTGTTTCAAGATCTTGCCATTAATTTGTATATAAATTTTTACTGTTCACCTTTTTCTTCTTATTAATTTACTGTTTAGTTCTACCTAATTTACATTTTTACGTTGACAGGTGGGAAGCACAGAGACGAGGATGAAGCCGCACACAGCTCCACTACTACGGTCTGCAGTGCAACATCGACTGCTACTGCACCGGAGCACGAGAAGAAGAGCATGATGGAGAAGATCAAGGAGAGAATACCTGGCCATCACCACTAGAAAATACAGATTTTCTGTTATTATTTATGTTATTATCTGATGTGCCTGTTGGTTACAATTTTCAGTTTGTTTCTGTGACCTGGGTACTGTATTTAGCTAGTTTTTTATGTCTGTAACCTAGCTATTAAACTCTGGTGGTGGGTTGTTTTTGGTGTCTGTGACCAAGTTATTAAACCGTTATGGGGTTTTTTTGGTATCTGTGACCTCGTTATTGAACTGAAATGATTTTTTTGAGCGTTTGTGACCTAACTATTGAACTGTTGTGGGTTGTTTTTGGTGTCTGTGACCTAGCTATTGAATTGTTGTAGGGTGTTTTTGGTGTCTGTGACCTCGCTATTGAATTGTTGTGGGGTTTTTTTTTGTGTCTGTGACCTAACTACTATTGAACCGTGACTTGTATATTCAAAAATACGTGACTGAATAAAATAATATGTGACCAACAAATTTTCTTAATTGTGATTAATTAAAAATCCGTGACCTATAAATTTTTTCATTTGTGATTTCAAAATAATCTGTGACCGAATAATTTGATAAGTTGTGATCAAAATTAATTTTTAAATTACTTAATAAGATATATGTGACCTTGCAATCAGAGCTACGGTCACCGAAAAATAGTTGCCGAAAAATAATTGTTGGAATTAACCTTGGCCGGAAAACGGTCGTCGGAGTAATCGACGGTCGCCGGAGTGGTGGTGGGGTGGGGTGGGGTGGGGTGGGGTGGGGTGGTCAATTATATTATATTACAATTAAATATTTAATTTAATAGATTAATTGTAAAATATAATTAATTAATTCATTGAAAAACCTGAGTTTTGCAAAATTAAACATTAAGACCTGATTTTTAATTTCGTTAAAGTAAACCCCTGACCCATGCATTTTTCCCATTATTTTTTGGGAAAATTACCAAAAATCAACATTAAGTTTGACCTTTTAAAAAAATAGGTTTTCATGTTTTTTTTTTTTTCATTTATCAGGTTTTTTATCTTTTAAAAAAAGTTTTTTTTATCATTTTTATTAAATAATTAATCATTTAAAAACCTAATTTATCAATTCATCCCCCACACACCCCCCATTCTCTCTCTCTCCCCCCGCCACCACATCCCCTTCTCCTCCTCCCTCCCTCCCTCCCTCCAGCAGATCAAATAGAGTTTATTAAATCGAAAATGATCCTGATGGAAGTACACATTTCGCAAATCCATATTCTGAAATATAGATTGTCTCCCACTACCACTATGATCCATTGTGTGGTACAGATCTCATCTTCCCAATGCCCATCTGCAAGTTTTCTGGAAGTTATAGAACTCAAAAATTGTTTATTTTGATTTCTTTACCAGCTGGAGATGAAAAAGGTGGATATGGCCACAACTGCAGAGAGAGTTTTCAATTTTTTTTTCTTTGAAATATCTTTTATTTTCCATTTTTCCTTCAATTTTCTTCTCAAAGATGGATAAGGATATTTTGGGAAAAGAAAATACAAGTTGCTAATCTGATAAAAGTTAATTTTAGTGGCCAATCCTAAGCGTTAAAAATTGACAATTTCCTCTTAAAATGATTTTAGAAGGCAAAAGTGCAGTGTCTGTGAGCAGCATCGACGTTGTTGTGAATCACATCAGCATCGCGATGACGACGGCAGCGTCGCAACGCTGCCAGCGTTGCGATCGAGCTGTTGCAGGTGGACGAGGAAATTACATTGAAGCAGTTGGGTGGGTTTGTAGGTGTGTGGCTCAGCGGTGGATCTGTGGGTGTGGGCAGATCTGTGTGTGTGGCTGTTGTTGGTGGTGGTTTGGGCTGATATATGGTGGTTTGGATTGATATGTGGTTGGTGTTATTATTGGTGGATGGTTGTGGCAGTGGATGTGGTAGCGGCGGCAGGGATACGACGAAGAATGTTTGTGACCAACTAGTTGGTCGATCTGTGACATGTGACCAGATATTGTTGGTGTATTGGGATTGGGGACGGGTGTGACTGATGGGATGAAGTGTCTTTGACCCTATATTTGGTCGATTTGTGACCTGTGACCAAGTATTGTTGGTGTATTGGGATTGAGGTTGTGACTTTAAAATTCATTAACATGTGATTGAAAATATAACATGTGACCAACAAATGTGGAATAATTTTTTAAATTATGATTAATTAAAAATGTGTGACCTCCATAAAAAAAATATGTTACCTACAATTTTTTTATCAGTGACCAATAAAGTCAATTGTGAATAGCTCAATTTTTGATTTGTGACCTCGAAACAATCTGTGACCAATTAATTTAATAAGTTGTGACTGAAAATTAAATTTTTAACTGCTTAATAAGATATCTGTGACCTCGAAATCGGAGCAGTCATTGGAATTAAACGGCGGTGAAAACAGTCATTGGAGTAGTCGTCGGAATTAAGCGCTACCGGAGTTGTCGCCGGAGCAGTGGGGGATGGTGGAGGTGGAGATGGAGGTGGGGTGGGTGGGTCAATTATATTATATTACAGTTAAATATTTAATTTAATAGATTAATTGTAAAATATAATTAATTAATTCATGGAAAAACCTGAGTTTTGTAAATTTAATCATTGGTGCATGATTTTTGATTTCGTGAAAGATAATCCTTGACCCATGAATTTTTCCCTTATTTTTTTAAGGGAAAATGGTAGTCACGGTACAAAATATTTCATTTATTAGCATACTTTGCTCAATTCTTTCATTTGTGCCGTCCACGGTACCAAACCTTTCAAAACATAGTAGGTAGAGTCCAAATGGATGGATTTGACTGTTAGTTGACCGGAATAGTAAGAATTGAACAAATGTAATAAGGGCAAAATAGTAAGTTTACAATTTTAATATAAAATAATTTTAATTACGATAATTAGAAAAAGAAAAAAAAAATCTTCGTCCTCAAACCCCCCCACCCCATCCCTAGATCCAAATCCAAATCTAAATTCCTCTTTCTCTGCTATTTTCTTTGTTAGAAGAAGAGAGAACGTTAGATGGGCGGAGGCTAGCGCATAGTCGAGGACGGGTTGAACGTCGTCGTATTGGAAGGGCCATGCACAAGTGTCCGGGTCAAGTGACTTGTATCCTTCATAACCTAATTCGAACTACAACGAACACAATTGTGCACCTCTCATTTTCAGAACAATGCAAATTGCTTCGGATCTGGACGTGATTTGGAGCAATTATCATTGGATTTTTTCTCCTCAAATTGCTATGGGTTGTGATGATGCTTTCCCTGATTTTTTTCTCCTCAAATTGCTATGCGAATTGCTTCGTGATTTGAAGCAATAATTCTATATGTGGTTGTGGTGGGGCCAAATTATTTAGCTTGTATGATTTTGATTACGCCCAAAGAATAATGCGGTAGTTGTTGTACAGTTTTGAGGCATCATATCTACATGGAGATGGAAAAATTATCAAGAGTTCTAAAAATGATGGTTGTTCTCACGAATTATAGGAAATAAATTTGCTTGTCACGGAATCGAGATTATTTTTTGAAAATAAAGAAATTAAAGTCAATGAATAAGATAATAAAGAGTCGGGATTCTCTCAATCGGATCAGATCAATCATATCAATTATTCTATTTTTATAACACAATTAGAGACTTTCATATCGACACTCTAATCAGAAAATATGTCGTTTAAACTCAATTTAATTCTAACTTGATCCTAATGGTTAATCTTCCTATTGCAATGTCACACTTTGTTTATCTAAATCAGCTTCAAAATTGACTATATAGTAAAGAATAAAGTAGTAGAGAATCACACCAATAAATTTAAATAATTGAGATTCAAAACTAAGTAATTATTTCAACCAATCCATAGAAATAGAGCTAACTAATTCTATGACCAATTTAATAAAAACTAAGCCAATCTCAAAATTTAATTCATGATGAGGAGAATAAAACTATTAAATAAATTTAATTTCAATTGTAACTCTATAATCTAGTTTCCCTATAACGCAATTATGCATTAATGTGTTGGAATAAGATCAGAAAAGCGGTTTTACACATCTAACATAAAGTAGTAAAGAATCTACCAGTAACATTTATGAAATTATAATTCAACAAATATTTCAATCCGTCGATAAAAAAAGCGTGACTGAATCTATGATTAAATCAATCTCCATACGAATTCATGAAAAGAAACTATAAATTATAGAGTCGTTCAATAAGAAAATATCAAAATATGTGAATAATTGTCACGCATTTTCTATAACACGAATTTATGTCACAAGTATACAGTGTCAAGTATTGTAAGTAAAAGAGTTAGAGTGTCAAACTCACAGCGATTGTAATTTAATTCCACTAAGTACTATAATTATGTAACTTTTTTATTTTATTTAGACAATGAATATTTGAATAAATTATTTTAAATTAATCTAATGAGATTGGATAACAAATATGAAGAATGCAAATAATCGAGTTGAGAAAGCCTAGGAAATGATTTCACATAACCTTCAATTATGATTCAATGATATTCAATTATGCCAATTGATTTTCCCATATTCAAAATCAAGAATCCTAAATTATTTATCTCTCATCTCTCGAGTGCCGGCTAGAAATTAACCCTATAATTTAATCTCAATATCTCTATTCCGAATTAAAATCTAGAATTTATCAAGTCCCGATTCTTTTGTGAAGTAAACTTCATAAATTTTACACTTTCTCCCAAAATCTATAAAACATACGTTATGTCAATCCTATGATCACGCCTAAATTCTCATATCTCGAATGCTGAAATTGACTAACATCTAATCATTCAATTATTGATCAAATAATTGAAAACATCATAATCATGACACAATTAAATATAGGCGAGAAAATCAAATAGAAATAATTATAAAATCATCGACCCATAATCTTAAGTTGGTTACATCAAATCCTAGATAAAGTGTTTAGCTTATAATGAAATTTACGAAATCAACATAATTTATAATGAAAAACATAAGAAAGAATAAGAAAAACTCTTTTGCCGCTTGAATTCTCCTCCAAATCTTTGTTGTTTTAGCTCTATATCAATTCTCTTTTGTGTTTTTTTAAGCCGTCTTCTCCTCCATAGAATTAGAGTTTAAAGGTTGTATTTATAGTATTTTTAAGTTTTGGTAGGGTTGGAGTCGTGTTGGGCCAAGAAAAGAGTCCAAAAAAATAAAAAACTTTTTTTCTTGCATAGCGACACCTCAGTTCCCATGATTCTTTTTTTTTAGCAATGGCGGCGCCGCGGCATCCATCGTCAGTTGGAAAACTGCGCTGCATATTTTTCGATATTTTTATCATAATTTTTCTCCCGATATCCGATTGAGATGATTCAAGATGGTTTAAAAAGGTGACTCAAAGGGCTGCAACTTTGCTTCAGATATCATTTTCCAATTCAAGTATTTGATATGTCAAAAATGAGACTACAAATTTGGAGCATAACTTTTTTCGGTTGGAAAATGTTGTGTGATCATAATTGGACTATATTTGATCCATTTGACTTCTTTTTTCATCCAATTGACTCCAAGCACTTTCGAATCTTCATTTTGATGTCTGACACAACTTTTGAGTATTTACACTTTAGTTCTCGAACTTTGGACCTCTTACAATTTAGCCATTTTCTCCAAATTTTTTCAACTTTTGCTTATTTCCTTCAATTTCATCAATTTATATCACAACATCAAACACACATTAAAACGCCCATAAGTGCTCAAGAACACGCCAAAACTACAATTTAAATGTATGTGTTTAATGAGTTAATTACGCTCACCAATAATAGATGTGAAATCACCAATTTCGAAAGATTTCCTCCCTAACTTCACCGAAAGAATTAGTTGTTCATAGTGTTTCTTGAACCCAAGAGATGATGAAGATGAAGATGAAGAATGAGGCGTCTGTGGTCTTCTGGTGTGTTTTAGTGTTGAGAGACGCGTGCAAAAATGAGTTACCATAAGTGTTGGAATCAATTTCGGAAACTGAATTTTAGCACACAGAAATAACCTATGTGACCGCATAGTTTTAAACTCATGCAGTGGCATAGAACAAAATATTTCAACCTCTTGGTTCGATGAAGGCTTTTGTGCGATCGCATGGATTTATAACCATGTGACCGCATGATTTTACCATTTTTCCCGTCGAACATCTTTTAGTATTTTGTCCATAACTTTCTCTCCTGATATCCGATTGATGTGATTTAAGTTGCGTTGGAAAGATAACTTAAAGGGTTACAACCGTTTTTCAGATGTCATCTTCCAATTCGATTGTGTACCATGTCAAAAAAGGGTCTCAATATAAAGCTGAAAACTAGTGCAAAACTTTTCAGTATGAAAATTGATATATGATAATATTTTGGCTATATTTAATCAATTTGACTCATTTCTTCATCAAATTGACCTCTAACACTTTTGAATCTTCATCACAAGGTTATAATATTTTCACTTTAGTCGTTGAACACTTCACTCCATTTTGGTCATTTCTCGCACTTTTCTTCTAATTTCAATCATATTCGTCCATTTGCAACCTAAAGCAAAATATAGGTGTACTTGGAACATTAATGTGCCAATAAATCATGACAACGCAATTATCAGTGGATTAAAAACATGATAATTACACTGTTATCAAGTTTCTTCATTTTCTGGAGTTTCAATTTCTTCATGTTCTTTGGTCATAAGAATTTTGGTTTCATATTTTTGAATCCATGGATAAGGATTATTGGCAAGGAAATTCATCCAACATATGGGGTGGGTGGGAAAGAAGAAAAATATTTTTTTCCCTTTTTTCTTTTTCCAATTGTTATAATTATTTTATATTAAAATTGTAAACTTACTATTTTGCTCTTATTACATTTGTTTAATTTTTACTATTCCCGTCAACTAACGGCCAACCATTCATTTGGACTCCAACTGTTACATTTTGAAAGGTTTGGTACCGTGGGTAGTACAAATGAAAGGTTTAAACAAAGTCTGTTAATAAATGAAAGATTTGGTACCATGACTGCAATTTTTCCAAAAAACTTTTAGCCACTAAGCCACCTTTTAGTTCAGCCATAAAAATATATTTTAATATAAGTTAAAATCATTATTTTAAAAGGTGCTTAGATGTTGTCTAGACGACTAGACATGATTGGCAACATAAACACCAAATCAAGTGGCTTGTTGCCTTATTTAGCGGTCAACGAAAATCAGTATTTTGAAAGGCGCTCATGTGTTGTTTAGACGCGATGCGCAACGGAAACACGAAGTCAAGTGGCTTGACGCCTTATTTAGCGATCAACGGTAGTTGTTGATCGCTAATTCGTGCATTATTATCTTTGTTATTTTTTATTTTTATTTTCTTACAATTCTTTTAGCTTAAAACTTAAAGATTGACTTACATTTACATTTGAAACTAATATTTTTGTTGAAAACTTTTGAAAAAATGTATAAAGTTTATATTTTTAGATGTTTGATATGTATTATTTTAATTATTAAATAATTTTTTGATTGACTACAAATTAAAATAATATTAAAATAAGAAAATACATTTTTACGCCTATATCTTGCTTAAGCAAGCCCATAGTCTGGCCTCCTCGCATTGTTACGCATTACGCCATTTAGAACATTGATTGAAAAAATATTTAGAATGTGTTTAAGCACCAAACAAAATACATTTTGAAATAATTTTTTTTTATCTACACTAAACGGGGAGTTAGTGAAATCACAATCGAGTTGTTCAACTTTTATTTGTTGCAGACTTCCGTTTGACAAATTTATAAATGGTTTATTAATAACAGTAATAGGTAGTCAATAGAAATTTGTAAATATAATAGCAGTTATGATTATATTGCTGATATTCATTTTTAATTTTGATTGAATTTATAAATGTTATTTGAACTTTAATTTTAACGACTTTCTTAGCCCTTGTTGCTAGTTTTGATTCTGCATGGACATTAAGCCTTCGCTTTGAAAAAATAAAAAAGTAAAATTAAATTATAAATAGATAGAATTGAATAGCTGATAAGTGAATAATATTAGTGGATCCATTGAATGGTGTGCTTTAAAATATCATTTATCAATTGATTTAAAATACCATTTTGGCAATCAATTTATGCATATATTTAAAATTTAATTAAACTCAAATGTTAGTAATTATTGTTCAATTTTTTAATAATCGTGGATGTTCGAGTCAGATTGCATGCACCACGACTAATCCTACGAGACCATGAAATTTACGATCGGATACTCATCTTAGTGGCCATGAGAGCTCGAACCGATGACCGTTGAGGAGCAAATCCAATGTTTGACTAATTGAGCAACCCCCCATAATTAATAACTATTGTTCATCTATTATGCACACATTTGTTGGATCCATACGATTCCTCCTTATAAATTGATTATAAATTTATCATATAGAGAAATGATTCATAAACTTCTAATTGGCTAATTTGTAGACGATTTATAAATAATTTAGGACTAAACTTAATTTTTCAATCACATATTTTTAATGAATTCAAAAATACTATCAATTTATCTATTGATCGCTTTTACGTATCAATAAATTAGTTTGTACATAAATTCTTCCCAATATGAGAAAGTCAAAAGTAGAAGGATCGAGAAGGTTACCCAGTTCCCATCATAGGGGATCATATGTGTACATCTCAAACAGTATGGGGACGTATATGCCATATCTCGTGGTTCATGGACCCTAGGCGCAATACAATTCTTTAACAAATATAAATGACCAATTGCAAAATATTAAAAACATTGGGGGTTTCACCTGAAATTGAAAGAGATAAATTTCCCATACTCCTCCTTGATATTCCAAAAGAGAAACACTGCTTGAGAAGGAGAGAATAAATGGCCGATAGCACATCTGCTAAGAGATGGCTTCCTCTTGAAGCTAATCCTGATGTTATGAACCAGGTTCGATCCGATTTCACATCGATTTCCTATATATTTTAAATAATTATTAATGTATGACGAACTGTTTATCTGAGAAAATTTTTGATGTGCAGTTTCTATGGGGACTTGGTGTTCCACCGGATGAGGCTGAGTGCTTTGATGTTTATGGATTGGATGAAGAACTTCTGGAAATGGTTCCAAAGCCCGTACTCGCCGTCCTGTTCCTCTACCCTATAACATCGCAGGTGATTTGACAAAGAGGAGTTTGGCTGAGCTAAAAAAGTTTACTCATAAATAAATTTACTTATGACTAACCAAGTGTGTAAAATATATAATTCTTTGATTGTTAGAGCAAAATAAGTAACTTATTACTGAGAAGTAGGAAAATAGTACCAAACAATGTTTGGAACTAAACAAAGTACTTTTTTCGTAAGGTTAGGCAAACGTGATCACACAATGCAACTTCTATTTCAGTTGATTCTTAGTTTTGTAGCCCTTAGGTTGATCGCTTTGCTAAAGTGTTTACAGTGATTGTATTTGTATTGAGATGACTATTCCGGTTTTTTTTTTTTTCAGAGCGAAGAAGAGAGGAGAAAACAAGATAGTGAAATAAAGGTGAGTTAAACCTATTTATTATGTTTAATGTTATTATTTGCATTTGTATTTCTCTTGAAAGATGCTCTATAGGGAGATTTTGGGATTGAAACAGTGCACTTTTGCAAAATAGGATTAAGGCCCGTTCAGTAGGGATTAAAATCCAATTAAAATTGAAAATATGGCCGTTATTGGGTCCCACTCGTCTAATAAAAGTCGTCAACAACGGTTAGTTTTTCAATTTTAATCTGATTTTAATCCCTACCGAATGGTCCTAATACTTGTTGGATTTGAGTGGAAAATATTAAGTTATCAAAAATCCAGAGTAAATGGTCCGCTTTATCCCTTTTTTATTTTTAATTGCGGAGACATTGTTTTACTAGTTTTCCTTTTTTCTTAGCATGCCCATTCCAATCCTTGTATTCCAAACATCATAAGTAGAATCCAAATGTATTTCCATTCCTTCCGAATTTCAAAACTAAATCTCAATTCCCTTTCAAAATTGGTTCCAAAATTAGTTTGAAAATGCGTGTTCAGATTTTGGTTGAAGTTAGCATGCTTCTACATTGAGAGACTTCAGAATTCCAATGATGACCATATGACTATCATGGAAAAGTTTGCAGGACTTATTTTCTTGTCATCTGATCATCTTTGATTCGATGTTCATTAGTTGTTTTGGATTATGATTTCAGATATCACTATGTGCATTTTCGAGGTCTTCTTACATAGATTTTACAACTTGTGCATATTTTTTTTTTTTTTGCATATGCATGTTTACTTTTAACGAAAAACAACATTACATGTAAAACTACGATGACATAAATTACTATATCGAAACTTTTGGCTTTCTTTTCACTATAGTATCCTATAATGACTGGATTTCTACCTCAACTGTTTCCATTTTATTTCTGGGTATGATGTTTGTGTTGTGCCAAGGTGGATCTATAACCATCGAATGTCAAACAGAATAAATATATTCAGTCATTATATTTGTTGGAGAACTTTATCTAAAGTGTATTTCCTTGATCATAACAATTTAATTTTCCATGTTTGTGCTTGCGGACACACTCGTAGTTCTCTATTTTCGCATGATATGAATTTACAATTCAGAGAATATATTCCAGCAATCAAGCAGCCAGAAGTTCTCCAGCTTATCACTGATGTCAGTACAGGATTTGGGATATTTCCTTTCAGCTAACTTGTAATATATGCAAATGGAAATTAATCTCAATAATTTATGATTTTCTGGTAAATTCTCACATAATGTGACTCAATAACTGTGAATCAATTTTTTTGTTACGTTTTCCTTTGGTTTACTTATTTCTTCATATTCTATGTCCCTGTTCTTTTTCTTTGTTTCCGATCTTTTGGTTGAACAATTGGCCCTTCACTTCATTTTATGAATTTAATTGCAACTATTCGATATTCATGATAGTTTGCCTACAGGAGCCTAGTGGAGGAGTTTACTTTATGAACCAAACTGTAGGCAATGCCTGTGGAACCATTGGGCTTCTTCATGCTGTTGGGAATATCACTTCTGAGATAAAACTTGGTAAGCGTTTTGATACTTTATTTTAATTTTTTATTCAGTTGGGAATTCATGTAATACTGAAGATGTTTCCATATCTTCAACGGATAGTTTATAATCTTGTATCACTGCTTGCTTGGAAAATATTTCCTTTTGTTGAGCTTTTGATATTAATAATGACTGATGGTAGGGTTTTGGTTTAATTGGTCAAATGGGCAGGGGAAATGATGAAAGAATTAGGGAATATGAAGATATAAATTTTTATATACTGAAAGGAAAAATGATAGAAGTGAGGCAGGATTAGTCATTGAACTTGGTTTAGAAAATGAGGTCGAAGAAGTTAAACGGGCCAGGGATAGGATTGCGTTTGATAGAGTTCTTTTAGCTGATGTTTAGATTCTACTTCTTTCGTGCATGCTGACAATTTCTGTTGCGTATCTTCAAATAATATCAGCAATTATTAATGTCCCTTCTGAATCTATAGTATCAAGGTTTTCATTCACACATTTTTGCTTATTGTTTTCAGTTGAAGGATCGTTCCTGGAAAGATTCTTCACGTCCACTGCAAAAATGGGCCCTTCAGAGGTCAATTATTCTTGAACCTTACTGTAATTAGTGTTTGGTGCAAGTGATATCATCGCTTTGGTGTCTTTCTAAACATACGAGAATAAAATTATCTTGCAGCGTGCTGCATTTGTTGAAAATGACAGAGAAATGGAAGTTGCTCATTCAGTTGCAGCTACTGCTGGTGAAACGGAGGTTAGGTTTTGGAAACTTAGTTATTGGCTGATTACTTGGTGAATATGAAATTTATTGTAGTTTTAGTCCAAAGAAAGTAAGTTTTTTTTTTCTTTTTTTTTTCTGACTTCATATTCCAATCTTCTTTGTGGAAGATAATCAGATTATCACTTGCATATGTCGTTCTTCAATCGAATACTGCTGCAAATTTCAAACTATTGAGGCAATAACATAAATAACTTATCGACTTAATACCTTAGGGGCGCGCCTAATAGAAAACATTATAGCAGTCGTTGGGCAGCAAGTAAATTTTTTGGTAAATATGTCCTTAGAGAAGAATTAAGAGCACTCCTCTGGTTTTTGCATTGGATACTATTATGGCATAAATAAATGAGCTTTTTCAAAATGGTCAATACATTATGCATGTTATATAGTAACTATCAACTGAAACTCTTAGTGTTCTAGACTTACAGAATCGTGCATTGGATTCGTATTCTGTTTTTATATCTTTAGAACCATATCAATGATTAAATTTAAGATATTAGCCATGAAAAATGTATAGCATCTTTTAGCGTCGAGCTGTATTTCTTTTCCCACTTAATTTTGTACCCTTAGTTCATGTTGACTCAATGCTTTCATTCTTAAGCTAGTGCAATTGATTCGGTCACTTTGCCAGGTTGATGCCTAGGATCTGATCTAAACTAGTGATTTGTGGCATTTTGTGTTGAACATATGCCTATAGAGAACATCCTAACACATCTGCTTTCTTCCATTGCTGCTATTATAATTCAGTCTCCGGTAGTAGTGACATGTATAATTATGAAACAAGATAAAATGGGGATGTATATATATATTTCTCCATGCCCGGTCCTCATGTTGGAACCAAGACCCATGCAACATTCCTAGGGCTCACATCTAAGTCTCCATGGCCTTACCCTAATGAGAGTAAAGCTGGATAATAATTTTAGTTTTCTCATCGTCTTCTTTTGATGGGTCCTGTTTCCATCTAGAACCGATAGTAGCATATAATAATCAATCATGGTAAATGGTATTTTAATTTCCAGTATGGCTCAAGGAAGCTAGTTGACCAGTGAATTATAGTAACTTTTTTCAAATTTTTAGACATTTTTATCAGATTTCCTATCATCATAAGATGGTATAAAAAACTTGATCGCAATCTTGTCGCTCGATCGGTTTAGTTTTATTAAGTTTATTTTTCAGGAATGGTTGGAAATTTGTGATCTAATCCGTTTCTCTTTACAGGCTTCAGATAATGTCGACACACACTTCATATGCTTCACATGTGTAGATGGTAAGTCTCACTCTCTTCTTCGTGATTGTAATATATACTTCCATGGAATTTCAAATAGGAATAGCTACTCCATTTTTTAATGTGAAGTGATATCTATTGTATGAGGAATAATGAAGCGTAGATGAGCATTTGGGAGTTAATTTATCTTATATGGGTATCATGTTGCATGAAAGAGATTCTGCAAGATTAGTTCTTACTAATAGGTTTTTGAGCTTGAATATGTTTTTTATATTCAGCAACAATGGTAACAAGAAGCTTAGTTTTGTTCTCATTTGAACTGAGGACAGCTGCATGAATAATTTTATCATTCTGTTTTATCACCTGTGAAAGAATTAAATATTCTTGAACAATCTCGCTCTATTTTAACTTTGGTAGCTTTTCCTCTTCTAATGCACTGTACTGGATTTTGTTACTATTGCTTATGTGAGCTTCTTAAGCTCTTCCCAATCATTTAAGACTTCCTTCCCTTAATTTATCCTCGGTTGCTGCCATCTCTGTTTGTTGGTGTATGGTCTCATTTCTAGTTTTATCTATTTTAGTATGACTGCACATCTATCTGAACATTCTCATTTGTGTGACCTTGATATTATGGAGGATTTGTACCTTACCCGTCCAATTTTTTTTGTATTCAATTTTCTGAAGTGCTTTGAGGCTTTCAGATTAGTAATGATTTTTAATTTTTTACAAACCTATCTCATGTTAACTGGTTTTTTTTTTAGCTGTTTGGAAGCCTTTCTCGAGCTTCATTATGATACTGCATTCCTACTTGACTGTCCAAAAGCATATTAACTCGGATATTGATGTGCGCTTGAGATTACTTACCTCTGGGATAAATAAGCAACGAAGGACAATGAATTTCATTTGAAATTATGCTGTCTACAGGAAGCTCTCCTGTTGGCTTCTTGTTACATGTTTGTTTGAAAGAAAGAGAGTGGTGTGGTTAGGATATCCATTGTGGTGGGGGAGCGGGGATAATCGGGAATTTTTCTCCCTGTCTATCTAATGATCTTAGAAAAACATCTCATAATGTATTAATGTTCTATAACAGAAAGTTAACAAAAGTTAGAAGAGAAGACGAAGTGAATGCAAGTTCAATCATGCAGGTGCTACCATGCTCTGGCAATAATTTGATGGCAATACTATTTTGAATATGCCAAGGCCTTGAACAATTAATAAAACAAAGTGCTTCAAGATAAATGTTCCAGTGGAATCTCATCAACTTTAATTAAGTGCCTACTTTTTTTAATTGATATTTGGTTAGCTATATTATTGCCACATCGAATTCCAATACTAATGCATAAATCTTATTAAATTACATGTTTTGAATAAGTAATTTAGCGAGTGTGTTGGTGAGATTAGTATTATAAGAAAGAAAACAAACGCTGAGAGAAGTATAGAGTCAAGGAAAATAATAGGGTGTACAGCGTGTGTACATATAGGATTGAGAAAGAGAGATCTAGCTCCTGTTTGGTACACATTAAAATTTTAATTTTAATTCTTCTACTCATTTTCAACTGCATATTTTTCAATGAAATAATATTTTTATCACTTTAATAACTTTTTATTCTTTTTCAACCACACATTCTTCATTAATCTACTATTCTAGAATACATTCTTCCAAAATAATGTGACTCAAACACACCCCTATAATGGAGGTTTGAAGTTAAAAGTGCTAGGCCTGTGTGAGTTAGGGACAAAGTGACAATAGTCCAGGACTTTTTGAACTTGAAAATTTTATAAAATTTGACAGACATTTTTTGTGTATATATATATATATATATATATATATATATATATATATATATATGGGATGGGGAGTGGAAAAAATGGATGTCAAATGAAGATTAGACTCTCAGATAAGTCACATACAATCAGAAAACTTACATCAAATGGGCCAATTGCTGCCCACCATTTCCCATGTGGCTCTGCTACTGATTTAGCCAGTGTGGCAAAATTTATAAATCGTGTATTAGTAGTCAAACTTCATTTCCACCTACATATTCCAATGGATCCACAAGTACTATCCACTTATCAACCATTCACTTCTATCTATTTTATATATTAAACCATTTCTTCCCAAACGGTGACTTAAAATTTAATGCATTCTCATGTTTAATACATTCAAGCATAGACTTGGGTGGAAGACTTGTCAAACTTGTTTAACCTGAATCTTGGTTTTTTTTTTTTTTTTTCAAGTGAATCTGATGCATGCATATGAGCATCTGAGTCAGTTTGGCATAAATGAATCCACCTTATTTATTGCATGTTTGGCACCTTCTTAATTTATAAAGATAATTGGTCAAACCTACTTCTTATTCATACATTTTGTGAAACCCCACAATTACTACGCACTTACCACCACTCATTTCTATTTTATTTATAATTTAAAATGATTATATCTATTCCCAAACATGCACTTAGTTCTTTATTTAGAGCAATTTACTATCAGGATTCATATATACCATGAACTTGTTATTTACAGGACAACTGTACGAGCTTGATGGAAGGAAGGCAGGGCCAATTTCACATGGTGCATCCTCTCCAAGCACCTTATTACGGGTAATCTTCTTTATCTGCAAGGGTTAGGTGGGAGTGGGTTTAAGTTTTTTATTTTCTTTTCCCTAATTTTTTTGGGTCTTATAAGTTTCTTTTAAATCCGGTTGTTAAAGAAAAATGGAAAATGGCAAGTAAAAGAACATCGAGTAGTGCAACAAAAATGCTGCATCAATATATGCAAGTAAAATCAATCACAATCTGATGTCATGGAATCTTAAGCATTAAAGGAATTCAAGTGACTGACACTTAAGCAGTAGACCATGTTTCTGATGGCTTGAGACATTTGCCCTGCACCTCAGCCCTAGCATTTGAAACCTGCTCCTCAAATTGAGTTTAGGAAAAGTTTTCTTACTTGTAAACAAGCTTCCTTTGGTTGTCTCACTTGTTTACCTAATTATCATTGACAACTATTTTGTAAAAATCTTAGTACTAAGAAGGACGGGTTTAAAAAATATCACCGAATTTTTAGCAAAATCTCATGTTGGTCACCAATATTCATTTTGTTCCAAGGAGGTCTCTGAACTTAAACTTTGTTCCAATTGCATTGCTGAACTTGTGACAATTTGATAATTCCATCCATTTCCTTTTGTTTGATTGATGCAAAAGCTAAACATGCTGACCCACTGGGAAAAATCTAGACCGCCATGTCACATATTCGGCAAGTCTAACTAATATATATGGATGGAATTATCAAATTTTAATAAAAGTAATAAGTTCAGTTCCTACTTGAAACAAAATAAAATTTAATAATCAACATGAAATGGACAAAAAAATTGGCAGAAGTATACACCCTAGCGTACTGTGTTGGATTAAGCGTCAAGAAAACTGTTGCAAAAGCATTTACAACATTGGGCCTTGAGGTGACTCATGTTACTCGGAGTGTTTCCCCCTTGTTCGCGGTTCTTATCTATGGTAACAATTTTCCCAAGTTACTATTTTGTCACTTGGATGTCTATTTGGTAAAATGTAACTTTTTTACAGGATGCGGCCAAAGTTATTCAACAGATAATCCTCAAAAATCCTGAATCAATCAACTTCAATGTAATTTCTTTCTCGAAGAAAACTGAAGCATTCGAATGATGTTCTTGACCACAAGGTGTGGGTAGAAGCTGGATATTTCAGTGCTATTCACAGACTTAAGAGGACATTTCTGCATTTCAGGTTCCTCGTCTTGGCCCTTGTTCATAAATCATAGGCCTAGACATTCTGATGCGATTTGTTGCTTAAATGGCCTTTAGGTTTTTTTTTTTCTTTCCTCTCTTCTACCCTTTGATATGACCTTTATATGGAGGTCAAGAATATGTTAAGAGCTTTACCGTATTCACTTTTCTATTGTCTGAAAGTGATGGTGCACCGAACCAGACATAACTATTGACAATGTTAAATGCCTATCTTTCTTAATTCAGTCTAACGTGCTAAACATAACATGAGTTTGTGAATTTCAGCTGATAATTTTTGCTTTTTTGAAAGTTAATCGAATAATTAATTATTTTGGAGCTTTGGAATTACATCACATTTAACTAATAATACACATTAATGCTCATAACTAGGCTTGGACACATTGCTTCGATCACTGGATGGTCTTGTGATTTTTTTTTTCCCCTTTTTAGTTCGTGTTTATTCTCACTTCATAACTGTTTTCACGAGAAATATATTCTCCTTGTTTGAAGTGCCAATTTAGAAACTTCAGTAAAAAGAAATACTTTTTCCTCTTTTAATTGGGCCTTATTAATTGGACTGGTCCTTGGGTAAAACACTTGTGGAAATTACTCATCTCCCTACTTTTGGAGATCCAAATTCTAAAATCAGATTTCATGTTTTAATTTTAAAAAATAAGATATATTAGATATAGATACAGATTTTTATTATTTAATTAAATATTAATAATAATATTATAAATATTACTTTATATACACCCACCTTCTTACCTCTAATTATCAAACCCTAACTCTCTCATCCCCGTCTCTCTCAAGATCGACGCCGCCGACGCCTCTGTTGCCGGACCGCCACTGTTGCGTCGACGACGTCAACGCCGGACCCGCCCTACCCCACCTTATATCCCTAGTTTTTCAGTTTCAACACAACTCCCTCACCCCCCATCTCTGTCTACCGGTGGCGTAGAAGAGGCTTCTCTCCCGCTGCGCCGCCACCATGCCTACCGGAGGAGAAACCTAGAATTCGTTCCCTCTCATCTAGTCCGTCTCTCACTCATCTCTGTCTCTCTCTAAATCGGTGCTTAGAGCGCCGCCCCCAGCTCGAATTTAAATCGACCCTGGAATCCAGGGCGGCGAGGCCTCGTTGATAGGAATCTTTCAGGAAGAGTTTGGGGAAGTGCTGGAGGGTTACCTGCGCGTCTACATAGGTGAGGAAATGGTCCTCTCCCCTGGATATCAGCAGCCGAAGTCCCTACTGGTCCTCTCCTCGGTACGATGCAGTTTCAGCAAAGGTCCACCTTCAGCCGATTAGTTCTGTGGTTGATTTTTTTTTAGGTTTTGATCGTTGGTGTTTTTTTCGATTTTAATCTGTTATTGTTTTTTTTCGATTTTGATCGTTGGATGTGACAGTGGTGTTGGCGGTGTTGTGCGTTTGATGGTGGTGTAAACGGAGATGGATGTGATGCGATATTGTTGGTGCTGGAGATTGTGACATGGACTGTGACTTGTGACTTGAGCTGTGACGTGGGCTATGAATTTGTGACGTGCGTTGGATTTGGGCTGTGAACTTGTGACATGTGACTTTGGTAGTGGTGGGGCGATTTTGTAGTGGTGATGGATGTCACGGTGAGTTGATGTTGGTGTGGGCGATTATGGCTGTGACCTGAGCTGTGACTTATGACCTGAGCTGTGATCTGAGCTGCGAACTTGTGACCTGGCCTGAATATTTATCAGTGACCATGATTTGAAATCCAAACAACTTTGAACAAATAAAAGATATTATTAAACAACACTAAAGTCTCCTATTTATTTACATGTTCATATTTAATATTCAAACTGCAATTTAACCATCAAATGCGGACAGAGTTTGTGACTTGGACTGTGACCGAACAAAAAAATATAAGACTTATCATGTTATTAATCATTGTAAGCAAATAACAATGCGTTGTGACTTGTGACCTGAGTTGTAACCTGAACTGTGACCACACAACAGGTAAGCCGTGACCATCAATGGTCACCGGAATCGGAGTAGTCGTCGGAACGGTGATCGGAATAGTCACCGAAATTGGAGTCGTCGTCGGAATAGTCGATGGAGCAATCGCCGGAGCCGGAGTAGTCGCCGGAGCGATCCCCGGAATAGTCGCCGGGGTGGTGGAAGTGGTGGAAGTGGTGGTGGGTTATATATATATATATATGTGTGTGTGTGTGTGTGTGTGTGTGTTAAAATATCTGATTTTTGAAATGTAAAAGTTGTCTTGATATTTTTGAAATAGGGTAAGTAAAAGTAGGAGAAATGAATTTTTCCCAAAACACTTTCATATGTGGTGGAGCCCAATGGGCGCTTGTCTCTAAGCTAAGCACCCCACACCAATTAATAGAATTATAGGTGGTTATATTCACACTACATTTTTTTTATATTTATACGAATCATTTTAATTAAATTGAAGGTCATTAACCTTTATTCATTATCATATTTATATTCTCAGCTTTTTTCTTCTTTACATTCTTATTTTTAACATTTCATTAATCAGAAAATCTTGTCCTCAATTATGATTTTCGCTTAAAAATATTGTTAATGTGCTTTAAAGTGAGGGTCAAATATTTAATCTTATTTTTGCAATATTATTGTTTTTGCCTATTCGAAAATATAATAAACAAACGAGTCTTTTTTTTTTTTTTTACTCTATTTTAAAGAAAATTTTGGAGAGAAATCATAACATGAATAATTTTTGTTATTGAGAACAAAAATGCAATGAGAAAAATATTGAGACATAAATGTGATAAGTGTGCAAAGGTTATGAACCTTCCATATTATTAAAGAAAAATGCTAGATGTACATCAAAAAGTGTACATTAAGATCTACATTCCCTCACATAGAGGGGTCCACTCGAATATTTTATTCGAGTGGGCCCTCTACCCGTGTGAGGGGGGTGTACACCGTGATGTACACCCTGATGTACCGCTAGTATGACTCATTATTAAAATGTAGTCTGGGCACTACAAGCAGCACTGCCTTTAGCATTCTTTCTTCACGCCTTAACTCAGAATAGACGTCTCTTATGGATGGAAGAGGTGGTTTGGCCAGAATTCGACCCTTCACTTTCCAATTTTAGAATTCAAACCAGTCAAAAATTTAAAGCTTTCCTTCTCCACAGCTTTCTGGTAATAAGCACAATCCTCAACACACTTCAACTCATATTCTTAAGAGCAAATTAAGGTCTTGCCACAAACTTTCACGACTTTTTATTTAATATTTTGTGACATTATCTCCCATTGCTTAGCTTCACTCACTGAGTTTTAAGTGGATTTCATAGACTTGGGGCTGAATTCTCCAAGCCCGAGTACATCTCAGAAACTCTGCTCTACAATTGCTTTGTAGTAGGTTGGCAGCATATAATTTGGCTTATGAAAGGATCCATTAGTTCACAAGCCAGGATATTACCGTGGAACTTAATGGCTCGAGTTTTCTATGTTTTCACATAGAAAACAAGAATAAACTAAACCAAAATTTAACAAAGATAACATTAATCCACCAATCAAAAAGTGCAGACTTTGTTCCTGGCCAACAATAATCAATCGAAACGAGATTTGGTGCCCCCATGAAGTTGTCCCTTCGCTAAATCGAAACGAGATTTGGTGCCCCAAGAAGCTGTCCCTTCGCTAAAATGTTGACATTGTGTAAACAACTTAGCTTTTTGTAGAGATTGAATAGCACCAATTAGCCAACTAATACATACAATCAACAAAATAAATGTGCAAGAAACTGAAAAATTGTAAAGAACACGAGAGATTTTCTCCCTAAGACGAGGTTCGGAATAAATCCTAATATCATTTTAGGCTTCCGCCAACCGGAAGAAATTACTCTATAAAACCAAGGATCAAAGCCTGTTCATCATTTCAACCGGCACTCAAAAATGAATCACACAAGAATCATCACAACATTTTCGAACGTTCTTGAATCACACAAATGAATCCACACAAGGATACACAATAGGCTCACTACAAATCACTCAAGAATTGTACATCCACTATATTATCAAAGATTACAAGAGATTTTGATATAGAGTGCTTAAACAATCGAACGACACAGTGAGAGAACATAGAGATCGAGAGAGAAGTCTGAGAAAGTGAGAGAAGAATTATTTCCCCAAAATGAGCCAACCCTAGAGTTATAAGACCAGACACGTAATAGAGGCCTCCAAGTAATAAAGTGTCCAGCCCAACAGTCCAAATATGCAGCCCGTTTCTTTTAGTAAGACCCAACATCATTGTGCCATATTCTCTACAATCTCCACCTTGGTACAATGATCTCAGTTTCATCTAAAGTGATTTCTCCATTTTGGCATCATTTGCTCATATTGCCTGATACATAAATCAGCAAGTATTAATATTCAATAGCTTTAAACAGTCCAAAAACTTATTTAAATGCAGCACTTTAGTTCCAACATCAACATGATTAAAATGAGTAGAGATTTTCTCAAGTTTCACAACACCTTGTGAGATAACATCTCTAATGAAATGAAATTTCACATCCACATTTTTAGATCTGTTATGCAAAACATGATTTCTACTTAAATATATGGCGGATTGGCTATCAGAAAATAAAACAGCATATTTCACAAAGTCAAATTCATTTAAAAGTCCATTCACCCAAATACCTTATTTTATAGAATTAGTTGCAGCAATATATTCAGCCTCAGTTGAAGATAATGCAACAACATTTTGTAATTGAGATTTTCAATTAATGCATGAATTACACAAAGTATACACATAAGTAGAAGTAGACTTCATATTATCCCTATCGTCTGCATAGTTAGAATCAGTGTAACCCCTCAAGATAACACCATCAGATTGATTCTTGTAATGAATCCCCAAGTCACAAGTTCCCTTAAGTATCTAAGAAGCCACTTCATAACTTTCCAATATGTTTCACCAGGATTTGACATAAATCTACTTAACACACTTATAGAGAAAGCCAAATCAGGTCTAGACAAACCATTAGATATATAACAGACCCAACTACATTAGAATAATGCACTCTTGCCATTCTTTTGAACTCAGTTTCAAATTTGGGATATTGATCACTTGAAAGTTTAAAGTGATTTGCAAAAGGTAAACTCACACTTTTAGCATCACTCATAGAAAATTTTTCCAACAATTTCAAAACATAGAATTTTTGACTTAGACTAAGTATGGCTTCCCTTCTATTCCTTTTAATTTCGATACCCAAATTTTTTCGAACATGACCTAAGTCCATTTCAAATTTAGATTTCAATTTGTTTTTAATTAACTTTATTTATTTTATGTCATGACTAGCTAAAATCATGTCATCAACATAAAGAATAAGCTAGAGTGAATTTTCACCACCATTACCTTTGCAATAAAGACATGTATCAAAATTACTTCTTTTAAAACCAAGTTCAAGTACAAATGTATCAAATCTCTTGTATCATTTTCTTGGAGCTTGTTTTAAATTATATAAGGATTTCTTAAGAAGTTATACAAGGTCGGAATTTTTATTCATTTCAAAACCTTTTGATTGTTCCATGTAAATAGTTTCATTAAAATCTCTATTTAAAAAGGCAGTTTTGCATCCAACTGATCTAATTCCCAATTAAACTGAGCTGCTAAGGCTAGAATTACTTTAACAGTTGTAAATTTTACAACTGGAGAAAAGATTTCATTAAAATTTATTCCCTCCTTTTGGGTGAAGCCCTTAGCCACTAGTCTAGCTTTGTATTTAATGTCATTCTCACTTTGTTCTCCCCTTTTTATCTTAAAAATCTATTTACAATCCACAACCACTTTCCCTTTAGGTCTACTAGTCAACACCCATGTTTTATTCTTTTTAAGAGTTTCCATCTCATCTTGCATTGCTTCAAGCCAATGCTTGGAATCTTTGCTACTCATAGCTTCATCATATGAAACATGTTCACTCTCAATAAAATCTTGAACAGTAAGCAAAGACACTTCATTATCAAACCTCACCGGTGGTCTAATTTGTCTTCTTTGCCTATCTCGAGCTAGTTGATAATCACCTAAAATTTGATTTGTCTCTAAATCATTATTAGAATGTTCAATCTTATCATTCCTACGTGATTCAACATTAACATCAACCTCAACAATTTGAATATTAGGTGATCGATTATCATCCTCAATTTGCTCCACCTCAATTTTAGTCTCTCTCTATGCTATCAGTCTGATTTAAAGGTCCAGAACTACTATCATTTTTCAAATAAGGTAGATCATCTTCATTGAACACTACATTTCTACTTATTATGATCTTATACCCTGTGGTTTCTCTCACCCATAATCTATACCCTTTTACTCCTTCACCATAACCCAAGAAGGCACACTTAAGAGCCCCATGATATAATTTCCCTTCATATTGATGTGTAAAGGCTGTACACCCAAACACTCTTAAATTGCTAAAGTCAACAGGTCTACCATTCCACACTTCTTCAGGGGTC
Organism: Fraxinus excelsior; assembly: GCA_019097785.1. Taxonomy (NCBI): domain Eukaryota; kingdom Viridiplantae; phylum Streptophyta; class Magnoliopsida; order Lamiales; family Oleaceae; genus Fraxinus; species Fraxinus excelsior. The sequence continues at coordinate 27,894,956 of CM032635.1, read as the reverse complement.
TTAAAATGTATAGCACTAATAGGACTTCTATTAAGATAACTAGCAATTTTTGTAGTTTCTCCTTAAAATAGTTTGGGAAGACTAGAACTTAAAAGCATGCATCTAAATTTTTCAAGTAAAGTTCTATTTATTCTTTCAGCCAAACCATTTTGTTGTGGAGTGTGTATAATAGCTCTGTGTCTCAATATACCATGTAATTTACACAAATCATCAAATTCATAATTGCAAAATTCAAGTCTATTATCAGTTTTTAATACTTTTACCCTTTTATCAATTTGATTTTCAATCAAAGTCATCTAATCTTTAAAAGCAGTAAATGTATTAGATTTATATTTCAATATAAACAACCAATTCTTTCTAGAAAAATCATCAAAGATTAACAGAGAATATTTAAAACTAGTATGAGTAGGCACATTAGCTAGTCCCCAAAGATCAGCATGCAAGTATTCATTAATAGACACAAATTTATGCATTCCAGGCAAAAATGGTAATCTATTATGCTTTCTTAGGATGCAATAATCACAAAAACTGAGTTTCTCAATATTATCTTTTCCAAAGGCACCTTGTTTTTTCAAAATATGCAACCCTTTATCACTAATATGGCCAAATCTCTTGTGTTATATTTGTGACTTATCATTAGAAATAGAAAGTGCTGTCGAAGTGGAGTAAAAAATGTTTTGAGTTTGCAAAATGTAAAGTCTATGTCTCTTGGGAGCTTTCACAATCAAGTGTGAGTTTCTCAAGATTTTAATGTATCCCGCATTGATCATAATGTAATAGTTTGGGTCATCTAATACACTTAAAGAAATCAAATTTCTTTGAAGGTCAGGAACATATCTAGTCTTTTCTAAGACAAACACATTATTATCATTTAATCTTAAAGTGATGGTTCCTATGCCCTTAACTTGACATGCCATATGATTACCCATTAAAACTTGATTACCATTTACATTTTCAAAATCACCAAATTCCTCTTTATTAGGACACATGTGATATGTACAACCTGAGTAAATAATCCAGTCTTGGCTAGGTTGATGGGCAACGACAACATAGACTTCATCTATATTAGTTTCATTATTACAGGCTAAAGCTGCATCCTCATCCATTTTAGACTTATTCCTATTATTACTAAGCCTTTTAGGACAATCCTTGATAAAATGACATTCCTCTTGACAGTAAAAATATTTTTTACCTTTGATTTTCATTTTATCTTTTTGATTTTCCTTTTTCTTGTGTCCAAATTTCTTATTGACATTATTGTTTTTATGATTAAACTTAGACTTAGCTATCAAACTCAGACCACTAGGAGACTCTTTTTGATCAGATTTTAACTCTAACTTTTTAGTTCTTAGAGTATTAATGATAACCTCAGTAGTTAGAGTGTCTCTACCATATTCAATAGCACTTTTAACATCTTTATACTTATCACCTATTGAATTTAGTAGAACCACTGCCAATTGTCCACTTGAGAGTTTCTCATCACCGTTGGCTATGTCGTGGGTTAATCGGTTGTATCTATCAATATTAGTATTAAGGTCAAGAGACGGATCAAGTTTAAAACCAAAAAATTGTTTTAGGAGATAAACCTTATTTGACATAGCTTTATTCAAATAAGTTTTCTCCAATTTTTTCCACATTTTAGCAGCAGTTTTTGTCTCTCCTATTTCTCTAAGCACATTATCAGATAAATGCAGAAAAATCGAACTCTATTCAATTTCATCTTGTTTAGTAACTTTACTAGAGTCCATATTAGTAGACTATGACTCATCAATGACTTTTGCACACTTTTGTTGAAGTAAAAGTCCTTTTATTTTCTGGCGCTAGAAACTAAAATCTCATTTGCCATTAAAAACTTCCAATTCAAATTTAGAAAAAGTCATAATGAAAAAATTTGAATGAATGGCTAATGAATGCATGCCAGACAGAGCATACCAGGAGTATACATAGTAAGTGATAATTCAAATGTCAGCACTCCAAAGACAATAACATGAATTATACAACCAGCAGAATGTATATTCTCAACTCGATGATTTACAGATTTAGTTTCAGACAAGAACTCAACAATTCATATAACAACTTACAAGATATTCCACAAATGATCAAAGTTGCAATATACAGTATTGAAAAACATATACATAATTTTTGAATCAAGGTTCTTGACTCGAAAAACAACCCTCAAATTTTAGACATCTCGGAGGTTTCTGGACAAAGGAATTGCCAAGCAGAGTCTTAAACCCAGGTTTCAAAAAACGTATTTCAGATTCACAATAATAATATAAGCAACAAATCAGTGCACTTAGATAAAAACCGGAACGAAATCACCAAAGGTCCTATGTTATGGTTTCAAGAAACTAAATCACCATACGAATCAAATGAAAAACCAGGTTACTGTCTGCCCAAATTGAGATCCCAAGAGTCACGGTCTGCACCTCTGATACCACTGTAGAGATTGAATAACACTAATTAGGCTACTAATACATACAATCAACAAAATAAATGTGCAAAAAACTAAAAATTTGTAAATAAAACGAGAGATTTTCGCCCTAAGGCAAGAGGTTCATAATAAATCATAATCCCCTTTTATGCTTCCGCCACCCTGAAGAAATCACTCTATAAAACCAAGGATCAAAGCCCATTCATCATTACAATCTGCACTCAGAAATGAATCACGCAAGATTCATCACAACAATTTCGAACGCTATTGAATCTCACAAAGGAATCCACACAAGGATACACAATAGACTCACTACAAATCACTCAAGAATTGTACATCCACTATACTATCAAAGATTACAAGAGATTTTGATATAAAATGCTTAAACAACCGAACGACACAGTGAGAGAACAGAGAGATCGAGAGAGAAGTATGAGAAAGTGAGAGAAGAATTATTTCCCCAAAATGAGCCAATCATAGAGTTATAAGACCAGACACGTAATAGAGGCCTCCAAGTAATAAAGTGTCCAACCCAACAGTCCAAATATGCAGCCCATTTCTTTTAGTAAGACCCAACATCATTGTGCCATATTCTCTACACTTTTTAACATGGCAAATAGTTAGAGTTTTCTATCAAGATTCAAGACTTAAAACGCAAGCCTAAAATGATCTTCCAATCATACGGATGCATAGACACGTGTGTTCAACACATGTCAAACATTTATGTTAAGGGATAAAATATCATATCGAATAACTTATAAGTGTTTGAACCGCTCCTCCTAAAAAAGCTGACTTATTATGGTATTAGAGTTCATTAAGCTCTAACGAGTAATTCGATCTGATTAAGACTAAAAAACGAATACACAAATTTCAAGATTAATATGCTCAAACGAGTCACTATCTTGTAGGGGTATGTTAAAAGATAAAATTTCACATCGAATAAAGATGAAAAATATAGGCTAATTTACAATGATTTTGGTCATTGTGGAAATTACAATATACCAAAGTTTTACACTTTCAAAATTAAGATTTACTAGTTTTCTTTTAAAAAATCAGATGATAAATGATATTTTAAATATTAATAATTATATTACAAAATATTTAATTCTTCCCAACCACTTGATACCCAACCACCCACACAAAACTCTAATTATTTTCATCCTCTTTATTATCTCTCTTTTTACTCTATTCCACTAGAAGTAGTCACTAGAAGCCATTTTCGGAGAGCACTGCCTATGACATCACCGTGCGATATGTTGTTGCATGATCACCATCTGTTTCTATGCGTTCTTCCTTCTTACTCCATCCCAGATCTATTTTTTTTCTCGATTTTGGTGGCCTATTGGTTTTTTTGTGCGGTTCGATTGTGGTGTGATGTGGGTGTTGTGGATGTGTTGTGCTGTGGGTGGTGGTGTGTGGTGCGAGATGGTGGCGGTGGTATGCATTAGGGAGAGTGTGTCCATTTATTTGGATGGTCATGGTGGCGCAGGTAATGGTGTTTGACAGTGGTGGAGATCTAGTCGAGGTGTTCGACAATTGTAAAGATGGTGTAGATGTTGGGTGCAATCGATTGTGGTCGACGGTGGTGGGGTGTACATGGTGGTGGTTGTGGTTGTGGTCATGGTGGTGGTTGTGGTTGTGGTCATGGTGGTGTCTTTGACGATAATGAATTTGAGGAGGTGGTGGGTACAGGCGGCGGCGGTGGTTGATATATGTAGCCGTTGTGGTGGTATTTAGGGGTTGTGTTGGCGTCATCGTTGTAGTGGTGTTGGCGATGGTACGACTAGAGGCAGTAGAGAGATGGTAGTGGCAACAAATTGTTTTGTTGATTGTGACCAATAAATTGGTTGATGTGTGACCAATAAACAATATGTGACCAATGAAATAGATAAATTGTGATCAATAAATAATATGTGATCTAAAAATTTATTAAGCTGTGACCAATAATTTGATAATGTGTGACCTAACAATAATTTGTGACCAAAAGAAAATATGTGACCAATTTATTTATTTAATTTGTGATTGAGAAATAAATTGCGCCCTATAAAATTTGTTTGTGATTGAAACATCTGTAATTGTGACTAATACATAACTGTGACCATAAATTATTTTTTTAATAAAAAAGGGACATAAAATGTCATCAATATATTGATTAAATTACTTAAAACTTTTCATTTATATAGTATCTTTAGTTTTATATTTATTATTCATTTTTCTTGTTGAAAATTTGTAAATAAGAGTATTTATTTTTTATACAATAATATCTTTACTACCTTTTAAAAAATAAAAATGACAATGATAGAGTGCTTAGGAAATGTTAGTATTCAACATTACATAACATGACATAATATGTATCAGATATGAATATGACACCCTAGTTAAAGTGTGTGTGCACCATATTATACCAAAAACTAAGACTAAATGTTCGTGCCTAGACTAAAGACTAGGCCTATGTTCGGATTCAATTTATAACTTGATTCATAAATTATGTAAAAGTCAAATACTTTTATAGTAGTTTTTTTAATTTTTTTTTTCTCATGCTGCTTTAACTTTGCTTTTTTTGTTTCAATTAACTCATGCCCTAAAGGGATCGTGAACATTTTGCCGTTGTCCCTTTAAAATTATGAAAAAGTCTACTTGTACATCAAATTTTGTACATCGAGGTGTACACCCCCCTCACATGAGGGGTGGGACCCACTGCATAAAATATTTTTTTATTTAAGCGGGTCCCATCCCCATGTGAGGGGGGTGTACACCTTGATGTACACTCTAATGTACCGGTAGCAAAACCGTAAAATTATATTCATAATTTACTTTTTTTTTCTCACTTATAAGGAAAGTTTTAAACAGTAAATTCTAAAAAGGTAAAATTTATTAGCAAATTTTTGTATTATAAGTTTGGGAGGTAAGCGTGGGAGAATTGAAGAGTCTAAGAAAGGAAAAACCACCGGTGTAAGAAAGAACCACCCAAACCCGTTTCATTCCACTACTTTGAACCACCGGTGGCGCCACCACTCCCACCCGCCATCTTCTGCTTCTTAGGCAACACATTTTCCGATGACCCTGAAGACAAAGAACGACTAGGCGAGGACGATGATCTTTTTGATGTGATCTTAGCTGGCTCCGGCTCTCCAGAATTTATCCTAAGAGGAAAATTCAGCAATGCACGCGAGCCGCGTATACGATACGCCGCCCGGTCGTAGGCTAATGCAGCATCCTCCGCCGTCTCATATGTCCCGAGCCACACACGGGCGCCGTTCTTTGCAGGGTCCCTTATCTCTGCAGCAAACTTCCCCCACGGTCGCTGTCGGACCCCTCTGTAGTGCTTCCCCCTAGGTGGCGGTGCCACTTGCTCAATATCCACTTCCAACGCCCTTTCTGGCGGCGCCACTGTCGGAAAATTTAAATTGTCAGACATTTCGTTGATATCAGGCTCGCCCTTTACAATCACACTACTGGCGGCGTCGGAGTTAGGCGGCGGCAGCCACTCTAACGGAAATGGGAATCGAGAATCATCGAGCAAATGACTTGTTATCGATTCAAGAAGGGCAAGATCCTCAGCATAATCACTATTTTCAGACATTATCTTTTTGTACTATAATTTCAAACAAAAAACCTTAAATCTTTTCAAAATTGAATACAATTTTGTTCTGGATTATCAATGTTTACGGAGAATAAAAGCCGTACACGGGTTATATATATATATATAGGTTCATTTTGACACAAGGTTCATGCACATAGTTTTATGAATAATTCATACAAGTTGGATTTTGTTAGTATGTTCTTAATTTCTTGGAAGGTTCTTAAATTCTATAAAAGAAAAGTAAAGTGTTAACGTGCAGAATTTCATCACATATTCAATTGGGATAAGAGGAGTCAAGGCGTCGAACTTGACCGCTTTGAAGAGTAATACATATATATATACTTTTTGTCTTTTCAATATAAGATTTTAGAATACATGTATAGATAGAGTATTACAAATATTTCGATGTCAGCTTTTACAATTCAGTAGCGTATAGAAGTTAAAGAGTATGTCGATCTTTTCAAAAGTAATCGGACATGAAAAAGTAAAAATACATTACGCTATTATAAAATTCAACATAACCATATTGAAATTTAATATACCTATCCAAAATCAATAATGCCATTCAATATATTTAAATAAAACAACTATTTGTTTCACAATAAAACGACAACCATAGATCGACTTTTCGTATTTTCTTGTTCCAATTAATAGTCATGTTTCTTTATTGAGAATGTTTTGTCTTGTTCGCTTACTAATATACATTTATTTAATTTGCCTAGTTGTAACTAATGTGAGAATGGAAAATTAAGTCATTCAACTTTTTAACTGCTTCCAACAATAATTTACTGTTAGTTGATAATTAAATGAAGGTAAATTAGAAAAGTTTTTAGCAAAAATTATTTTTTCAATAACATTTCTTAATCCTTGTGAAAAATAAAACCAACCTATATAAATAGTATGTGATTGGGCTTTCGTAGTAGGATATGAAGGATGTTTGAGCTATTTAATACTAATAACTAATGAAATAAGAAGTAAATCTGTAAAATTAAAGCCTTATTTTGGGGTAATTAGCACAAAACGTTCCTACCTTTAGGGTTGATTTTGGAAACCGTCCCTACCTTTCATTTCTTGGCACAAAACGTCCATACCTTACACTTTTGTAGCGCTCAACATCCTTTTCACATGTTTTTGACGATTTTACCCCTCATTCAAATGAAATAAAAAGAAAAGAAAAGAAAAGAAAAGAAAAACTAAAGAATTAATTGCAACTATAACCCCAAATTTTTAAAACCTACTTTTTAGTCACTCTCTTTCCCTTCTCCTACACCTCCATCTGCTTCCTCCACGCACCCACCCACCCCTCGGCCGCCGCCGTCGCCAATTGAACCTGATTTTGATCTGAAATTGTCAACCAATCCTTTGAAACCTCCATAAATCTCCATCCACGTTGATTAATATGCCCCAGCCCAAAAAGTCACCCAAGATTGCAGAAAAGGATTTTCCCCTTTTGGAAAATTATCAAACCTCGTTTTGAGCATATATTCAACATTAACAGGATTTGTAGTAATAGTATTATCAAGAACATGAATATGAATTGTCCGAGTAGGAGATTTTTTTAGAAGATAAGTATACCAATTACACAGATTATCAAACTAGTTTTTCCAGCTTGATTTCATGTAAGATCGACAAATTTCACACTTGCACCAAACCCTCAGTCTTGCAAAGTAGAGGATCTGCACACTACAGACCGAAAAAAAAACCCCAAAAACTTCAGACTCCATGGAGGATAAGATAAGATAAAAAGATGAAGAACTAAAGAAAATATCAAACACCGATGGATGATAAAGAGACGAAATGAAAACTTTATTGATATTAAAAAGAGTGCACGTTCACACATAGAAACATTTATGCATATATAACAGCATTATCATATAAATCAGTGGCTGTTTGAATAATGTTTGGGTGGGATGTATTGAGGATGATATGCCGTTGGTGGAGGATGAACAATTTAGGCTGGAGGGGAGTTGGGAGAAGAGAGATGGTGCTGGGGAAATGGAATTGGATAAGTCTGGCCCTCCAAATCCTTTTGGCTATGGTGACAAGAAAGTTTGGCCCAAAATATTTTCTGATTTTCTGGAGGTTCAATTGGTGGTGACGGCGGCGAGATGGAGGAGGCAGAGGGAGGTGAAGGAGAAGGGAGAGACAGTGATTGAAAAGTAGGTTTTAAAAATTTGGGGTTATAGTTACAATTATTTTTTTAGTTTTTCTTTTCTTTTCTTTTTGTTTCTTTTGAATGGGGGGTAAAATCGTCAAAAACATGTGAAAAGGACGTTGAGCGCTACAAAAGTGAAAGGTAGGGATGTTTTGTGCCAAAAAATGAAAGTTAGGGATGGTTTCCGAAATCAACCTCAAAGGTAGGGATGTTTTGTGCTAATTACCCCCTTATTTTGGTAGCATATTGATTTATATGGAGTATCAATCATCGCCAACTAATCATCGATAAAACTTCTTTGAGAATGTAACAATGCATGAACGTAGAGTGAAGGCCAAAAACATAACAATATTAGGTAAACGTTCCATTTGGTTGATGTTCACGAAAATATTTGTTCGTTTTGAAACACCGCAAGTGTACGGTTTGTAACAAATAATAGAGTGAATTTGAGAATTCCGAATATCGTTTCCACATGAATTGAATTAGTTTAATTTCAATTACCTAAAACAATTCTATGAGATTTACGATGATTGTCAAGATTTGTAACTAAACTATAATTATGTGTGCAATTTAAACTAAATTCAATAACTAAATGCAAATAGATGATCGAATGCAAATTGATTTTTTCTTATGAATAACAAAAGAGCACGATGATCACAAATCCCCATGCAATGCTCACTTTTGAATTTAGTTCTACAATATTGGCAACATGCTTGATAATTTGAGGAATTAATGATCATAACCTATCCAACAATTTCTCTCGAGAATTGTTGGACCTATTCATGTAAACCACCCGACAATATCTCTATGACGAATGTAAATTCACAAGAATGTATGTAGTTTTATGATTACTTAGAGATTCATGCAAAACATAAAGGTATATTTCTATCTCTATCGAACCTTGCGATGATTAATATCTTGTCAAATCTATTTCCCTTCTTGCGAATGCATGAAATAAATCACTAGACTCACACAATCACATGCATAATAATTGTGGAAACATTAAGTGAATATAAATCATTAAAAACTCAAGAACATGTTTCAATTGTCAAATACTGCGAAACTAGAAATCAAAGATTACATAGCATGGTTCATTGCTTTCCTAGCATTATTAAACCTAGCCTAACATGATGAAAAGAAAATAAATATAGAAATAATTTGTAAACGTCATCACCTAGTTAATTATTGGATTGAATCTTCAAATTGTTCTTCTTGTTTTTGTCTTCTTTCTTACTTCCAGGACCCTCTCCAATTGATAAAATTCCGTCCTCCCTCGTCCTGGGATGTTTTTAGGGTTAAACACGCGTCCCAAGATTTGTTTCCATAGGTAGTTGACTCTAGAAATGAAACTAGAAAATTCACACTAAAAACCAACCATGAGGCCCGCAGGGCTTGTTGCAGCTTGTGTGACCGCATGGAGATTTCTACCATGCGGCCGCATGGTAGAGACTAATCTCTATAGGGATGTCAATGAGCCGAGCCGGCTCGGTTTTTTTTTTTTTTTGTTGTGGCACCTTATAGGCTTATGTCGGATAACATGTTAAATTTATAAATGAGTAACTATCCATTATAACAAAGTAAGAAATCTTTTTAATGATCGATTTAAATTTTCTTACAAATTTTAATAACAATTAATGAAATTAGCTCAATTTTTAAATGTAATTAAGTATTATATATCACTAATAATTTCACTTAATATAGAATAATAAACATTAGTGTAAATGAGAAAATGTCTACTTTAAATATTTAGGTACTTAGAGTTTTAGAGAAATGAAAACAGTAATAAACTAATAATACAATAAATATTAAACAAACAAATATTACCAATTTTTCAAAATAATCTATGTGATACATTATGAGATAAATTTGTCACTTATAATTAGTTTATTAGTTTCATGATGAGTGAAATAAGTTAGCAAATTTTGATTTTTTTTTGCGGGCCGACCCGAGCCACACGGGCCGGCCCGGCTCGGGCTTTTTCCCAGCCGGGCCCGAGCCGTGCGAGCCGCCGAGCTTTTTTGTCATCCCTAAATCTCTATGTGTGTCGTTTGAGTCCTTAAACTTTATTTTTTTCTTATTTTGACCTCTTTTCTTCATTTTCCTTCTTCCAACCTCCATTGCACTCATCAAATTAGGGCTTAGTTCATTTACAATATCAATTTGTGCTTCGGGTCATCTTTTAATTATTTACACTTTGGTCCCGAACTTTCGTTTTCCTCCATTTTGGTTATTTTTTCGTATCTTTTCACTTGAGTTTCGCCACATCCATCAATATAGCACTACAAAATGGAATTAAATAGAATTAAGCTATATTCAAACACTTGTGTCAACAATTAGTCATGTTATGTAACAAAATAAGTGTTGAAAAATGCACTTATCAGTTGAGGACAAGTATGCCTCAAATGAGGACATTCCACTCGATCAAGGATAAGCATGCCTTGATCGAGGACCTTCTGATCAACTAAGCATTAAAGTATGTGCAATGATCATGTGCATCCCATTTAATTAACTTGGCATAAAAAAAAAAAAAATTCGATCAGACCAATCAAACCGAACCGACGGATCAATTTGACAAAGGTAGTTGGTTTGATTTGTTTTTTTGTTTTTAAACAAAACAACGGTGGATCAATTCAGTCATAGTTTAAAGTATCAAATCGCTAGTTAACCGAAATCAACCCAACCCACTTACATGCTTACCATTTTTTTTAAAGAAAAATAAAAGAAAAGCCCTACTTTTATAATTATATTTCAATTCTCTCCAATCTATGATATTGCCAATAAATAATAGCACTAGGAATTTCCTATACAAGCTAATTATTTTAACTTAGTCTTTTTCTATTCAAGCAACAAAATTCTTAAGTTTTTTGTTGATCTGTTTCTATTAACCTGATTTTATTCTTTAGTCAATAATTCTTGTAATATAAAATTATTTAATTGTTTTAGTTTTTGTAATTTAAGTGGGCCCAAAACCCAAACAATTTTTTTAAAAAAATTCAATTTGGAATAAAAGTTCAAACCACGAACCGAACCAAATCGATTTGGTTTGGGTTGGTTTGGTTTAGAAGTTAGAGTGAGTTGATTTGGTTTGGGTTGAAGTACACCCAAACCAACTAATTTGACTTTAGTTTCGGGTTGGAGTCGAAATTGACCCAAATCAAACCGCTTAGAGGCCTACATTTAATCGTGATCTATCTAGTACATCATAGTCTACGTAGTACATGGCGGTCTATCTAATACACATTATATATGCTAATCACTAATGGTGGGAATCCCTCACTTTGATAAGTGTGAGCCCATGTCCATGACAATCAAGTGGATGGATTACTTGGCCGGTTGATTGGGGCTTGGCACCTTGCTACACTTATAGATATTATGAATAGGAGTTCTTATGGAAAATGTTGAAAGTTTGGTGTCCGTTTGATTTCGTTTTTCATGAAAATTGTCTATTAAAGTGATTTTTTTTACCATTGGATCTAGAATTTGTTTAACTTAGCAAAAAAAAAATTATCATATTGAATACCATGCATTTGACTTTGTTTTGCATGGAAATTGTCAACAAAAGTGATAAATCTTTTTACCATTGTGTTTAGAATTTTTCTCAATTGCCAAAAAATAAAAAAACCTGAAAAATCAATTACCACAAAAACCAAAGGAAAACCAGTTCCATGAAAAATGGGGAAAACTGGCGCGTGAGGGGAGAACTAAGAACATGAATTCCATAGAAACTTTCTGTCATCAAACACACAAAAAGTTGGAAAATGGAAACCATGGAAAACAACATGTATCAAACAGGGCATTAGTGTATCCATATTAACATATATATTGTTTCTTTGCATTATATTCAAATATTTCCGTACTTGGAGATAAAGTAAAATTTTTCCTCATTTCTATATAGTAAAAATTTATTTATACATTGTTCGATATTCTTTATTTAATTTTTACCATTATGTTTATGGGAAGTACTAATATCCTTTTCTTAATATTCTTGTGTTCAATTAGGAAAACAAACTAAAGAATATTTTCTTGTTCGAGAATGAATAATCGACCCTATATCTATCCCTTCGAGCTTAGTTTATGGACACAAGTCGAGCTTATTTCTCTAAACCAACTAGAACCATTACCACCCTAATGTTTGATCTATCATTGGAATGGTCTTGCTGCCTATTTGTATAAAACTAGACAAGACTAAACAATAATTCGTAAGCGGTCGAATTTGTGAAAGGTCATGTCTAATCTGAACTTTGTATTATTGATCATATAACACTTTCTGAGATGTAGAAAACAAATTAAATCCAATTAAAATGAATTTTCACTCCACAACTTTTAATTGCAACATACTAAAAATTAAATAAAATGGTCATAATTTGTTTTCACCACGGGAGAATCACCTATATATATATATATATATATATATATATATATATATATATTATATATATATATATATATATATATATATATATATATATATATATATATATATATATTGTTTTTGAACAATGATTATCAAGAAAACCAACCCGACCCACTTGATCTCAAATCTTTAATTTGCATTTTTCAAAAAATAAAAAATAAAAAATTAGGGCTATAGTTGCAAGTAATTCTTTATTTTTTCTTCTTTTCCTTTTGTTTTATTAAAGAGTATGGTATATTTTTCATTTCACAAGGCTTTATTGAGAAAATAGAAGAAAATGTCGTATTCAGCAAAGAAAATGTATTATACGGGAGTTTTCTATGAAAATGAAAGGATAGAAGGGTATTCCACAACAGAGGCAAATGATAGGAGCGTTTTGTGCCAATTGCCTCATGACTTTAAACTAGACGATTTTTATTTTATTTTTTTTTGCAAAATTATTTAATAACTCATGCTTGATAGAATTCACTAATTGAGGTTGGATCTCGACATGAAAATAAGAACGTGATTCTTATTTCGATTTGTGGAGTAATCCACATACATTTAGTAGGAGTGACAGAATATCAAGATCTTGTACTTGATTTCATTTCTTAACAAATCAAGAGAGCTACAGTGAGGAAAGTATCCAATCGCTTCTGATTTTGATTAGCTGTGGTTTTAAATTAATTTATCGGTCGCCCTCGTCATGTACATAAGTTCTTTAGAATTTCACGTATCATTTTTTGTGAATTAGCATCTCGAGGTCTTTAGATGAGCATAAAAAATATTTTCCATAGCAATCAAAAGAGTTAGATCCCCCGCTAGTCTAATTACCGACTAAATCCATTTATCTCATATTCATATTATGTTATGAATTAGGCTTGCCGAGGTACCCACCATTTTTTTTTTTTTTGTATAAGTAAATTCTTAATTTACAGTTCCAATATATTATTTTCATATTAAGATTTTTTTTTTTTAAAATATGTAAGATTTTTTACTTGTAACTTTATGACCTTTTTATAATATGTTCCATTTCCCTGCATAAAAAATTCAAAAACGAACGAACAATTAGAATTACGTTTTGACTGAATTCTCTCTGTTCAACCATCGGATGCAGAGACTTGAATCTTTGACCACTGAATTTTGACCAAAGGCACTTTACATTTTGACTTCGGGAATTTGTCACAACTTGCATATTAATATATGAATAGATAACGTGACGAAATTTGATTGACTCAAACTCACACCAATCAAATAAAAGAAAAAAAAATTCACAGTTTTCTGTACACCTCATCAATCTGTAAAAAAATTACATAAATGATATAATTAATCTACTTGTACCGAAATCGTTGATAACTTTGTTGGCGGCGGGCGCCCCCCAATAGGGGGCCGCCATGTGATATTATGTCAAAACTATTGTCAAAAATTTCGATACAAGTAGCATGATTGTAAATGATAATGCATTTTCCACAATCATCAAACTTGTGCGATTACATCATTAATCCGACGGGCCCCACGTGCACAAAATCGCAACGTTTGAGTCTCTTTCATTAAACGACAACACATGAACTGGTCCCAAGTTATAACTTTCTCAATCTAAATTAGAATCCAAACTTGGCTCCAAATCAACTTTTAGAAAGAATCTTTTTCATGCATTCAACAATCAAGTTGATAAAAATTATGAAAGAGTGGTAGCCGCCACCCTTGACATTTACTCCTCTTAGTTCTTATCCTTTTTAATTGTTCAAAGTTAGTTTTAATCAATTATTGCGAGTTTTCATAATGTATCCAATTTTCTATGAAATATGAAATTCAAAAAGTCATATAATTATAAACAAATTAAAGGGAAGATTAATAAAAAAACGATAATAATCAAAAGTATGAGCCCATCGTTTGTTATTATCTTTTGTGGCAGTCTTATTGCTCATTTCGGGAATTATCATCTAATTCATCAATGGACAATGGCCTAATTTCTTTTGTAAAAGACCTTCCATGCTTTCAGAAATGCGAGATTCGATCCAACTATACCGAGGGGGGGGGGGTGATGGGGTGTAAATGCGGAATAAACAAAACTAATTAACTAACAACATGTCACAAGTTAATTATGTCTATGTGATTAGTCAAGCAATCCAATTAATCATATCTTTGAATATCGTAGCAATATCAAAACAAGAAATAAAGCAGTAAACGACACAAAAATGTTCACGGAGAAATCCAATGTGGAAAAAACTCCGAGCGCTTTGCAGTCAAAGATCCATTATAAACTGTCCCTTAACTTACAGACCACCAACAAAGTTGATCACACAAACTTTCTGATCTCCTGTCTGAAGTGCGAAATAGCCCTCCTGGAAGTCCTCCTGGAATGAGCACACGAACTCCAATCCTGACTCTTTAAGCAATTTATCTCATGTAGATCTTTCCAAAGAACTCCTCATTCTTTAGTTCTTCCTTGATCTTCAATGCAGTACAGTTGACGACACAATCTAGCAGCAAATCCAAGTGAAGAATACAATTCAGCATTTGATTTGGCTCTTTGATGTTTTCACAAGGTTTGACGCATAAACAATGGAATAATTGAACTTTGAATATGATGAAGTATGAATTCTCTCAAGAATGTAATGTGTTCAAACTCCTCTCAGTAGAAAACGCGGCGCCAAGAATTTATATGTTGGACGGAATAGATTGTATGGGCCAAGTAAAAATCTCTGGAATAGAAATTAGGTCTGGCCGTAAAATAGTCGTTCGAGCAAGAAGGCAGCTTCGCTTGAGCGACAGTGGAGCGAAGGTTGAGCGATGCAGTCTCTATTCCATTCGCTCTAGCAGCACTCCGGTGAGCAACTAGCGAAAAATCGGTGTGAATCCTTCTTTCCAAACATGGAACCCCAAACCCTAAGCTAACCTACCAACTATGAAACTTTACAATTCAGACCCCTAAACTTTCATAATTGTTCAAGTTGATCAATTTGTTCACATAATCGCCAATAGAAAATATAAACTTAACAAACTCCCCATTTGGCATTTTGTGACAAAACATAATACAAAACAAACAACAACCTATCAAAACTACCCAAGTCCAACTAAATCAACTGAATGCAGCTTCCACTTTGTTAAACAAGTATCCTGAAATAAAAAACTCACATACCAGTGTAAAAGCACGTGATACAGGAAATAAATAATAAAGTACTTAGAAGTATAATCAGTGAAATAATCAAGCTAGTTTAACCAAAACACCACAACCACATTAATACCACAAAATATCAAGAAAAACTCAAACAGCCATGCATGAAATGCAACACAATTGCAATGTGCATGCTCCCCCTCAGTGCATGATATGTAATGCAACTGTAATGCCACTACTACCAAATTTACGTGTTAAAGCAGCAGGAAATGTATTTATGTCTCACTCCTACGACCCCTCAGACATATGACATAACAATAATCAAGGCAAATGTATATCAGAGTCAAATGTCAAAAAAGTATCTATGTCTCACCCCAACGACCCCTAAAGACAAAAAAATATGCAAAAGATCAAATCAAATTTAAAGCATAATATGTCTATACAGTATCTATATCTCACCTCAACGACCCCTAAAACATATAATATGTATCAAGCTGCTCTAAACAAATAAAATATGTATCAATATGTATGATTAGATCCCCCCTTACTATCAAATCCCTCACTTTTTGTCACAAATGTTGAAGGGACGAAGCAAAATCACACAAGAATACCAAACTGAAGGTCAAGAACAGAACATACCAAGCAAAAGAAAAGAGATTTTATATATCAATGAATTAGACAACCGTCCAAAAAAAATGGATAATACATCAAAGGAAGCCTAATGTCTAGTTAATACTCATGAAGTGCAAAATCTATAATGAAGATCCATATACTATGTCGCGGGAGCATCATCCTTACCAGAGGCATCAGTAGCATCACTCTCATAGTCCTAGTGTGCACGCATCCAACGAAAGTGACGCTGAACATCCTCAACCTCCCTACGCAAGACAGTGACCTCTGCCCTCGTTTGAGTCACCTCAGCAAGCATCCGAGCCTGCTGGCTGATCACAATAGACATCTGGCTCATCAAGGCGGCCATGAGATCAACATTCAAAGAAGCAAGAGGGACGAAAGACTACGTAGATGGATGAACATCAGAAATGGACTGAGCCTCACAAGGTGGAATGGATGACGGATCAGCAGAAAGAAGATCACCAATAGGGTCAGATGGCACTATAGGATCAGTAGGTGCAACCTGAGTAGAAGATGACGTAGTATGTGATCGTCTCTGCGAAATAGTGGTATGACCAATCGGTCGACCAATTCGACAAGAAGAACCCTCGAGAAAAACAACACCAAGGGCGATGACCAACCGATGAATAAGACAAGCATAAGGAAGACCTATCCTACGACCAGGGACTCTAAAAGTACGAAGAATATGCTGGCATAGAAAAGTAGGAAGGTCAATCGAGTCACCTGAACTAGGGCGTATAGAAATCGAGCCCTATCAGATGGTAAAGACGAAGTGTGTGCGACCGGCCACAGTTTGTGCACACAATGCGTAACAATACCTGTCGCTCAGTCGGAAGCGATCTAATGCGGACCACAGTTGAACCCCCTACAAATGGGGTATCGAACAGAGTAGAATAAACTACAGTATCAGAAGGACCAGTCTCAGCAGAAAGATAAGGAAAGATCGGTTGAGGAACCCCGAAGAATATGAAGAGACTCGGCCAAAACATCAAGAGAGTGCCTAAGAGTATGACCTCTAAGATAGACTCTAAATGAGGTATTGCGAATCTTATGGATGTTCGTGAACAACTCCTGAACCAACAGACTAGGAGGGGAACCAACCCAATCAACAAAGACACCCAACTCTGAAAAATGAAAATGGTAGCAATATCGGGGGATAAATCAACTAAAATAACCTCACGCTCTACGAGGACATGTCAATGTAATAATTGAGAAGTAAATACCTTGAAAGCAATGGAAGAGACAAAATGCGCCCGATTGTAGGAAGTAGATCCACTGGTCTACTGTGTGGTGGTTCGGGCTCCCTTGGCGACATCTAGAACATGATTGTAGAACAAACATGTTAAGAGATGCGACAAAAGAGAATGTAGACCACACGAGCGGCCATGCAAGCTAATGCATGAAAGTACGTGAACATGATGTGCAAGTGAAGCAAACACGCAAATCGATGCAAAACTGGATCATGACACGTTGCTTAATGCAAATTAATTCATGATATGCAAAACAGGGCAAACATATGCCACATGCTTGTAAACCAATGCAAAAGAGTCAAATAAAACAGTGCATGTACATAGTACAGTGACTGCACGACGTAGGTGCAGTGGTGTCTAGACGAAGGTGCAACGTGAGTGACATGTCACACACACCAAAAATCAACTCCAATCAACCCCAAATTGATATGTGAGTACATATAAGTGTTCGTGGGATGACATATGACCAAAATCACACGATCAAACCAAAAGAGGCATTTCATCGAACATGTTATGGGCAATGTAAAGCCATGCAAATCAAAGTACAATTTGTGACAACCATGAACAGTCCAACTTCCTACACTCACAAACATGATATCCAACATCTAAACCTATTCCATTCTCCATCAAAATCGATCAAAATAAGCCAAAGAAAGCAAGTTCAATGAAGTTCATCCAATATAATGTTCAAAATTGTCAAATTCACGCAAAAAACGAAGCACATTGATGCGCACACAATCTAACAATATTAACACACCCAAATCGTATGAATGTCCATGAAAATCAAGAAACCCCAAAATTGCCAAAACTAGGGTTTGAGAAAATTAACGTTCGAAATGTTAGAATTTGATAATGGACAAAAATAACATATTTTTCAAAACTTTCAGTTTTAGCACCACTCGATTTTTTTAAAATAAACATATGGCACACAGTTCAACATGATGATCAACGAAAAAATGCAGTTGAACATAAATATGCTAAATTTAAGAATATAAGTGCTGCTTCACACACATAGATCAGGTTTAACCGGAGTAAGTTGTATATGTGACTCACGTGTGTAATGTGTCACTAATTCCAAGTAAATCAGACTCCAAATCTTAATTTTGTGAGAAGGGACATGCCAAGAATCACTGTCAATAGGTCTGTTCTCTACTTATAGAACTCAAACTTTTAAGCACGTTAGGACCTATACAAAAAGCTCGTTTGACATGATACAAAATTTTCTTTTTCTCTCCTTAAATATAAACATGTTTTTATATCAATATTTTATTAGGTTCATCTTATTTTACATCTTAAGTGCAGGTTCTAGTTCACTGAGCAACTAAGAGGACCCCTATAGCGAGCTTTGGGCCGGTTAACCCAAATTAGTTGACCATAGACACCAGGTATAGAGATACCCCGTAGGCTTAATTGCTCGATTCAAATAGTCTCGAAGAAGAACATTAAGGTAATGAGCATACATCAAATTTTTAATCACTATAGCGTACTTTCACGAGCTTAGGTCTAACACAATTAGTCAATTCAAGTTCAGAGTCACCCTATCAACAAGCGACAACCATCCCAAGTCTCGTTAATATTTACGAGGTTATAGTGTGTGCTGTACAAAGAATACATGATTGAATATTTATTAAATACTCTAGAGAAAACAACAATCATGTGATGGAGTACGGACTATTCATTAGATAAATGCATATTCATTCTCAACATGCATCGTCAAATTTCACACATATGATGCACTAGTCCACAAAACAAACTAAACAAAAATAATAACAATTTTTTTGTTTTAACATTTTCTCAATGTTTTTTTTTCGATTTTTCTTTTTCAAATGAAAAAATTCACACAACAAGAAAAACAAAAGCTTACAAGACTAATAAAAAACAGACAGCTATTTAAAAACACAGTAAGGCTCGAAAACAAATAAATGCATGCAAAGTATAAGATGGATGCAAAAAGCACCAGTGTAATGGACAATACATGCAGACTCCCACAAATGAGATCAGTGTGGTACATAAGCACACGTGACTGTCATACGGTCAAGATCAACTTTCTTGACCCATGCCTTTCTAGCAGTGGAGGTAGCCCTAGTCAATTGAGAGATCATTTCAGTCAGCTAAATAACTTGTCTGGAAAGTGAATTGACCTGACTAAGAATATCCTGATTTATCTCCTTGCGTACACACATACGACACCTAGACCTAATGTGACCCAAAGCACCACAGTGATGGCAAGTGGGTACAAATCTAGGCTCAGACACATATGATTGTTGAAAAAGAATTTGACGTGCAGTGTTCTTAAGAGACCTAGGTGTCCTTTATTGGTGTGCTGTCGTAGGTACCCAAAAATAGTTCTTAAACCTCTAAAACTAATGTAGCAATGGAAGTAAGGGTCGATCCCACGAAGAGAGTGCAATTCAACAATTTATGCTTTATATAACGATTGGGGGGATTTTGTTTATAACGAAATCAATCTTATAACAAATAACAATGTAAATTAACGAGTTGTATTAAATCAATGAAACGAATCTTCATCAAAGTCAACTTTCACCATTGGAGATTTATAACTATTCATCAATCCACAAAGAATAATCAATTCACATTCACAATATTCATCGTTGGAATAAATTTCTATTTCTCCTTAATTTTAGTTAATCAGAAACCAGCGTTCTAATTAACCCTAATTATCAAATAATTTCAGACCAGCACTAAAGATTCAATTTAATAACAACTTTAAACAATAGAGAAATCGATGAACTAGAAAATACAAACACTAGTGATTGCATTCAATCTATTTAAACATTATTCTCAAGATTCAATGACCTCTATCGCAGAAAATTATCAAATCCTAGTACTTCACAAGTTAAATGATTCAAACAATTACGGATTTGAGATTTAACTTAGCTATAGATTGCAATATATGAAAACTAATAGATCTCTTAGTAATCAAACATGGCAATCATGAAATTATGTATAGAAGAATATTCGATACTGAAAATAGAAATTAAACAATGAAAATAGGTGGATTTCATAGTTATAATATTTTTCAAGGCTTCGGTATCCTTCAATCAAGCACCAAGAGTTAGTTACACATGATAGATCTAAGAAAAATAGAGAGAAAATAGGTTGTAGGCATTCTGGTGTGTTTTTCGTGTGTTTTAGGGTTTAAATATCGTGGAAAATGAGGTTTTCATACGTGTTTCAATCAAACAAGGAAATAGGAAAAATTCACGTTTTGGCTGGAGGTGCGCGCCCAGTAGAAACTAGGGTGCGCACCTTAGCCTTTTGCCAAGCCTAAAGCGAGGCTTTTTATGTCTGGGGCGCGCGCCTCACTTGATTTTCGGCAGCCGAACAGCTCTCAGTATATTTGTCATAACTTTCCCTTTAGATGTCCGATTGAGGTGATTCAAGATGATTTAGAAAGCTAACTTAAAGGGATACAATGTTACCTCAGAACCTATCTTCGAATTCGATCGTTTTCCATGTATAAAACTGGTCTCAATATGAAGCTGAAAATCGATGTAAAATTTTTCAGCTTAAAAGTTGATATGTGATAATGTTTTGGCTATATTTCATCCTTTTGACTACTTTCTTCATCCAATTGACCTGTAATGCTCTCGAATCGTCATCTCAAGGTTAGAAACAAGTTTATAGTATTTTCTCTTTAGTCCCTGAACTTTCATTTCCTTTCACTTTGGTCCATTTTCACCTATTTCTTCTAAATTACGACATATCCATAGAATTGTCATCTAAATCAAATTATGAGCGTAATGAGTACATTTTGGCACAAAATAAACATACGAGCGCATAAAATAAGGAGGGAAAAATATGCATTTTACATTCCTATCATTTGTCATATACACGCTCTGCTCTAGGATAAGGATTTTTAGCAATGTGTGGCTGAGTAGAGGTAGGAACGAAAGAAGTCTTAGAGGTACTAGTAGAATTGAAATTGTTCTTAATATAACCTAGACCTCGTCTATCACCCGCAGGGTTGTTCATACTTAAGAGACTATCAAGCTTTTTAGTCCTACTGGAGAAAGACTTCAGTTGAGAATTGGATTTTTCCAAATCGCTCGCAAGGGTCTTAACTTTCTCTTCTAACCTCCCATTGGTACATCTCAACCCACTCAGGGAATTGGTCGAGTCCTTAAGCTCCCCAGCTAGTCTTTCTTTCTCTCGCTCTAAGGAATCAACTTTCTTAAGTAGGGTATGATTAAGTTTCTTAATCTTAAGGCTTTCCTCATACAACTCATGATACACAACCTGAAGATTATCCTCATCATCTGAGGCCTCATTACCGCTCTCAACCTCAGTCTTTTCACTAGCCTTATCAGATTCACTCTCTACTCGAGATACAAAGGCCATGTACTTTCCTACTTTCTCACACTCAGATTGCACATTAGGGTCACTTTCACTAGAGTCGTCATCAGACAGTGCAGCAACTAAGGCTCTACCTCTATCCTTCGTCGAGCTCCTCTTGAGATTAGCGCAGTCATTCGTGTAGTGTCCAAACCCCTGGCACTCATGACATCCAACCGACTGGAGCTCACTACTATACCCTTTACCACCACTCTCATCACATTTGTCCTTCTGAAATCTCGTAGGGGGATTCCTCTGCCTAGGTTGTGCTTTTGGTCTATCCCTTAAGGCCTTCTTGAACTTATTCATAAAGTAGGTCGTCTCCTCACCTTTAAGGGACTCTACATTACTAAACTTAGAATTTTCTTCCCTACAGGTATTCAGGGCAAATGATTTTTGTTTTTAGGTTGTGCTAAGGTCAACTAATAGGTTTGGAGAGATCCAACAAGTTCTTCTATTTTAAGGGCGTCAAGGTCTTTACTTTCTTCAATCGCAGTTACCTTATGTCTAAACCTCTCAGGTAGGGATCTAAGAACCTTACGAACGATTTTTGACTCGGTGATCTGTTCGCCTATATTAAAACTAGAGTTCACAATATCGTTCATTTTAGCATAGAATTCATCAAACCTCTCATCATCATTCATCCTAAATTCTTCAAACCTAAAAGTCAACATTTGCAATTTGGAGTTTTTCATAATCTTAGTACCCTTGTGGATAGTCTCCAAAATATCCAAAACCTCCTTAACAGTCTCACACATAGGCACTATCCTAAATTTCTCAAGAGACACAACCATAAACAAAGCATGCGGACCTTTACTATTCCAATTGCACTCATCAAGATTAATTTTAGACCACAATGAAATATCAGTGAGTGTAACAACACCATCAACAGTTGTTGAAGGCGGAGTCCACCCATTCTACACACTTAACCATATGCGCTCATCCAATGCCTTAAGAAAAACTCTAATTCTAACCTTCCAATAGGCATAATTGATTCCATCAAAAAATGGAGGCACAAACAAAGAACTACTCATCTGGACAATCAAAATATGGGTCAGGACACGAAATTAGGCTTTGATACCAATTGAGAAATGCAAGATTCGACCCAATTACATCTAGAGGGAAGGTGATTAGGTGTAAATGCGGAATAAACAAAACCAATTAACTAGCAACATGTCATAAGTTAATTATGTCTAGGTGATTAGTCAAACAATCCAATTAAGCTTATCTTTGAATATCACATCAATATCAAAATAAGAAATAAAGCAGTAAACAACACAGAATTGTTCATGGAGAAACCCAACATGGGAAAAACTCTGGGCGTTTTGCCAGTCAAAGATCCATTATAAATTGTCAATTAATTTACAGACCACTAGCAAAGTTGACAACACAAACTTTCTGATCTCCTGTCTGAAGTACGAAGCAGCCCTCCTGGAATGTACACACGAACACCAATCCCGACTCTTCTTTGTGAAGCAATCCTTTTGGAATGAGCACACGAACTCCAATCCCAACTCTTTACACAGTTTATCTCCTGTGGGTCTTCCCAAAGAACTCCTCGTTCTTCAGTTCTTCCTTGATCTTCAATGCAACACAATTGACGACACAATCTAGCAGCAAATCCAAGCGAAGAATGCAATTCAGTGTTTGATTTGGCTCTTTGATTTTTTCACAAGATTTGGCGCATAAACAATGGAAGGATTGAACTTTGAATATGATGAAGCATGAATTCTCTCAAGAATGAATGTGTCAACCCTCTCTCAGCAGAAAACGCGGCGCCAATAATTTATATGTTGGACGGAATAGGTTGTATGGGCCAAGTAAAATCTCGGGAATAGAAATTAGGTCTGACCGTAAAATACGTCGCTTGAGCGGGAAGTCAGCTTCGCTCGAGCGAATGGTCTGTCGCTCGAGTTACAATAGGGCGAAGGTTGAGCGAGGCAGTCTCTGTTCCATCCGCTCGAGCAGCACTGCGGTAAGCAGCTAGCGAAAAATCGGCGTAAATCCTTCTTGTTCCAAACATGGAACCTCAAACCCTAAGCTAACCTACCAACTATGAAACTTTACAATTCAGTCCCTAAACTTTCATAATTGTTCAAGTTGGTCAACTTGTTTAAAGAATCGCCAATACAAAATATAAACTTAACACTTTCGAAAGGTGACAACATTGGAAGTGAAGATTCATGGAGGAATCCATTTTTTCGTCTTCCGCTCCAATTTTCGTAATCCATGAATGATCTTTACTAGACTTTCGAATCTTTATATTATCTGGAGTATAGAAAAGGCAAGATGAATAATACTAATATATATATAAGAATTTTTTTCCTCTTTAATTTACTCACAAAAGACTGCAAATTACTTTTTCCTTGCAATTCAGAGAAATGATCATTAGATGCATAATATGTATTTAAATCGATAAAGAAAAAGACGACATTCCAAAAAAGTTCTTTCTAAGGAAACAAAAAATAGTAATACCGTAAGGAACCACTTGAAATTCATTTCCTAAATCATTCAACAAACAAAACGAGAAACGGAGTCCAACCAAAAAATTAAAAATACGAAAAATAAACACTAACTCAAAATTCATCTAAAAAAAAAATAAAAAATTATTGAAAAACGCTCAACTTTCCTCATTATTTCAATCTAGATAAAGTCGTATAGAAATTAAAATACTAAGAGCTATGAATATACTATTATAATAGTTGCCACTACCAATCTAAACATCGTAAACTAAAATGCTAATAGACGTGAATATACTTGTTAATATTAACATGTCAATTTAAAACTCTCATAATTATTGTTCGGTAAAATTTCGTAAGTGTACGAATTCATTGTCATGTAATAGATAAAAAAGGGTTTAAAGTTATCGTCCCACGACAAATAATGTTTAATATGAATCTACTAATTATTATCAAGTTCAATAGAGATTAAAATCAAAAGAGATTTCATGGAGTTTTCTAATCTAATTTTAACTAAGGAAGCTCTAATGAAAAACATGCATTTAATAATAGGATTATTTCACAAGATTGCACACGTTATACATATTATTCCTAACATTTATTGTTTGTGTATTAAATATGCAGTCTTCTACCTATTGTGAATATTTCTGCACTACGAATAGACAACAAGTTATTTAAATAGTGACCGAGCATTCAAACAAACATAATTAATGCATATTTAATCAAGAACACAATAATTAACTAAAATAACTCAAGTCTCTAATTGAAACTATAAATCAAAAGGCTTCATCATCCATCCAATACATGAAGAATTCTATCCTAGTATATCTATAATAAAATTACACAAAAAAATTGGAAGGACATCACCCAAAAATAAGAAATAATTACGAAATAAGATTTTTCCACGTTCTTGACTTAAATCTTGAAATCAGATGAAGAATCTTCAATTTTGTATGCAATTCGCTTTGATTTAATATCGATAGCCCCGTTCCTCCTCCAAAATATGTAGAATATGATGAAATTTGGGTCTAATGGCGGATCCTTTCATTCTTGGCATGGTATTTATAGGGTACCAAAAAGATTGTTTTCATATAGAGTTTCATCAAATAAATGAAACTAATTTTTTTCGCCCAGAAAATAACCTTGCTGCCGCATGGAAGGCTGGCAATGGAACTTGTTGCTTATTTGGGTTCGAGTGCAGCCGTACATAGGAAAGCCTTGTTGCCGCATGGGGAAAAACTGCCACTCAAGCGCCTAGCTCATGGTTGCTGAGCAGTTTTCAGTATTTTTGTCGTATCTTTCTCTCCAGATATTCGATTGAGATAATTTAAAGTGAGTTGTAAAGATAACTCAAAAGCTACAATTCGTATTTAGATATATTTTCCAATTCGAACGTTTACTGTGTCAAAAATGATTTTCAATCTGAGACTGAAAATTCAGAGCATAACTTTTTTCAGCCGAAACTCGATGTGTGATTTTACTTTGACTATATTTCATCCATTTGACATCTTTCTTCATCCAATTGGCCCATAATAATCTCGAATCTTTATCACGAGGTCCGACATAACTTTTGAGTATGTTGCGATCTACTCCCCATAGTTTTGATTTCACCATTTTCTTTATTTTTTGCTTGTTTTCTCAAATTCGTTATCAATTCACGAGTTTTACCTATTAAACAAAATATAACACAAATTAGGCTATATTTCATCAAAACAACTACAAAATGTCATTATTTAAAACCCCGAATAAGTGTATAAATTGCACTCCTCAACCATAGGAACTCCTCAACCATGACTTTCATTTTCATGGATCACAAACTCACAATAGCTAATCTCAACTCAAATTCCACTTTTACTCACACGCAAACACAATACGATATGTTTATAAATTCAAAAAAAAAAAAGAGAGAGAGAAAGAAATTGTTCGTTAATTTTATAGATCGCGACAAATAATATAATGATAATTAAAAATCGATCTCACAAGAACCATGCTATTAAGTACAAAAATGAATAACCCTATCTTTATTTGAACGAACTAGAACTTTTTATAATTTAACTAGTGGGTAATAATAGAGTTAAATGTTTGAATGTCCATTAAACTTTGCACCATGTCACAACTTACTCACTAAACTTCTTAAAGCATCCTATTAGCCACTGAGCTTTACTGCGTCATTGTCCATTGCTCACGGGATGGAAGTTATTTTTAATTGATACCTACATGGAGGACGAAAATATGATGTTGCTAGTTATCTCCTTCCAAATGTTAAGTCCTCCGCTAACTCAGGGCATGTTATCAATTCAAAACACCATAGTTACACACAAAACTCTAAACCACTCCGCCGGTGCCACGCCACTAATCCGGCCTACAGCCTCATCGTCGACACCATCATAACAATTAAACTTTAAAACAACCATTTGCCTCTAACTATCCATCACTATCATACACAAATTTTGACACCGCCACCGTCACCATCGCCATCCTCTACCCAAAAAATCGATAAACCCAAACCCACATCGATCGATGCCCAACTACACTACACTTCCAACGAATTTAGCTTGCCATCAGCCTCCTTCGTAGACTGTCCACCTACAAAACACCACATCACCAGATATTCATTGTCGTCGGCAGTCTAAGACTCAACCACCCAAGCCTAGAAAATTCAAACCACAATCCACTACCATTGTTACTGCAGTTACGGATGTCAATCCGACTCATCGGCTCCAACGGCCCGCGGCTCTTCTCGTAAAAAGTTGGAGTTGGCTCTCAGCTTGATGTAATCGAGCTTCTTTTTTGAATGACGACTCGAGCTCGAGTAGGCATGTGTGACTTGCAGAGCCACACAAGTCGAACTTTGACACTGGCAAAAAATGGCCCGTGTCATGGGCTTGGTTGTCTGCTTTAGGTAGCCACCTACTTGAAGGCCTTGTAGACAGCCTTTAGGCCTTCTACCTGCGGCCTATCTTAGTAAAAAAAAAATTAAGTTGGTTCAACTTAGTAAGGCCTAAGCCTAAAGCTTGAGCTAGCCTTAGTTTTTCGATCGAGCTTGGGCTCGGCTCGACTCGAGTTAA
This sequence comes from Fraxinus excelsior, assembly GCA_019097785.1. Lineage (NCBI taxonomy): Eukaryota > Viridiplantae > Streptophyta > Magnoliopsida > Lamiales > Oleaceae > Fraxinus > Fraxinus excelsior. The sequence continues at coordinate 27,867,507 of CM032635.1, read as the reverse complement.
AAAGTCCGAGTCGTTTTTTGCTCGGGCACACCTAAGCCGCAATCTTTAGCTTGCTAGTCGGCTCGACCTGACTCGTTTACATCTCTCGCTGTAATCAACCATAATCCAAACCTAATAAATTCATCCACCTCCCGACCGTCGCCTGCCTTTTGCCATCCACCGTTTTTCTATTTTGTCAATTCAACTCTTCTCCAATTTTAAAGAATATGGCAATAATATTTTCCCATAATGAAAACCCAGACACCAATAATCCCAATTTAAAGGTGGTTTCTGGTGGAAAGGAACGGAAGCCATGGTAGGAGAATCTTGATTTGTCATCGATTCCTATGGTTACCGGAGGAAGGGTCACAAATCGTATTTGTCGCAGTCGGAGAATTTGATTTTTAGGCGAATGATGGGCTAGGGACGTCGCCGGTGGTGGTTTATAACAGGGAAGTGAATTTGAAAAGGACCTGTTTGGTAAGGCCATGTTTGGAAGTGTCACATTTTGAATTGATGACATGGCACCGAGTTAGCATAGCACTTAACATTTTGAAGGAGTTAATTGGCGACATCATATTTTCCTTCTCTACATAGGCATCAAATGAAAATGATTCCACTCGGTGAGTAATGGACAATGACATAGCAAAGTTAGGTGGCTAATGGAATGCTTTAAGAAGTTCGGCGAGTAAGTCGTGATATGGTAAAAAATTCAGTCGTCATTCAAATATTTAACTTAGTAAGAATATGCTAAAATTAAACTATCCGCGTCGTGGGTTGGACAATCTTGATTATTAATTTTGATAAGATGAATAAAGTGTTAGGACTCTCTACTTTACCGAAGTTAACCCCTTTTAAAACGGATTGGACAAGTGATCGCTTGCCCGGCAAATAGGCCTTTTTTGACCTAAAAACTCAACAGAAGCGGTTGCCCCGCACTCGTGGGTGGCCGCCCATGGTAACTTTCAGCTTCGTGCAAAGTAGTCCCCAGTTTGCTATTTTCATGCAAGTTTAGCTCCTTAGCTTAATATGCGCATTACTTTTGCGTATCAACTCTGGATTACATTTCGATTTTTTTCTTTGAGCGCCAAATTCATTTTTAATAACTTCATCATATTTTAATTGTATAAAAGGTCCATAATTTTTACTCCTTAACATATTTTTTATTATCAACTTTTTTCATCGCATTCTAATTCTCAATAACACAAGTTGTTCGTGATGATGATTTCTATTAAGAAAAGTCATTAAGACAGAGAGAGAAAAAAAAAGACTTATTTACCATTATTTAAAAAAAAAATCCTTCAAATTGGATTCTAGTTTATGATTTCTTTCTTAGTGCATGTATACAGTTGTTCTTATATTAATGCACGAATCAGGTTCAAATTTAGAATTGTTAAATTAATTATAATCCTCTAGCAGTAGTGATTCTAGTTTTAGGCTTTTAGATTATGTAGTTGTTGGGTATTCCCTCACGTGAGGGAGCCCATTCTATTATTGGTAAGTGGGATTTCTCTTACTTAGGCCCAAAACCAATCGGATATAGTAAAGATGAGACCAAACATTCAATCATACAAAACACAGGAGAGAGAGAGAGAGAGAGAGAGAGAGAGAGAGAGAGGTTCCGGTTCATTCTCGTCAAAGATCAAGGTCTATTTGTGGTCTGATTAAAGTCATATTTTAGTATATTTATCCTGGCGAAGGAGACTACATTTTGACCGGAGTCGATCATTCAAATTCCTCTCTGTTTGTCTGGGCTACACACACTTGTTTAGTGAGATTTTCTCCTTATTGATGTGTATATCTAATTAGTATGTTGTTGTTGATATGCAAGAACTAGATGTGTTCTCGATGTTGTGGTAGCCTTTGCAGTTAGGTCTAGAGAAGATTTACCGTGTATCCCATTTTCCATAGTGGACGGCTCTTGTTGACCCTAAAAAATGAACTCTACAGATGCCGAACTCACTCTCATCACGTCAAGTATGGATTCAGCGCGTTTGTATCGGGATAGAATCGGTAGTTTGACCGAAATGGACGCGGGAGACACTTTCCGGCAAGAGACAAAGATGTTCAGATCGCGGCGGTTTGATTACAGCGATATTCGCACTATCAACGAATATCCAGTCGATTTTCCATATTAAATCTCTCTTTTATGACGGAATATGTGGAAGGATAGATATGATGTAAAATCATGACACGTTTGTATTGGAACCTCGATGTATTTGAGGTTATGTTTTTCAATTCGTACATCAAGAACCAAGTATGTAAAATCTCATAAGAAAATGTCACAAAGTGAATATATTTCGTGTTTTCTCCATAGATACAGATGCCAACCCCCTTTCCATACAAAGATGAGCTATTTATACTACTCCGATCGACGTGGTGGTCGTTGGATCCAATCCACGTGACTGCATTTCCTAGGCCCAGACTTCACATCACTATCAATTTGTTATAATTAATATTTGATAAAGGGTCAGCCGCCCTACACAGTATAGCCTGACAGAGTATCATTGCATGTCCCATCAATCGCTTCTAAAGGATCTCCAGATCCATAGACAGGTAGCATCGAATTTTGCTGGGTCAGGGTCAGCCTTGTTGAAGAGTGCTTGATGGTAAAGGATTTCGGATACCTTTGTTGAGCCTCCGTGCGAGGCATTCGGAGTTTCAATGCTTCGGACATAAGGAGCCTCTACGTTTGCTTGGGAGGACCCTACATAGCTCCTTACTATTTTTATTTTCACATTGTAGTTTGCGTAATTGATAGCAAATTGTATTAGTTTAATACAAGTCCTGAATGATTGAAGTAAAGTAATCTGATTCTATTTTATTTGGTTTGCTCGTTGCTGGTAGGAAATCAATACAATATATTAAACCTTATATCCATTATATAACTGGTGGTCAGGCTCGTTAAATTCAGTTATTTTGTGCTTTAAATTTTCTATCTTCTGGAATTGTAGAATTTAGCACATGATTTAAAATCATTAGAAAGATATTCTCCGTCATTGTCTGATTGTAGTTGTTGAATTTTTAAAGAGAATTGATTTTCCATGAGAGGTTTCTATTGTTGAAAAATAAGAAATACACCAAAATTGAAACGCATGGGATACATCCATGTAAACCTACTAAAATCATCGACAAATAGAACATAATAACGACAGCCACCAACAGAATTTAATAGAGGTAACCATACATCAGTGTGAACAAGCTATAAGGGCCATGTAGAATGTCGGATAGAGTTAATGATTCAGTGGCTTTGCCTAATTGACAAGAGTTGTAGAAACCTAACATATTTGGAGACTCATACAAAGACAAATAACTACACAAATGATCCAAAGTGGTCTTGGTAGGATACCCAGGCGATTACACGGCAGTGAGGCAACACATTTTATTTGATAAGCTCTTATGACCAACAAGCAGATACAGACTATTTTCAACCAATCCTTGAAGCAAGATACGATCAGTCTTGTCGTCTGTTGAGTTTTTTTGATACCCAATAAATTTGGACGATGATTTAAAGCAGTTGAATGATAATTTATCGACACCATAGACTTGACTTGACTCGAATACTATCGATACTTTTGGAAGGCCCAAGTTGGAGATGGGTTGGTGGCTTTGATTAGTGTGTGGTTTTTTGGTTATTGCTAGTCCATTAATATAGCCCATCTTATTGGTTTTGTTGACCCATAAAGGGAGATGTGAGTTTTGGCCCAATTAGGTTGATAACCTAATATATACCCATCTCTCTTGTGTAAATCGGTGTGGTGTGTTGGTGCAAGAGAAGAGTGAGAGAAAGGGGGCAGCCGAGAGAGTGAGAGAGGAAGCTGGTTTTTTGTGGAGAGATTTCTTGGTGAGACTCTACCATTATTACCCTCTTGTTCTCCCTTCCCATGTGGACTTGCTAACCACCACCACCACGATCCTTTGTGGATGTACTTGGAGTAAACAAGTGGAGAAAAGTGTTAGGTCGAGCTTGAAGCCGTGTGGTGTTCGATTGTATTTTTCTGAGCCCGGAAATTAGAGCAATTAGAGCCCAAAAATCTTACAAATGGTATCAGAGTGGGTCCGCTCGAGCATACGGTACTGTTATGGGACAATATCATGTATTCTTGTGGAGAAAATATTTTGGGCCACGGATCGTGTCGGCAAGCTGGCGGAACACGACGAAGGAAGTTGTGGGCAAGAATGATGAAAAAGGGCATCATTGTGCAATTGCCTAGGTGTCTTTCAAGGAGTTTCTGAGGAGCGCACATTGCAGGGCACAATGATGAAAATTGTGTGTTTTATTCGACATGCGTTGAGTGCTGCGGTTTGGAGGTCGTCCACACGAGGAACCAATGCTCAAAGAGGCAGATGGTGAATGTTGGTGTCGAAGGCGGTAAGTATAAGTTACCGCAGGTTTGTGAATGCCTGTCCATATAGAGTGATGTCGTTGTTATTCTTGCAATGAGACGGATGCGTGTTGATGCGAAACTCACTTCTCACTACGATGACGTAAGCGAATTCAAATGGAGGAGAATGTTACACAGTGAGAATGTTTATCTCCCTATTCAATACAGCAAGGACGCTAACAGTTAGGCGCGATGTCTGTTTTACCGAATAGTGCACTAATGATATGATCATATGCACGTATTCTCACTAACATTTTACTCATAGCGTGCGTGTATCCCAGTTGTTCGGACTTGCTGGCCTAAGAATGAGGGGAATGCGGCCTTGAGGCGTTGTACATCGGGAGCCAAACCTGCGGTCCATAAAAGTTGGTATCAGAGCTTGTGTTATTGAGAAATATGTGAGTTTGGGGCAAAAAGGGACCGGAAGTGGACCAGAATCGAACAAAAAAACAAGAGAAAAATATGGGCAGTTTTGAAAAATCTATGTCGGATATGTTTCAGTGTTTTCCGACCAAACCACAGATCCGTTGGAGGAACAGAGACCACCTATACACTCAGTAGGCTGAGGAGAATAGGAAAACTTAATGAAATTGCATATACTTCTATAATTCTTCATTTGTCTTATCAAGTGTTGAGAAAAATAGGAAAACTTGATAATCGTGCTTTGTGGGAAAATTTAGAAGAAAAATACACGGTTAAAAGTCTACATAATAAACGCTTCCTTCTAGAAATGTTCTTTAGCTTTAAGATTGATATGTCTAAGGATTTAGATGATAATCTTATCACTTTTAATAAATTAGTTTAAGATATTACTAATGTTGAGGATAAAGTTTCTAAAGAATATAAAGTTGTTGTCCTTCTAAATGTTATACCTGAATTATATAAGGATGTTAAGTCTGATATTAAGAATGGTAGAGATACATTAACTCCTAAGATAGTGATTAATTCTTTAAAAAGTAATGAATTAGAGCTTAAAGTTGATAGGACTGGGAAGGAATTTGAGAGTCTATCTATAAGAGGGAGACCTATGTTTAGGTAAGTGAATGGTCAGAGTCATCGGGAGAATAATAATTCTAAGAAAAAGGAGGAAGAGAGGTTGAGATCAAAGTCTAAGAGTGGAAATATGAAGTGCTATGGGTGTGGAAAGCGAGGAATCTTTATAAAAGACTATTACAAGAAGAATGAACAAAAAGAGATGAAAGTGGATGAGGGGAATGTAGTTGAACCCCTAGATGAAAGAACTGTTGATGTGTATGTGGTGACAGAACCTATTTTTGATCCGAATACTGTAAATTATACAGATAACAATGATCAGAATAGTGCATGGATTATGGATTCAGAGTTACTTTCCCTATGACCTCTAACAGACCTTGGTTAGAGAACTTTAAGGATCTTAATAGTGGAGAGGTGGTTACATGTAACAATGTAGCTTGTAGGATTAAATGAATTAGTAGTGCGACTTTGAAATTTGAAAATGGATATACCTTTACTCTAGAAAGAGTAAGGCATGTTCCTGACTTGAATATAAATTTGGTTTCTATAGGTAATCTAGATGACATAGGGAAATGGTTCTTTGAAAGTAATTAAGGGTTCCTTAGTTATTATTAAAGGTACCAAGAGGAATGGTATATATGTCACTAGAGTCAGTATAGTTCAGAGTCACACTGCTGAGTTCTCTAGTGCTGAGATTGATGCTACCCTGAAATGACATAATAGGCTTGCACATATGAGTGAAAAATGCCTGTATATTTTGAATAGAAAATGGGCATTTGGTAAGGATGCAATTTCTATTGTTCCTTTCTGTGATTATTGTATCTTAGGAAAACAACACATGCTTCATTTTAATACTGGAAAGTATAAGACTGCATCTATTCTTGAGTATATTCATTATGACCGGTGGGACCTATCATCTACTACCACTCAAGGTGTAATAAATATTTTTTTTATCATTGATTGATGATTTTTCTAGAAAGTATGGATTTTTCTTTTGAAACAAAAATCGGATACGTTTGAAAAGTTTAAAAATTGAAAAACTTTAATTGAAAATCAAACGGATAAAAAGATCAAAATTCTAAGGACGGACAATGGTCTGAAACTTTGTAATTCAGAATTTGATCAACTTTGTAAAGATGATGAGATTTTCAGACATAAGACTGTACCTTATACTCCTTATCAGAATGGAGTTGCTGAAACAATGAATAAAACCGTTTTAGATAAAGTGAAATGGATGATGATTAGTTCTGAAGTTCTTAAAGTCCTTTGGGGTGAGACTGTTATAACAGCTATGTATATTGTGAATATAACTCATACTAGTGCTTTAGATGATAAGACACCTGAAGATGTATGATCACGAAAATTATCTGATTATATTATTTTGAGAACCTTTGGGTGTGCTGCATATTCTCACTAAAGTCTAGGCAAATTAGAGCCTAGATTCTAGAAATGTGTTTTCATGGGATATCTTGAGGGAGTGAAGGGATATAGACTTTGGGCTAGAAAAGAGAGGGGTTTAAAAATGATAACTAGTAGGAATGTGACTTTTAATGAATCTAATATGGCTTGTTTGAGCAAGGAAGTCTTGAGTGATGTCCTTGTAAGTAAAAAAGAAGAGAATACTAGAATGCAAGTAAAATCAGGATACTCTCTTAAACTTGTTGATGAGGAACAAGTTGAGAATGAAGTTGGTAATAGGGGTGTAAGCGGTCCGGTTTTTGCGGGTTTTGACAAATTTTCAAACCAAACCGTTTAAACCGGTTTGAGAAAAACTCAAACCTAAACCAAACCATTTTGAACGGTTTGAAAAAAACTCAAACCTAAACCTAACGGTTTGGTCCGGTTTTAAACCGCCGGTTTCACCGTATATTTTTTTGTCGTCTACTTTTATGACATTAATTCATTGAATTCAATATATATTTATATCTTACTAGCAATAAATCTAAAACAAACTAAATATATCTACTACAAATTTAAATACCAACTGAATCAAAGTGAAATCACAATAAATTAAAATATAGTTTTTTGTTTGCCATTTTAGGCTAAGACGTTACGATAATGTTACAATACAAGTCTACTAAATTAAATATAAAGCCCAAAAAATATAATGATGTTCAACAAGACCTCGTGATCATCATATCTGAAAAACAAAACTACTGATTAGACAGAGAGAATAACCAACCATAATAATAAATCAATTGTTTATAATATCTAAACATAACAATTACACAAGCTTACCGTTATATTTTGTTACGAATTTAGTTTCTCACATATACTCAAACACCAATTATTGTCACACGTGATTCATAGTCTCAATTGTCAAACAAATGCATTCGTTATATCATCATAGTATTTGATACTAGATAGATAAGAGAATATTTAAAAATATGGTAATAGAAAATATAAACCACCTGCCACAACTTTCATTGAATCATCAAATGTTTTCATTTCTTCTAAATATTAGCACAGCACTATAGGTTCATTCTTAATTTGCAACCAATTTTTTCCATGTATACAAGTCTCAACCATCCTTGCACCTAATAAACTCCTAAAAGAATCAAGTATCTGACCTCCATTTGAGAATGCAGACTCAGAAGCAACTGTAAAAATTTGAATTCTAAAGAGAAAAAATGTTTTTGATAGATTATGTTAATCTTGAGATTATTAAATATAAATTAGGATTATTTGGTAATAATAATAATATATATGTAATAGAAAATTATAAATTGATAAAAATACATACAAATGACAAAAATATTGAATTTTGCATATTTGGATGAATTTTAAAAAAAAAAAATCATTATTTTTATTTTTTTATTTTTATATATTTTTTACCGGTCCGATTTGGTTTTAAACCGCAATTAAAATTTTCAAACATAAACCAAACTGTTTTTGACCGGTTTGGTTTGGTTCAAAACCATTTCGTTGACGGGTCCACGTGGCACCAAACCGACGGTTTCTAAAATGCGATTTCGGTTCGATTTTCCGGTTTGGCAATTTTTGCTTACAGCCCTAGTTGGTGATGAGAGTTACTGGTTTACATGAACCTATTGAGGGTAGTGAACATGGCTTAATAAATGAATTAGATGATCCTTTGAGTGCTTATCAATTTACCCAGGATAGACTAAGGAGGGAGATAAGTGAACCTGTTAGGATAAGTGTTATCAATCTTTTGTTGTTTTGTCATATCAATATTTAGCTTTTAAGGAGCCTAAATCCTATGAAGAGGCTTTAAGTTGTCAACAGTCATATGAGTGGCTAGGAGCTATAAAAGAAGAAATGAAGTCCCTAATGAAAAATTATACATGGAAGTTAGTCCCTAAACTCGAGAATAAGTCTTTAATAGACTGTAAGTAGGCCTGTAGTATTAAAGAATGAAATTCTTCTAAGCAGCCACTTAGGTTTAAAGCTAGATTAGTTGCAAAGGGGTTTACACAAAAACTTGGTATTGAGTACAATGAAATTTTCTAGCCTGTTGTAAAATACACTACTATAAGAGTTATACTTGCTTTGGTTGTTCAATACGATTTAGAACTTGAATAAATGGATGTTAAAACTACTTTCTTGCATGGTGACTTAGATAAAACGATTTATATGGTTCAATCATAAGGTTTCATTGATTCTAAAAGACCTAATCATGTATGTCTTTTAAATAGGTCTTTGAATGGTTTAAAACAATTACCTATGTAATAGTATAAAATATTTGACAATTTTGTGTCATCTATTAGTTTTATAAGAAGTTCCTTTGATCATTGTCTTTAATTTAAAAGAAATGATAGTAATTATGTGATTGTTTATCTTCTTTTGTATGTTGATGATATGTTATTGATTGGACATAAATGAGTGATATAAATGACATTAAAAATGATTTAAGTGCTGAATTTGAAATGAAAGACTTAGGTCATGTTAGGAGAATCTTAAGAATGGATATTAAAAGAAATAGATCACAACAATATCTTCTTTTAACATAATCTGATATGTGAAAAATGTGTTATCCAAGTTTGCTATGCATGATTCTGAGCTTATTACTTTGCTTCTTACTTGTTATTTTAAGTTAAGTATAAAATAATGTCCACATGATGAATCTGATTCAAATACATGCAAAAGGTGCATTATGCTAATGCTGTTGGATATGTTATGTATACTATGATGTGTACTAGACCTAATGTTGCACATGCTATTAGCATTTTAAGTAAGTTTATGGCAAATTCGGGTCCCGAACATTGGACTGCTTTAAAATGACTTTTAAGATACTTGAAACACTCTGCAAATTTAGGTTTGCACTTTAAATTTTGTAAAGAGAGAGTTGTGTTAAGGGGATATGTGGATTTTGATTATGCTAGTAATAAAGAAAATAGAAAATCAATAACTGCGTATGTGTTTACTTTGTGTAATACTTGCATTAGATGGAAGTCTCAATTGCAATCTATTGTGGACTTATCTACTACAGAAGTTGAATATGTAGCTGATAGAGAAGCTATTAAGGAGTCTTTATGGCTTAAAGGCTTGTCGTGTGAATTTAATGAATTGCATAATCCCCGTTATTATTTATTCTAATAGTCAAAGAGCCATTCATTTGTGTAAAAACCCAATTTTTCATGAAAGAACTAAACATACAAATGTTAGGATGCATTTCATTAGAGATATAATTCAAAAAGAGTCCATATTGCTTGGAAAAATCCCTACACAATTTAATCTAACTGATATGGAAACTAAGGTACTTCCTCTAAACAAATTTAAATCATGTTTGCAAATTCTAAGAATTGATACTGTTGAAAATTGATGTTTCTGCAGGTACTGTTTCTTCCATTGCTGATGTGTATAAAACAGTGATGTTTTTTTGTTGTTTATAACATTAGCACCAAAGGGGATATTTGATGGGCTGTGATGCCATGGTCCATTGGGCAATGAAGAAATTGGGCTTGGCCCATTTGTTGAAATGTTTTAACCATTTCCAGATAACAAAAGAAATTGGCCTAATACCCAATCCAATTAAATTGATATGTGTACTGCTCTGTGCCCTTTATCTTTGGCTTGATCAACGGTGGTGGATTTATGTATTTATGGAGATTGGACCGTCATTTTGTAGGGCATTATTCATTCTACTCTTTTTGTTCGAAGTTTCTGGGTTCTTTGTGACTTCGTCTTTTCATTCTCTCATTTTGATTCTTTGTGTATAGTTCAAAACCTCTAGTTTTGTTCTTAGGCCCTGTTTGATTTGTTAAATTTTCCATGGAAAATGGAAATTTTCGCACTTTGTGCTGTTTGATGTCACCCTCGCTCATATTTTCCTCTAAACTTGGTGGGAAAATAAATTCCACGTTTTGGTCACTTTTTTTTTTGGAATGGAAATAAATTTCATAACCAATTGTAAAAAAAAAAATTTACTTTAAAGAACAATTTTCATGTAAAACAAAGTCAAACGAACACTAAACTTTGATAAAAAAAAATTATTTTTTTCATTTTTTTAAAAAACTTTTTGGCAATGGAAACAAGTTTTATAACCAATTGTGGAAAAAATTATCACTTTAATAGACAATTTTCATGTAAAACAAAGCCAAACAAACACAAAAGTTAAAAATTTTCAGGTGAAAAATTATACTAATCAAACACACTAAATTAACAATTCCCTGCAAAATATTTTCTAAACAATTATTTTTCCTGAAATTCTTTTTCTTTCCACCAATTTTCTACCATTGCAATCAAACGGACCCTTAGTTCTTTGTGATTTGATTCTTAGTGAGTCCTTGGTTGAGGGTTTTGAGGTGTTTGATCAATTGTTTGATCTTGGTCCATTATAGTAGCTGCTGTGGTTCGGTTTCTTTAGGGTTTGGGTCTTTTGTGACCATTTCCTTGTATAGAAGGGTACAATGTTTTTTCTGAGCCCTATGTAATAATCGATCCCTTGATGTTGTTGGATTTTGGGTGTTCTTCGCGATTGTGGTTTTTTTGCTTCCGTTGTTGTTTGGCTCTATAGAAGCCATTGTAAAATACGGTGTTGTTGTGTTGAATGACAAAGTGTAATAGGATCAGGTATGTGCCTTTTTACCAACTAATACCATGTTAAGATTTATGATTCTAACTTAGAAGGTCAATCTTGTTAAGAGGAGTAACCAAAACCTTTATAAGTTAGTCTATGTTTTAATCTTTATTCGATGTGTGATTTCATCCCAAACAAATCTTAAAATCCACGTGCTCATTTTTCTTAGTCTTAATCAAATCGAATTATTCGTTGAAACTTAATGGACTTTGATGCCATATAAAAAAAATAAATTGAGCATAAGAGATATAAGATATAACACATTATTTGAATTGTGTTGCTCTTTCAGTATATGTACTTGTATTGATTTTCAATATATTTATAGGAGTACAATAAGGTTATATAGCTGATGTTTATTGTTAAGTTTTAGTTCATTTTGTAATTGGCGAATTCCGTGAACAAAATAACTTAATTTGATAGATTGTGATAGTTCAAGGAGTAATGTGCAATTTGCTTTAAAGTTAGTTAAATAGGTCTAAGGTTTCGAATTTGGAACAAGGAGGAAAACAACGCGGATTTTCGCTGGACTATCGCCAAGGGTTGGCTCGAGCTACAAAAGCAGAAACATCATCGTTAGACCGTCGCCTCTCCTTGTCACTGGCTCTTCGCTCGAGCGACAGCTTTATACGGAAAATTTTTATTTCACGTTTCAAAGGCTTTTTTTCTCAGCCCATTGATTTCTTGACCTATCTATATATATTAGAACATGTACATAACATTTTTCTTTAGGTTGTTATCCGTGAAAGATCTATTCATTCCATCATTCAACATTCATCTTGTGTGAGTATTTTGGTCAGAAAGACATCAGATCCAATATCCAAAAACCATACTTCCTACATATATGTCACATGTGCTGAAGATCGAGGAAGGCGATTGGAGTTCCAGTTTGAGAAGAACGGACTGTTCTTCGCGATCCATAGGAGATAAGTGATTCTACCAAACTAGGGGCTCCTGCAGAATAGCGGAGTTCTAGGAGAGCGTTGATTATTGCAACTAGAATTGGTGCATGAGAGCACATAATTTAGGAGAATTGTCAGAATTGCAGTCAGGAGATCAGATAGTTGGTGTCGTCGTCTAGTCTGGTAAACTATAAATACAGAATCGTTTATAGTGAATTGACTGACAAAGTGCCCGGAGTTTTTCCCAGTTGGGTTTCTCCGTGATCATATCGTTGTTTGTTTACTGCTTTATTTTATGAATGTATGATCTGTAGTATTTAAACTTAGGGTTAAATTGACTGCATGATTAACAATCTAGAGATAATTAATTGGTGACTTGTAGCAAATTAGTTAATAAGATTTTAATTCCGAATATTACACCTATTCACCCACCTCTAGGTGTTTTTATGGTTGAACTTGCTTTTTTTCATTTATCATTTGGTTTTGATAGAAACTGATTCAGAAAACTAAGGAGAAAAACTATGTCTTATCAAGTGGTTGTATGAATAAAATATTTTAATGAAGTTTTATCAGCTTCTTAATTGATCAATCTTCAATTTTAATCATCCACAAATTTTACCAATTCTTATCAAAACAAGCATGTAGACTGGTAGTTTAAGTGAATCATGGTTCACTTTAAATATATTGATAGCTCATATTATTTAAAAGTAATGGATTCTATAGAATGCGTGAATAATAAGTTGGTAGTAATTGTGTATCTTATGCATTGGACTTTGTAAGGACTATGGACACCACATATCTTCATATTAGTATAATATTGTCCATTTTGGGCCTGAATCTTCATGAATTTGCTTTTGAGTTTTACTCCAAAAGGCCTCATACCAATGGAGATATTGTCCATACTTATAAACCTATGATCCTTCCCACTTCTAGCCAATGTGGGACTTTGATCGCACACCCAACAATCCTCCCCTCAAATAAAGGACCACTGAGCCTCCCAACAAACGATCATCTATTCGTCCACTCTCTACCAACCAGGATTTTCCACTCTCATCTTCACCATGTTAGGGTCAAAACACGTCCATGAAGCATCGAGAGAGCACAAAAGGGTTATAGCATATAAAGATAAACGGGCCACTATTTTTCATCATTGTCTAGGGGTTATTTGGGTATCACTAAAATATCCAACAACATCCACCTTGATGCTAAATCAACTTGCAAGTCAGATAAGATAACAAATAGTTTAAGCAAAGAGATTTACAAATTTGTACCAATGTTTAGAAGATCAAGGTAGCTTCTAAACTTTACCAATGTGAGCACCTTAGTTCTCATGTCTCCAGGATTATATTCTGAAAGGACTTTCTCAAGTTTTACCAGTTCTTGAGAAACCATATCTCTATTAAAATGTAGTCTAACATCTATCTGTTTAGTACGTTCATGAAAGACATGATTTTTGCATAGGTGAATAACAAATTGACTATCAGAATATATTACCACATTGTCATAAAAAACACCAAGTTCATTTAATACACATTCACAAAGATTCTTTAAAGACTTCTGTAGTAGCAATACATTCAGATTCAGTAGTGGATAATGCAACATATTGAAGTTGTAATTTCCAACTAACACATGAATTCCACAAAGTAAACATATAGGCAGATGTAGATTTCCTATTATCTATATCACTAGCATAATTAGCATCAGTAAAGCCTTTCAATTTTACTCCTTCAGTACTAAACTTATATATTAAGCCAGCATTGCACGTTTCTTTAAAATATCTAAACATCCATTTTAAAGCTTTCCAATATTTGAGACCATGGTTGGACATATACCTTGCTAAGTGTACTAACAACATAGGATAAATCAGGTCTAGTACACACCATTAGATACATTACAGAACCAATGACATTTGAATATTGAATCTTTTTCATATATTCCTCTTTCTCTTCATTAGCAGCTGATTGTCTATAGATAATACAAAATGATTAGCTAAAGGCAATGTAATAGGTTCGCATTCATTCATACCAAATGTTTTCAAAATTTTCATGATATATGGGGCTTGATGCAAAAACAAAAATGAATTAGATTTATCTCTTTGAATTTTCATGCCTAAGATTTTTTTAGCATTACCCAGGTTTTTCATATCAAGTTCATTATTCAAAGTAATTTTTATATCATTTAACAACTTCAAGTTGGGACCAATCAAAAGAATATCATCCACATATAGCAATAAAAACACAAAATTATTATTATTTGCATCACCTTGATAGTATAAGCAATGATCAAATTCACTATTTTTAACACCAATTATTTGAACAAATGAATCAAAACGTTTGTACCAATTGCCTAGGAGATTTTTTTAGGCCATACAAAGAGCGTTTAAGAAAATACACATGATCATGTTTTTGTTTATTTTCAAAACCCTTAGATTGATTCATAAAAATCTTTTCATCAAGTTCACTATGTAGAAAAGTAGTTTTCACATCAAGTTGTTCAAGTTCCCAATTAAAATGAGCAACTAATGCAAGCATAGTCCTAATAGTGGTATACTTAACAAATGGAGAAAAGATTTCATTATCATCTACCACTTCCTTTTGTGTATAACATTTGACCACAAGTCTAGTCTTAAACCTTAAAGTCTCTCCTTTTGTGATTCACTCCTTAATTCTAAAACCCCATTTATACCTAACAATAGACTTGCCTTTTGGTCTTGGGACTAACTCTCATGTTTGATTTTTATCGAGAGAATTAATCTCTTCTTTCATCTCTTTCACCCAATCCTCAGATTGTTCACTCCTCAAGGCTTCTTCATACGTGTTTGATTCCCTATCAACTAGTTCTTCATAACTAGCATAGGCAAAATCAAAATCAGACTCTAACATTTGAGGCACCCTATATGTTCTCCTAACTCTGTCTCTAGCTAACTGGTAATCAGACAAAGGATTCCGCTCTTCTTGATATTCCTCTATAACCTCATCTCTATCAATATTCTCACTCTGATTGTCTTCTAATTTAGGATTTTGATGCTCCACACCAATTGAGGTGGTGGGAATTTGAACGCTTAAAGGCCTTAAATTCACTTGGGATTCATCACTAGTGTTTTCTTGTTGTTTTTCTCTCAAGGTGTCATTCTCTGATTTTAGACTCGACATTTCAGACTCATTAAATGTAACATTACAACTATGATGATCTTAACTCCAGTTTGACTTCTATCCCAAAGCCTATACCATTTAACTCTTTCAGGGTATCCTAAGAAAACACATTTTCTAGCTTTAGGTTCTAATTTTCCCTCATTTTGACCATGGTTTGACATATACCTGTTTTAAGCGAAAATCCACGCCGTTTTCCTCCTTGTTCCAAACTCGAAACTCTAGACCTATTTAACTAACTTTTAAGCAAATTGCACATTAATTCTTGAACTATTACAATCTATCAAATTAAGTCATTTTGTTCACAGAATTCACCAATTACAAAATGGTTGGACATATACCTGCTAAGTGTACTAACAGCATAGGATAAATCAGGTCTAGTACACACCATTAGATACATTAAAGAACCAATGACATTTGAATATGGAATATTTTTCATATATTCCTCTTTCTCTTCATTAGCAGCTGATTGTTCTATACATAATACAAAATGATTAGCTAAAGGTAATGTAATAGGTTTGCATTCATTCATACCAAATGTTTTCAAAATTTTCATGATATATGGGGCTTGATGCAAAAATAAAAATGAATTAGATATATCTCTTTGAATTTTCATGCCTAAGATTTTTTTAGCATTACCCAGGTTTTTCATATCAAGTTCATTATTCAAAGTAGTTTTTATATCATTTAACAACTTCAAGTTGGGACCAATCAAAAGCATATCATCCACATATAGCAATAAAAACACACAATTATTATTATTTGCATCACCTTGATAGTATAACCAATGATCAAATTCACTTCTTTTAACACCAATTGTTTGAACAAATGAATCAAAATGTTTGTACCAATTGTCTAAGAGAATTTTTTAGGCCATACAAAGAGTGTTTAAGAAAATACACATGATTAGGTTTTTGTTTATTTTCAAAACCCTTAGGTTGATTCATAAAAATCTTTTCATCAAGTTCACCATGCAGAGAAATAGTTTTAACATCAAGTTGTTCAAGTTCCCAATTAAAATGAGCCACTAATGCAAGCATAGTCCTAATAGTGGTATACTTAACAAATGGAGAAAAGATCATTATCATCTACCACTTTCTTTTGTGTATAGCATTTGGCCACAAATTTAGCCTTAAACCTTAAAGTCTCTCCTTTGGTAATTCCCTCCTTAATTCTAAAACCTCATTTATACCTAACAATAGACTTGTCTTTTGGTCTTGGGACTAACTCTCATGTTTGATTTTCATCGAGAGAATTAATCTCTTCTTTCATCGCTTTCACCCAATCCTCAGATTATTCACTCCTCAAGGCTTCTTCATACGTGTTTGGTTCCCTATCAACTAGTTCTTCATAACTAGCATAGGCAAGTTCAAAATCAAACTCTAACCTTTGAGGCACCCTATATGTTCTCCTAACTCTGTCTCTAGCTAACTGGTAATCAGACAAATGATTTTTCTTTTCTTGATATTCCTCTATAATCTCATCTCTATCAATATTTTCACTCTAATTGTTTTCTAATTTAGGATTTTGATACTCCACACCAATTGATGTGGTGGGAATTTGAACACTTAAAGGCCTTAAATCCACTTAAGATTCGTCACTAGTGTTTTCTTGTTGTTTTTCTCTCAATGTATCATTCTCTGATTTTAGACTCAACATTTCAGACTCATTAAATGTAACATCACAACTTATGATGATCTTAACTCCAGTTTGACTTCTATCTCAAAGTCTATACCCTTTCCTTCAGGGTATCTTAAGAAAACACATTTCCTAGTTTTAGGTTCTATTTTTCACTCATTTTGACGAGAGAAAGAAGCATAGCCAAAAGGTTTTAACATAGTATAGTCAACACATTTATCATACCATTTTTCATGTGGAACATCACCGTTTAATGCAGTAGAAGATGTCAAATTAATTTGATAACATGCAATCATAGCAGCTTCACCCCAAAAAGACTTAGGAATACCAAAACTCAACCATACATCTAACTTTATCAAGTAAAGTACGATTCATACATTCAGTCACCCCATTTTGTTGAGGTGTATAATGAATAGTTTTATGTTTAGTAATTCTACATTTTTCACACATATCATCAAAATCATTATTACAAAATCCTAGACAATTATCAGTTCTTAGATATTTATCTTTTTGCCAGTTTTGAGTTTCAACTTACAATTTCCATATTTTGAAATTCTTGAATGTTTTAGTTTTATCCTTTAACAGATAAACCCACACCTTACGAGAATAATCATCAATTATGAACAAAAAATATATATTACCACCCGTTGTAGGATTAGGAGTAGGCCCCCATAAATCAGTGTGAATATATTCTAAAACTTTAGTACTTTTGTGTATGCCAGATGAGAAAGAAAACTTATGATGTTTACCAACCACTTGTTGATCACAGAAAGGCATATTAGACAAACAATCTTTTCCAAATACACCTTTATCATTTAGGAGTTTAAGTCCTTTAATATTTATGTGAGCTAATCTATTATGCCACTCGTGTGTGTCATCTGTGTTGGTCAAATTTATAGAGGAAGATGAATTTTTAATAATTTCAGCAGTAGTCACATAAATACCGTTTCTTTTAGTATCTTTACATGCGACAAGAACACCCTTAATCATTTTTAGCATGTTTTTTCCAATTTTACCAGTAAAATCAACGATTTCTAATGTTCCTATCGAAATAAGATTTCTAGCCATTCCAAGAATATATCTGACTATATGTAAGTCAAGCAATAACTAGTGTCAAATTTTAACGTGATATCACCAATTCCAGCAATTTTATATGCATGATTATTGCATAAAATAGCATAACCACTTTTAGATTCTTGCAAATTTTCAAACCAAACTTTATTTGATGAAACATGAAATAATGCACCAAAATCAAGTATCCATTCCTGCAAATGAGATTTCACAGTTAGATTTACTTCAGTAGGTTTAGAGTTCAATAACACATAAATTTCACAACATTCATCAGAAGAAGTGATAACATTTGCCTCATCGTAAACCTTTTCTTTTTGTTTGTTTTTCTCAACATAACAATATTTAATGAAATGTCCAGTTTTACCGCACCCGTAGCATTTTCTACCTTTAACTTTACTTTTTGACCTAGATAGACTTATAGTTTTCTTTTTACTACCTGATGTGTATCACTTTGGTTATCACGAGTTCTAGACTGAGACCTACCTCTCATCATATGAACATCGCCACTTTTTCTCTAGACTCTCTCGGTTCGCATTTCCATATCTTTACTTCTTAACGAGTCTATGACAATTTCAGGTGTTAAAGTATCTCTCTCGTATTTAATAGTATTTTTAGCTTCTCTATAAGTGTCTGGGATAGCATTTTATTCTTCAGATACTTTTTCACCACAGTTAGTGATATCTTGCACAAGTTTATTGAAAACATCCAAATTGTCATCCATATCTTTTGAAGAATCGATTTTGAAGCTAAAAAAGCTTTCAAGTAGAAAAAGGTTGTTTGGAGGGATTTAGACACATAAAGTTCCTCCAATTTTTTCCCAAGTTTTTGAACTAATTTTAATTTACCAACTTTTCTTAATACCGCATCAGACAAATGTAAAATAATAGAAGTATAAGTTAATTCATCGAAATTCTCTTTTTTGTCAGCAGTCAAATTTGTAGGAAAAGAGTTATCAATAGCTTTAGAGACTTTTTGTTGAACAATAATACTTTTCATTTTTTGTTACCAAATTGAAAAATCTCCTTTACCATTAAGACACCCAACTCAAAGTGATGTGTCGACATCTTATCAAAAAAAGCACAGAACATAAACTCAGGTATGTAAAAGTCACATGTCACACAGATTATACAGAGTAACAAGATTCCCATGGTTTCACAATAATACGCTATTCTAGAACCCCATGATTCCATGAGAATCACGTTCTTAGGTTAAGGGAAGAAACTAGAATAGGAGCCTGGGTACAAGTCTAGAATAATATGAGATTAAATAAAGCAACAACGTTCAACAAATAAATCTAAAGACAATAAATAAGTAATTTCACTTAGAAATTAAACAGAGAATAGCAAGTAATCCTAGGTTCTACCAACAAGCAATGGTTACCAAGCAATGGCAACCCCCAATCCTAATGATCACCCCACACGATGATCTGCTAGTGCGATAATGTAAAGGTTTCATCCAATTTATCAGAGTGGACCAATTTTGTAGTCCCTAAAATAGGAGAGATGCGAATTTAATGTTTTAGGGTTGCGATTTTAGCCTTTCAGTAAATGTATATGGCAATTCCGACTGTCGACCCACCAAGGGTAAAGACGTCCAACTTTCGCTACAGTACCTGAAACGAAAAACTAACAACAACGAATGTTAGAAATGTCAAAATAAAGATTTCGTCTAAAGAAATCTTCGTCGGAAACAGCGTCACGCGCCCGCATGCCCCATCGTCGGATTCTCCACTCCCAGCCACCAACCACCACACGCCATCCAATCACCTTCTCGTTCGCCTACAGAGTCTGAATCTAGCCTCCGTTTCTTTTTTAGGTTAGTCATTTGTCCGAAAAATGGATTTACAGGTCCGATTTTTTGAAAAAAAAAAACTCACTGTTCTTCTTCTGAGTTTCTGCTCTAGCTTCGATTTTCTTCAGTTTCCTTCAAATTTTGATTCCTAATCTCGCTCTGATACCATTTGTAAGGACTATGGACACCACATATCTCTACATTGGTATGATATTGTCCACTTTGGATCTAAACCCTCATGGATTTGCTTAATCAAACTTTGCTAAAAAACATTTGTAAACGATTTCTCAATTCACACCTTAGTAAGGATAAAATGGTCTTTTTATTTGGCTGCCTAGTTGGATGTAGGAGTGGGCAAAATCCAAACCAACCCGATCAACCCGACCCAAACCAACTGGGTTGGGTCGGTTTTTTGAATTTTTTGGGCGGGTTTCGGGTTTTGTCACGTCGTAGGTTAGCAACCCAAACCTGATAGAAACCGACCCGACCCGACCCAAAAAAAAAATAAAAATAAAAAGGGGGGGGGGGGGGTAAACACGACTTTAACAGAACCCTAAAGCCTAACACTAACACTAACACATCCGCATCCCACATATAATGTTCTTCTCCTCTCTCGCTTAAATCCCAACCCTCCCCCACCCACCCACCAACCAACGAACCACTGATTGAGGCTTGGAGAAGTAACTAAAACTTTCATTCTTGGTGGGAAAGGTATGGATTAATCTTTGGTTGTATGGATTTTCGATTTAATTTGCTATTTTTTTTTTCATTTAATGTTTTGTGTTTTTTAACTTTTAAAAATATTGAATGCAAAATATTATTCTTGCTAGATTCCGTTTTGACTTCGAAAAAGTGGGAAAAAAATCAAATCTGAAATAGATAAATGTAATGATGTATGTAATCCTTTTATGATTAAAATGATTTTTTCCCCTATAATTATAGTCAGTCAGGCAGTTTGGGTGATTCATGAATATATGTGGTAATGTAGCAAGGTCTTATAATCTTTGATAAATTCCTTGGGATTAGTTTTATAAATTTGGTTTGTTTTTGTTGATTGAATTGTTATTCATACTATAAAGAACTGATTTTTTTAATGCTTTCTTTATCAAGGTGTGGTTACGGTTCCTTTTTTTTTGTTTTTTTTTTTACTGGAAGTCTTAGTCCCTTGGTAAACTCTTTTGTCTCTATGGTCACCTGACAGCCCCATTTTCTCATTCACTACCACAATGTTTGTAGAAAGACATCTGAACCCGCAATGGGGTCTTATTCCATTCCGTTTGAGCTTTTCTGATAATATGGAAAGCAACCTAAACTAATCTAACTAGACTTTCTCTTTGATCAAATCGCGAGGAATGATTAAATCTGGTGAGTTAGTAATTGCTGTCATTTTTTAACAAAACCACAAGTTGTATTTATTTGAAACGTCAACTTGAAGCTACGCTTTGTATGAGGTATTTAATTATTCGGGCGAAGAATTGGCAAATTCTGTAAGCAACAATCAATGTTTATTTGTTCTATGAATGTTTTGTTTATTTCTTATTTTAGCTCAACTCCATTAATTTTTGTTACTGGGAGCAACATAATTATATTTATTTCTTTGATTGACTCCTTGAAAGGAATTAATTTGTAGTGAGTTTGACAAAAGAAGCACATATATTTGACAGATTCGGCATCTCTCTTTGTATTTTCATCAGGACCGTATAATCTTGGGAGATCATTTTTTCTTAAAACTTAGCTTATCGTTAAGCTTTCAGAATTGTTAATACTGAACAATATATGATGCCGATTTGTTATATATTTATGGAATTTCATGCTGAATTCTATTGGTGTTATAATTTCTATATTTTTTAAATCACGACTTGAAATAATGATATATCTTCATATGAAATTACACAGATTTGCAATCTGGTCTTTGTGATTTGTGCAAACAATGCCTCCTCAAAACATTGTGAGGAAGTAGAGAAGACATGAGTTCCAAAACTTGAGAACCATGAAACTGGCGTTTAGTTTTTCTTTTTGCAATACTTGTGATGTTTCAAGCTGTGCTGGATTTATTTCAATGTGATCAATGTGACTTGTTTACTTGTGTTCTTCCATAGTGATAATTTGCTATTGTGATTTGTTTTAACTTTTAATGAAATGTATAATCGTTTTTGTTTAATTATTTTGATGAATATTTGATGGATTGTACTATTTTCTTTTTCAAGTTTATTGGCATTTGATGATTATATTAATGTTATTTTACATCAAAAAATTGGACGAGTTTAATTTTTGTGCGATAAATTTTTCTCAACCCGACCGACACATAATTGGGTTGGGTTTCAACATTTACATGAGATGGGTTGGGTTGGGTAGGGTGGGATTTTTAACAAACCGACAATATTGAGTTGGGGCAAAAACCGACTCAGCCCAACCCATGCCCACAAATTACAACCCTAATCTACGCATAAACTATGTACAGATCTTTCAACTAGCAATATCCAAGACAAGGCAGCTAATTGGGTGTTACCACATGCCCACCCCTAGTTGGATATGGACGGCCATGTGGTAACACCCAATTAGCTGCCTTGTCTTGGATACTGCTAGTTGAAAGATTTGTACATGGTTTATGCGTAGATTAGGGTTGTAATTTGTGAGATCTTTGTGGATCAGTAACCAAATCGTGTTCACATTTGGGTTCCTTAAACTCTGTACTCTCTTTTGAAGGTTATTTTGCACAAAGTGACAAGCTAACCTCTGTGCCCTCCAGATTAAGCGATTCGCTGAACAGGATGAACATTTACATGTGTTATTTATTGCTTTCGTGTATGCTTGTCGATTTATTTTTTCATTAGTTTGTTTTTGGTTCAAAATACCCAACAACATTCTATTTCGATGAAAAAAAAACTTTGTTTGAAAAATAAAAGAAATCTTGTGTTGAAGGAATAATATTTGTTTAGAAGAGGAAAATTAAAAAAAAACATTTGAGGACCATTGGTTATAACTATGAGTTGCAACGAATTGAATAATGCACACGGTCACAGAGAACGTAAGAAATCGGTTTAGAGAAAGAAGGAAAAAAAAAAATCTTTGCGTGTCTTCGGAGCACACACGAGTGTGCATCGTGTGAGAATTGTGCGGAATACATACGGGCTAGGAATGGACTTTGATTGCCATGGTGAGCTGGCCATGAAGAGAGAATATTTAGGAGAGGAATTAGAATAAACAGTCCACATGGGTGTGCAATGTACGTTAACCTTTATAGTATTTTGTATGAGAAGTTGAGAGATTGAGGAAAACATTGTGTTGTGAGGTGTTCTTAGCTAACAAAAATTCTTCTTTTGTGATTTTGACGGTTGGTCGAACTAAGTTTCAGTTGTGTTTTTCTATTCATGTTTTTTTTTTTTAGTTTCCGCTGTATTTGCTATATGTGGAGTGGGATTTTTTCCAACAAGTGGCAACAGAGTTCATAATTTAAAATCTAGAATTGTATTAAACTGATGATAAGTTCAAAATTTGAGGTAAAGCCGTGGTGATCGTATTACATTAATTAAATAACATCGAGATGGAAGTGTACTGATCGAATCACATCGATATGTAGCTATGATAATCGAGTTAGTCGATATAGGATTCTTCGTTGTCATTAGAGGCTGTGAAAGGTAACCAAAATAGGTTCTTGGCCAATGACAAGAAAAATAAAAATTGTAGTAAGAAGAAGCCAAATTGTAAAATCAAGATTGTAGGGTTTCACCTAATTTTGTTCATTAAAAGAATTCTATTTCAAAAAGGGAAATAGAATTTTTTTTTGACAACTAAAAGGAAAAATGAAAAGATTAAGATAAAAATATTGTGAACCATTTGTTATAAATATGAGCCATATCCAACTAGAGAACACAGGTAATCAATGCATGAAGAGAGAAAGAAAATTGTGCTTTCCATCAGGCATGCGCCAGTGATTCGTTCTGGTGTTGTATGAGAACTGTGGTGGAATGCACTAAGGTAGGTGTTATACAAATTACAAACTGTAAATTACAGATTGAAGAAATGTCTCAAACCCTAAAAGAAGAACTGTCACTAATAACCACTGAACATCACGGTTTCATCAACTGAAGGCTCAGAATACAAATACCATATGATCAACAACACTAGACGCCCAGATCTAAACCAAACCCCTCACAATCACAGGCCAAACGAGTAGCAACTTCTATGAACCAGAAGAACTACAGGTAACCCAATCTCAGCACATTCCTTTCAAGAGACTCACAAAGAATAGCACACTAAGAAACGAATTCAAAGATTCCTCACAGAGAAGAAGATGAAAGAAACGCAGAGAGAGAAGAACACTCTAGAACCCTCAAGCCAAAGAGAGAATATGAATGAATGAATCATACCAATCGAATACCCATGATAATATCTGTGCATTGGGATTGGCAGCCTTGTATCCAACGGTCAGAGTTGCTTACTCATAGGGCTGGACTGATTATTGGGTTGGACAGAACACTGGGCTTCCATTCAGTTAACAGGTAATAAGTAATTGGGCCGAAGGCCATCATCATCGCCTAATGTGGGCTGGACCATGGCATCACAGCCTCACAATCTCCACCTTGATGCCAGTGGTTAATCCGGTAGCTTAATACTATCCTACACTAGATAAAATAGCTCCCTTGGATCACTCTCCAAAGCATCAGGTCCAGGATCGGTTCCTGCAATCAACAAATCACCCAGCATCAATTTTCAACAGTTGCAAGCATGACTTGAACTTGGAAAGAGGCAATACCTTTGTGCCCATATCAGCTGGATTAAACTGAGTAGCAATTTTCTCAAGTAACAGAACATTTTTAGCAACAATATCCCTTATAAAATGTAACTTAACATCAATATGTTTAGTTCTTTCATGAAAAACTGGGTTTTTGCATAAGTGTATAGCACTTTGACTGTCAGAGTATAATGCAACAGGATTAGATAATTCACCAATTTCAGACAGTAACCCTTTCAACCATAAAGCTTCCTTTATGGCCTCAGTTGCAGCCACATACTCAGCCTCAGTGGTAGACAAAGTAACAACAGGTTGTAATTGTGATTTCCAACTTATACATGTTCCACACAAAGTAAACACATAGGAAGTAGTTGACTTTCTATTATCAATATTACCAGCAAAGTCAGAATCAACAAAACCTTTAAGTACTACACCATCATTGCAGGCAGAGAAACACAATCCTAAATGTGAAGACCCTTTCAAGTACCTTAATAACCATTTTAATGCAGTCCAATGTTCTAAACCAGGATTAGCCATGAATCTACTAAGTATACTGATTGCATGAGCCACATCAGGCCTAGTACAAACCATGGTATACATCACAGAACCTACAGCATTAGCATAAGGTATCTTATCCATTTGTTTTATGTCATATTCATTTACAGGACATTGGTCTTTACTTAATTTAAAATGGCTAGCAAGAGGTACAGACACAAATTTTGAATCAAGCATAGCAAATCTAGTAATCACTTTATCAATGTATGGAGTTTGTTTCAAAATCAGAATTCTATCATGCCTTTTCCTAGAAATTTCCATGCCTAAAATCTTCTTAGCATGTCCAAGATCTTTCATTTCAAATTCAGCATTCAGAGATCTTTTAATTTCATTAATGACATACATGTTATGTCCAATTAGAAGCATATCATCTACATACAAGAGTATAAAAGCAATAATGGCATTTTTATCATCTCTTTTAAAATACAAACAATGGTCAAATTCACTTCTAATAAAACCAACAGAAGAAACGTAAGTGTCAAACCTTATGTACCATTGTCTTGGTGATTGCTTCAAACCATATAGGGATCTTTTCAACAAACAAACATGATCAGATTTTGATTTATCA
The DNA here is from genome assembly GCA_019097785.1 of Fraxinus excelsior. NCBI lineage: Eukaryota > Viridiplantae > Streptophyta > Magnoliopsida > Lamiales > Oleaceae > Fraxinus > Fraxinus excelsior. The sequence continues at coordinate 27,841,704 of CM032635.1, read as the reverse complement.
ATATAGCTAAGCGGTTGTTTCATATAAATCACCTCATCAAGATCACCATGCAAAAATGCAGTTTTTACATCCATTTGTTCAAGTTCAAGATTATAATGAGCAACAAGAGCAAGCATAACTCTAATGGTAGTATACTTTATCACAGGAGAAAAAATCTCATTATAGTCTAAACCTTCCTTTTGAGTAAAACCCTTAGCCACAAGTCTAGCTTTGAATCTTATAGGCACCTTATCAGTGTTACCCTCCTTAATACTAAAAATCCACTTACAATCTACAAGGGATTTGCCTGCAGGTTTAGGAACTAAAATCCAAGTCCCATTCTTAATCAAGGAGTCCATCTCATCATTCATAGCAATCTGCCATTCCTTAGATTGCTTACTAGACATAGCTTCTTCATAGGACTTAGGCTCCCTATAGGCCAAATCCTGATAAGAAATTAAAGCTAAGGTCAGGTAGTCTCTATATTTAATAGGTTCTCTAATCTCCCTCCTAACTCTATCTCTAGTCAGTTGGTAGTCACTACCCTCACCATTAGGCTCTTCAACAACATCCTGAACTTCAGTTTCTTCAATGTCATCCTCTAAAACATCATTTCCAGCCTCAGTACCAACCTGTTCAGCTACCTACAGGTTGGATAGGCATACCAAGCTCCACCTGCAGCTTGGTCTCATCACTTTCTACCTCTTCTAAAACCTTGTCAAACCATTTTCCTTTCAAACATGGCATGTTCAACTCATCAAAAGTAACATCCCTACTAGTGATGATCTTAAAACCACTAGACTCTCTACTCCACAGCCTATAACCCTTCACCCCATCAGGGTAACCCAAGAAAATACATTTCTGGGCCCTAGGTTCTAATTTTCCTAAAGTTTGGTGTGAATAGGCAGCACACCCAAAAACTCTCAAGTGGGTATAGTCAGGAACAATGCCAGTCCATTGCTCCTCAGGGGTCTTATCACCTAGGGCACTAGAGAGGGTTCTATTTACTATGTAAGAGGCTGTCATCAAGGCTTCCCCCCATAGGGTCTTAGGCACACCTGAACCTACAAGCATGCATCTCACCTTCTCCAACAAAGTCCTATTCATCCTCTCAGCCACTCCATTCTGTTGTGGGGTATAAGGGGCTGTTTTATGTCTCCTAATCCCATTCTCAGCACAAAAGAGGTCAAACTCAGCATTGCAAAACTCAAGACCATTGTCAGTCCTAAGAGTTCTAACTTTCTTCCCAGTCTGATTTTCCATCAACAATTTCCAGGCTTTAAACTTCCCAAAAGTCTCAGATTTGTGTTTCAACAAATAAACCCAAACCTTCCTAGAATAATCATCTATCAAGGAAAGAAAATACCTATTTCCACCTTGAGTAATGGTAGGAGAAGGCCCCCATAAATCTGAGTGAATATACTCAAGAACAGAAGTAGATTTATGATTCCCCGTATTGAAATGTAACCTGTTCTGTTTTCCTAAGGTACAGTTCTCACAGAAAGGAATTCTAGAAATAGAATCCTTTCCAAACACCCCTTTCTTATACAGGATATGCAGACCTTTCTCTCCAACATGAGCTAGTCTCTTATGCCACTTTAAAGTAGCATCTAGCTCAGTGTTGGAAGACTCAGCTATCTCACTAACCACAGCACTAGCTCTAGCAACATAAATCCCATTTCTCTTTACGCCTTTAAACATCACAAGGGAACCTCTCATCACTTTCAACAAACCATCACCTACTTTTCCTAGCAAGCCTAAATCATCCAAACTTCCCATTGAAATCAGGTTCCTAGATAAATCAGGAACATATCTTACCTTTTCTAAGGTAAAGATATAACCATTATCAAATTTCAATGTAATCTCACCTATTCCCTCAACCCTACTAGCCATATTGTTACCCATAACAACCTCTCCACCATTGATTTCCCTAAAGGAGTTAAACCAACATCTTTTAGGAGACATGTGGAAGGTGCAACCGGAATCCAAAATCCATTCATGGATCAGATTTTCACAATTAACAATATTGGCAGAACCACTACCAAGGGAAGGTTCAGTCACAACATAGACATCAACAGAATTGGACTCACTAGGTTCTACTAGGTTCCCTTCATCAACCCCTTTGGCTTTCATCTCATTCTTCCTTTTAAAACAATCTTTTATAAAATGGCCAGATTTCCCACATCCATAGCACTTCTTACTCCCAGTCCTAGACTTGGATCTAGTTCTACCCTTAAACTTTTTCTTACCACTGTTTCCTTGATTGTTAAAACCCTCTTGGTTCCCATTGAACCTATTTTGAGTCCTACCTCTCACAAACAAAGTCTCAGACCTACAATTCCCTCTTTCATTCCTAAGTTCAAGTTCCCTACTCCTCAAAGAGTTAATAACAATATCAGAAGTCAGGGTATCTCTCCCATATTTTATGGCAGCCTTGACATCCTGATAGGTTTCAGGAATGGCATTTAACAGCACAACAGCTTTGTATTCATCAGAGACTTTCTCACCAGCATTAGTGATGTCTTGGACCAATTTATTAAAATTGTCCAGGTTGTCTTCTATATCCTTAGAGGTATCTAATCTAAAACTGAAAAACCTCTCTAACAGAAACAACTTATTGGGTAGGGTCTTAGCTAGGTATAATTTTTCTAACTCATCCCATAGGGCTTTAGCATCCTCTTGTTTCCCTACTTTCCTTAAAACTTGATCAGATAGGTGTAAGATAATAGATGCATATGCAAGTTCATCAGCTTCAAGAATCTGATCAGCAGTCATAGTTTCAGGAAAAGTTTTTGTTATTGCTTTTGAAATCTTTTGTTGAACTAAAACACCTTTCATCTTTTGTTGCCAAATGGGAAAATCCCCTTTTCCATCAAAAATACCAAATTCAAAAGCATTTTTCATGATTTTAAAATCCAGAAATAACACAAAGCATTTCAAATGGGATAATAAAACTATGACAGCTGCACCACTCAAGAAAACAGGTAATTTGAAACTCCACAAGTAGATAAAGGAGAATAGGTCACAGTGAATAAGCAGCAAATAATTATTACAGTTATTCAAGATTACAAAAGAATTCTTGACAGTGAACACAAAGCAGAATCAAGAATATATGCTAATCAACCAAGAAAATATGCAAAGAGCAATATACAGTTGAGTATAGACAAGTATGCTTCAAGACAAAATTAAGGAACAAGTAATATAACAAGGCAGAATCAAGAAAGGCTACAGATGGAACAGGAGTGACCAAGTTCACCAGGTTTCCGTGAGAATCATGTTCTCAGGTCAAGGCTCAACTTGAACACACCAGAGTATTATGGTAAAAATTGAGTCAAGATACAAGGGAGGGTCTAGTAGGGTTGAAACGTGCAAACCAGAGGGCAGCTTATAGATTAGCTACCAAAATAGAGCGTCTCAGTACAGCAGTGGGTCACAAAGTCACCGCAAGGAGGTGGTGTTCCACCAGATACCACAAAGGAGAATCAAGAATCAAGAAAACCCAAACTCACTGAGTATTTGATCCAAACAGAAAAACAGAACACGAACACCAAACAACACTCCCAGACACAGTACAAGAACGGGTGTACTCCGGAAACTTCCAAGAATCGACAGATCAAGAATTAGGGTTTTCGAACTTTCAGGAGATCGAAGGATTGAGGGCTGAAAATTAATTTTCCAGACCTCAAACTGCGATCGAAGTCCCAAGAACAGCCACTTAAGGCTCTGATACCACTGTTATACAAATTACAAACTGTAAATTACAGATTGAAGAAATGTCTCAAACCCTAAAAGAAGAACTGTCACTAATAACCACTGAACATCACGGTTTCATCAACTGAAGGCTCAGAATACAAATACCATATGATCAACAACACTAGACGCCCAGATCTAAACCAAACCCCTCACAATCACAGGCCAAACGAGTAGCAACTTCTATGAACCAGAAGAACTACAGGTAACCCAATCTCAGCACATTCCTTTCAAGAGACTCACAAAGAATAGCACACTAAGAAACGAATTCAAAGATTCCTCACAGAGAAGAAGATGAAAGAAACGCAGAGAGAGAAGAACACTCTAGAACCCTCAAGCCAAAGAGAGAATACGAATGAATGAATCATACCAATCGAATACCCATGATAATATCTGTGCATTGGGATTGGCAGCCTTGTATCCAACGGTCAGAGTTGCTTACTCATAGGGCTGGACTGATTATTGGGTTGGACAGAACACTGGGCTTCCATTCAGTTAACAGGTAATAAGTAATTGGGCCGAAGGCCATCATCATCGCCTAATGTGGGCTGGACCATGGCATCACAGCCTCACAGTAGGGAATGAAGAGAGAAAATTAAGGTGAGAAAATAGAAGAATCGCTATAAACAGCAGTGTAGTGTACATTAAACATTCTAGTTTTGTGTTGGGAGAAGGATAACAAAATATTGTGAAGTTTTCTAAGCTAATTGACTTCTCCTCCCGTTGTCGTAAGTGGTTTGCCGAACTACACTTAATTTGTATTTCTCTGCTTGCAAGTTATTTTTGTGATTTTTTCTTTTTCCGTCACATTTATGGTGTTAAGGGATAGAATTCCACGTCGAATAAAGATGAAAATATAGATCAACTTATAAGGGTTTGTGCTAATCCTTAAAGTTGACCTTTTAAGATAAATTTTAACATAATTTTAGAATCCATTAAACTCAAACGAGCGATCCAACATCTTGTGGGACATATTAAGAGACAAAATCCTACATCGAATGAAGATGAAAACATAAATCAACTTATAAAGAATTGGACTATTCCTCTTAATAAAATTAACCTTTTAAGATGGAACTCAAGTCTTATGTACGGTATGTTAGGTAGGATTTTATCCGTACACCGTGAAATGTTTGAATAAAAATATATTTGATTAACTTAAATTATAATTTAAGTTGTGCCAAACATGCACTTCGATGGAACGGGAGCCATTGTCGTGACTTGATTTCGGGAACCAAAACTCCAGAGCTTCTTATGTTTGTGTTATTTTTGTCTTTTAGTCGTTATTAGGCTCTTATATAGGGATGTCAACGAGTCGAGCCACGAATCGAAACTCGAAACTTGGATCGACTCGGGCAAAAATGGTTCGAGTTTTTTTTGAGTCGAGTCGAGCCGAGCAAAAGTTCGACCAAAAAAATGAGACTCGACCCCGAGCCGGCTTCTTTTTTTCGTGACAAATCTAATTTTTTAAAAGAATTTAAAATTCGTGCAATTTATATGTACTATAAATTAAATAAAAGTTAAAACCCCATCCTTGAATTGAGATCGTCTACAAACGTCGTAGGCGGAGTTCAAATTATACACGAATAAAATATTTTTCATACAATTTTTCATGAAATAAAGAAATTTAAAAATTACGTATTTTTTTTTTTAAAACTAATCAATTTATAAACTTGTCAAAGGCAGTCAAATGTGACATGGTAGCTGCCTGTTTTTCTAATTTTTAAATTTTTTTATTACGACTGCCTGCAACGTTGCAGGCAGTTGTTTTCCAAATTTTTTTTTAGACAAGTTCGGCTCGGCTACGTTGTCGTCTAATTAAACATTTTGGTTTTGCATGATTTGGTTGATTGCTTTTGATTAAGTAAAACTTTCTATTTTTTAATAACGCTTACACTGCTACCATTAGCAAAAAATGCTGGGAATAATAATTTCAAATAAGAGGATAGGAAAAGAAAACAAAGAGTAGAATCAAGAACTTTAAGAAAAATTCAAAGGCTTAAACACGTAATCACTGTCCTCAAACGATAATTGCCTCTTTTCGAATTGAATCTGATGTTTAAAGGGACTCTTGACAAATAGTTTGCAATATTTATTGAGTATTGGAAAAGAATAAACATTTAAAAAATAGCGAAATTCCTTCAAAACTTAAGAACACAAAAACATAATTTTAAATGTGAAGGAACGTAGTTTTTAATATTTCTTGTGTAATGGAATGTGATCTCAAGTGGTTTGTATATATTTTGTATTATTCATTAATCACCTATTTATAGATCCCAACCAATACTACACAAAATGATATCAAAATATGATGAAAATAGGCAATTTTTCAACCAAAAGGACACCAGGTTTCAAGTTGATAAACCAGCCACGACTTGTTTTTAACTCTATGCGACCGCTTAGGCCAAAGTTTTGACCCTCAATTTCATTTTTTTATTCCATATACTTTTTATTGATTTTGAACAACAATTTCAACAAAAATGACTTGGCATTGTACATCAATCCCATAACCAAGCGAGTCGTAATTTTTTTTTTTTTTTTGGGCCCTTTTTGAGAAGAAAAGTCACAAAGATAAAGTCACAACTAATGACTTTTATGTTAACAAAAACTATTTTAATCATTCTAATATTGCATGTACATGGATTGCAATTTGTACATGCTTTTATTGTTAATAATTTCTTTGTGGACCTTTTGCTTTTAGCTTTTCCATTAAAAAATTATTGTATTACGATTTCTTCGTTAAGACCGTTGCAAGACCGTTGCAAGACCGCAAAGTTGCTAGACATGGACCATTTATGGAGTATTTAAAGATGAAGACGATTTATCACTTGATTTTGGTAACATCGTCAAAACTATTTTTCAAATTTAGATGACGACTTGATCAATTGATAAGATCGTTTGATCAAATCGTGTGTGATAGCCTTCAAAAATTATACGCGGTAAAACTATTTAGAGTCTAAACACGTAAATTATTTGCGTGTAATTTTACGCGTATATTGAAGTATGTCCACATCCAATGTGCATATGAGTAAAACGCTTAATAACTCTTAAAAGAGGATAATTTATTTATTTAAAGATGAAGACAATTTATCACTTGATTTTGGTAACATCGTCAAAACTATTTTTCAAATTTAGATGACGACTTGATCAATTGATAAGATCGTTTGATCAAATCGTGTGCGATGGCCTTCAAAAATTATATGCGTTAAAACTATTTAGAGTCCAAACACGTAAATTATTTGCATGTAATTTGATAGGAATGTAAAATGTATATTTTTCCCTCCTTATTTTATAGCCTCGTATGTTTATTTTGTACCAAAATGTACTCATTACGCTCATATTTTGATTTAGGCGGCAATTCTATGGATATGGCGTAATTTGGAAGAAATATGTGAAAAATGACCAAAATGAAAGAAAGTGAAAGTTCAAAGACTAAAGTGCAAATATTCCAAACTTGTGTCTAACCTTGTGATGAAGATTATGGCCAAGATATTTTCACAGATCAACTTTCAAGCTGAAAAGTTTTGCATCGGTTTTCAGCCTCATATTGAGACCAATTTTGGACATGGTAAAAGATCGAATTTGAAGATGGTCTCTGAATAAAAGTTTTAGCCCTTTGAGTTATCTTTACAAGGCATCTTGAATCGCTTCAATCGGATATCGGTAGAAGAAGTTATGGCCAAAATACTGAACACTGTCCGGAGGAAGTTTCGTAAAACCATGCGGCCGCAAGCCTTTAATTCCATGCGGTCGCACAGACCATTCCCGAAAGTTAAAGTGCTGATTTCACTTGTTCCTTGTGGCCGCAAACCTCTAAACCATGCGACCGCATGGTTCATTTCCGGGACGAAAATTCTGGTTTCCTAATTTCAATCAAACACTTATGGAAACAAATATTTCTACACTTTATAAACCCTAGAAGAGAACCCGAACGGACGAGAATGCCCCCAACTCTATTCTTCTCTATTTTTCTCTTATATTCATGAATTGTAACTAAACTTTTACACTTGGTCGAAGGAGATTGAAGCCTCGGAATCACATATTGTGAGATCTAAATGATTTTTCTTAATTTAATTCATGTTTTTCAGTATTGAATATTCTTCTATGCATAATTTTATGATTGCCATGTTTGAGATCTATTAGTTTTTCATATATTGCAATCTATAGCTAAGTAAAATCTCAAATCCGTAATTGTTTGAATCATTTAACTTGTGAAGCACTAGGATTTGATAATTTTCTGCGATAGAGGTTATTGAATCTTAAGAAGAATGTTTAAATAGATTTAATGCAACCGCTGGTGTTTGTATTATCCAGTTCATCGATTTCTCTATTATTTAAAGCTGTTATTAAATTGAATCTTTAGCGCTGGTCTGAGATTATTTGATAATTAGGGTTAATTAGAACGCTGGTTTCTGATTAACTAAAATTAAGGAGAAATATGAATCTATTCCAACGATGAATATTGTGAATGTGAATTGATTATTCTTTGTGGATTGATGAATGGTTATAATCTCCAATGGTGGAAGTTGACTTTGATCAAGACTCGTTTAATTGATTTAATACAACTCGTTAATTTACATTATTATTTGTTATACGATTGATTTCGTTATAAACAAAACCCCCCAATCGTTATACGAAGTATAAATTGTTGAATTGCACACTCTTCGTGGGATCGACCCTTATTTCTACTACTACATTAGTTTTAAAGGTTTAAGAACTATTTTTGGGTGCCTACGACAGCACACCATAATTTTACGCGTATATTGAAGTATGTCCACATCCAATGTGCATATGAGTAAAACGAACTCTTAAAAGAGGATAATTTCTTTATATTTTTAAACCATTTGAGAGTTGCATTTATTTGCTTGGACTATGTCAATCTTCTAAAGCTATATATATATCTCCTTTTGAGCAGAAACATTCAAATTTGTCACAGTACAAATTTATTCTAATCAGATAATTCTTCAGATTATAAGAATTTATAATTTAATTTTTTTTTTCTATTTTTTTCACATATATTAAAAGATTCAAAACTATATATGTACATATAAATAAGTAATATATAGGGGGAAAAAAAAGGAACATGAGAGTCTTCATGACTCATTATGAAAAACTACAAAACATTATGGAACTTTTTTCAATTCTTCGTTTTCAAAATTATTCTTGACCACTCGAATGACTTTAAACGGACGAAGACAAAATGATTTTATTTGTCTAATCTATAAACTTATTTATTAATACAAAGACAAAAGAAGAAAGACATGAGAAAAAAAACTCAACTGCATCAAACTTTGACAAGATATAAATTGTTTACTAAGCCCTGTTTGAGCCACGTTATTTTTTTTTATTCTAATTCTTCTACTCATTTTTAACCATACATTCAAATATGAAAAATACTAAATGTATATAATTATTGTACATAAGGGTGTACATAACTCTCACATGGGGTGGACCTCCCAAAAATGTGGACCCCGCCATATGTGAGGGTTATTTACACCCCTATGTACAATAATTATGTACATCAAGCAAAGTCCAATATTGCAAGTTGTGCTATCATTTATGTATACATGACTCATGAACCAAGAGGCCTTTGTTTGAACCTCTCGTTTCAACTATTTAAGAAGGATTTGTATATTTAGGGATGTCTGGTACCCATTATTTGACCCAAAAAATTGATTATGTTACCGTTATTTTCAATCATTTGGGCCCCCACCAAGACACAATGTAGTCAAACATGTGAGCTGAACAGTTCAAATAACGGGCAAAATTTTGATTTTAAGCATCAACAAACAAACACTTATTTAGAGTGAAAACTATCTATAATCTTTCTACATGGCATATATGTGACGATTTGTTGCATTATTTGCACTGCGAATAACATTATTTATTTTGAAATTTATTCATTTACTTTCAAGAAAATCAAATATTTAATTAAGGGATTTTGAAAATGGCACTTTCAATGTGTGTAGAGAAAAATCTATTTACTTTCTGATGTTTAATAATAAAAAAGACTTTGCTTATCGCAAAATATCTTTATTGTAAAAGATTTTCTTTCTTTCTGAAAAAAAATAAAAAAAATCAAACAAGCCCTAATTCTGCCAATTTTTCGCGTCTTCTTCCAGGTATGCAAAATCAAAGTAATTTTTGTTCTCGCCCATGATTTCATGACGGGCAAGAAATAGAGGTAAGAAACGAGGACACACACTAGATGTTAAGGAGTAGACGACAAGGTGAAATAGGTGGAGGAGACAAAGCACATCAAAATACAAGTTAAAATATTGCTTTAAACAACAAAAATGATGAATGAAGAAGCTTCCTGTCTTCGACTCTCTCCCTATATATATATTTCTCCACTACTACTCGCAGCAATCATTGAAATTCATTTCTCTTCAAAATTTTCAGCTCTCTGAAGTATACTATTCTTTAACTTTTAAACGCTATTGATGGCAAATCCAGCAGAAGTTTCAGCTATTGAACAAATTAGAATGCATCTTCTTGGAGAGTTTTCTCCAAGCGAGCTTTCGTTTGCTGCTGAGACCGATAATTGCAGCAGAACTAGTAGCATAAGTTCATCAGTTCAATCTGACCATTCAATTTCGATTTCTGATTATTTCATGAACTGTGAGCAGAATCAATTTGATTTTGGCGAGTTTTCAAGCTCGGAATCCGTAGGTTTGGGGCAAAATCGACTAAACACTCCAATTATAGACCTCACATTACCCAAGGCGAGAAATTTGACTGAGAGGAAGCCTTCACTGCAGATAGAATTGCCGGCGGTGAAGAAATTAGTCTGGATCGACTTCTCAGAGTCGTCTCAGTCCAAATCGGAGGCGACGGTGCAGGACAACTCGGCTGTGGTGGAGAAGTGTCATTACAGAGGGGTACGACAGCGGCCGTGGGGAAAGTACGCGGCGGAAATCAGGGATCCGAAGCGGCGTGGCTCTCGCCTTTGGCTCGGAACGTTCGACACCGCCATCGAAGCCGCAAAAGCTTACGACAGGGCGGCATTCAGGATGCGAGGAAGCAAGGCGATTCTAAACTTCCCGCTGGAGATTCAGATGGAAATATGCGAATCATATGCCGCTGTGGACTTAGGGAGGAAGCGGCGGAGAGAAGCGGAGGAGGTGGTGGAGGCGGAAGAAGTGAAAGAAAACAAAACGATAAAACTCGAAACGGAAATAAAAAATGAAATGATGGAATGGCCATTAACGCCATCATGCTTGGGCTCGAATTGGGATCAAAGCGGGATTGGGACATTTAACTTTCCGCCATTATCTCCGTTTGGTTTTCAACCGCTTATTGTCATATGAAAATATGAATTTCCAATGTTAGCACTAAAGAAAATTTCATTTGCACTTTGTCTATTGATAATAATTTCAGAGGAAACATTTTTGAATCAAATTGGTGTTATTTTAATAAATTCACAATTATTTCACTTAACACAAGGCCAGGGGCGGAGCCAGAAAGTTACGTTGGCTAGGCTGAAATTTAATTTTTTTCAATGAACTTATACCATAAAAAATATTACAAACCACACGGTAAAACAAAAACTGGACCCAAAATCTGACAAAATCATGCCCAGATAACTGATTATGACAAAATCACTCAAAACTCACTAAACCAACCAGTTCAACCGTAAACCGATGAGCTAGTCGCGGTTTGGTGGTTTTCCCGATTTTTTTTTTAGTTTAAAAAAAAATTTAATTTCATAAATGGACCTCATAAATTATTACAATTCAAATGCTCATATAAAACTATTGGATGACATGCTCATTTTATATATGCACTTCTCTCCAATAGTTTCATAAACTTCCAATGTCCCAATATTGTCTTTTATAAATACTCATCTCCAATGGTTTCATAAACTTCCAACGTGGGATAGTGACATAACAAAAAAATGTTAAAATACTCATCAAAATCATTTTTCAAATGCATGTCTAATTGACTAATTTGATTTTGAATCTCAACTAATTAAATTGTAATATTCACCTTCATTCTTTCATTTATTTAATTTTCAAATTTAACTTAAATCACACTTGATTATTAATATATTAATGTTAGTTATCATTTTCTATAAGTTTAAACTATTTTAATTTAACAAAGTAAATTATTTTAACATATTGATTTTTAATTTTTGAAGTATCGAGACTAATTGTAGGATAATGAATCTAATTAACAAAGATAGATTTACTTTGAATTATTAATATGAAATTTAAAAGAAAAAATTGTTTTCATAGTATTTTATTATTTTTATATGTATTTATTGCATTTGGTTCGATCCCGGTTCGACCTCGGTTGAACATTTTGACCATTCACTTTTTTCGGATCGATGACCATGTCGATTTTTAAAATATTGGTCATAATATATTTTTGAACACTCGTAACAAAGTTCTAACAAATATATTTTTAAACTAATAAAATTAAATATATAACATATTACTTATTTTGATAATATCATCGTTTCAGAAGCAAATTCATTGTGAAAAACTAAAACGAATAACATTAGCCCAGCCCAAAAATTAGTTCCCCAACCCAGAAGCAAATTCATGGTAAAAAATTAAAAAGAATAAAATTTTTTCATCCCAAATATTAATTTTAGCACAATTAACTTCATTTCCAATCCAAGTTTAAAAATTAAATAATACACAATTAACCAAATATTTAAACCCAATTAACCAAATATTAATAATTTTTTTTACAAAAACTTTAAATTCATTGATAATATGGAAGCCAATCTTATCTTTTAGAGATAAAAAAGGAAAAAAAAAAAAGTAGAAAAAATGCTGTTGGACTGGGGGTAGGGTGGGCTATAGCCCACCCCTCCCTCCGCCCCTGCACAAGGCTGTTGTCTGAAGTTTCAACCCCGTTATCTAAAATTCATTTTTCCCGAAATTTATTTTTAACCATATGTTTTCTTAATAAAATAGTTGCCAGAATTTCTCCATAATACACGATAGTTTTATATTGGAAAATGACGAAAAAGAAATAAAAAACATTTATTGAAATTCTAGTAGTAATTCCTCCGCACAAAGGAAATTGCTGATAAAATAATTTTGTACTTAAAACACAAATTTTTTCCTACTTTTTAACTATGCATTTTTTAAAAACAAAATCATTATTTCGGCTTAACCACACATTTGAACCCAAATCATAAACTCCACATGAAGAATGCTTTGAACTTAATATTTTCGTACAATCGAAGTTGAGTTGGGAGAAGAATGCTTTGAACTTAATTTTTACCTTGATTTAAATTTTGAAAAACACTTCGTATCTTTTGAGTCCTTTTGTCTTCAAAAAAAAAAAAAAAATTTGCAAATCCCCTGACAGAGTCATCTCACGTTTCAAGAAATTATTAGGGTTTCGTAACACAGTCAAGAAGTCTTGAACTAAGATGAAAATGGTGGAACGGACTGGCCAAACACAATTTAGCTTCTTCTCCTGAACCCAGCAGTTTTTTTCTGAAGAAATTCTGTACTTTCACTTAATCAAAATGCAGAGACAATTCTATATCAAGCTCCTCTCCAAAATCTCCAGAAATGTCTCTAACCCAAACACCAATTCGATCTCCTCACAACCCTTTTTTCATCATTTTTGAAAACCAATACAAATCCATTTTCTCACCAGCTTTATAATCAGTCTTTCTCTCGGTATACTACTCTTACAGGGCAACATTCCTTGAAATCACATACTATTGAAATAATAGAGTAATGTGACACTTTTGTTGTCTTTAAACAATTGTATTTTTGGTTGTCATTTGGTTACATATTTTGGTAAAAGCTTACACTATGATATGATATAAAGTTAAGCTAGTTGTGAGCTACTACAAGTTGTGTATTGTCTAGTATGACATTGTTGTAGTAGGTACAAAAGGGTGATTAGATGTGTCACCTTCTATTATGCTTTGTATATATATAAATAGAGTCTTGTAAAAAAAAATTTGTGTAATGAAAAATGTCGAATTTCTTCTCCTCTTGTTAGTTCAATATCTATCAGTGGTATCAGAGCATAAAAAATCGATCTTTGAAAGGATTAAAAAGGGTAGAAATCGCTGAAAAAACTGAGGAAAAAAGAGAGGAAAAACCGGTGAGTGTGCTGCATATACGGTGAGGGCAGTGCATATACGGTAAGGAGAGTGCAAATCCGGTATTTTCAAATACGGTGAGTAGTGTCAAACCTGGTAAGTCTCTTGCGAATCCAGAAAATTCATCCTCTCTGTTTTTCTTTTTCTTCTAAGCGATTCTTGAGAGAAAACAAGTAAGAAACCTTCACCAACCAAACGAGTGTGAGTGATGGCTTCAACTGGTTTTTCAGCACCCCTTCCTTCAGCCTTCAATGGAGAAAATTACGATATTTGGGCTGCCAAAATGAAGGCTTATTTGAAAGCCTATGATCTGTGGGAAATCATAGAAACTGGAGAAGAACCACCACCACTTAGAGCAAATCCCACTATAGCTCAAATAAAGCAGCATAGTGAGGAGGTTGCAAAAAAGTTTAAGGCTTTATCCTGCATTCAATCTGCCGTTTCTGATTCAATCTTCACCAGGATCATTACCTGTGAAACAGCAAAAGAGGCTTGGGATAGATTGCTTGAAGAATTTAGGGAAAATGCAAGGATGAGGCAAATGCAAGTCCTCAATCTCAGGAGGGAGTATGAGTCACTAAAAATGAAGGAGACTGAATCTGTCAAAGATTACTCTGACAGATTGATGAAGGTGGTGAACAAAATAAGGTTGCTAGGGGATGAGTTATCTGATAAGCGTGTGGTTGAAAAAGTGCTTATCAGTTTACCCGAAAAATTTGAGGCAAAAATCTCTTCACTTGAAGATTCTAGAGACTTGTCTGTCATTACCTTATCTGAGCTCATAAATGCATTGCAAGCAACAGAGCAAAGGAGGTTATTTAGACAAGAAGAACAAGTAGAAGGAGCTTTATTTGCCAAGGGAAAGTATAAAGCTCAACTAAGTGTTGGTGTGAAGAGGCAACAATTTGAAAAGAGAAAGGGAGAAAGCAGCAAGACTTCAGGAAAAAATGAAGGCTACCCTCCCTGTCCTCATTGCAAGAAAACATGCCATTCTCCTAAATGGTGTTGGTACAGGCCAGGAGTCCAATGTAGAGCATGTAAACAATTTGGACATGTTCAAAAAGTGTGCAAGAATCAGAAAGAGAAGCATGAAACTCAACAGGCTCAGATGGCAGAAAATCATCAGCAGGAGGAGCACTTGTTCACAGCAGTAAATGAAGGAGCCTGCAGCAGTGTGGAGATGTGGCTACTGGACAGTGGATGTACTCACCATATGACCTCTAATTCCAGCATATTTGTAAAGCTTGATGATAGCTACAGATCAAGGGTTAAAGTTGGGAATGGAGAGTTTGTAGAAGTGAAAGGAGTTGGTGAAATATCAGTGCAAACCGTGACAGGTACCAAGTATATTTCTGATGTGTTATATGTACCTGATATTGATCAAAATTTGATAAGTGTTGGTCAACTGATTGAAAAAGATTATACTTTGGTATTTAAAGACAAAAGTTGCACTATATTTGATTCAAAAAATCAAGAAGTGATGACTATTGGCATGAGGAATAGAAGTTTCCCTTTAGAATGGAAAACTGTAGGTGATCAGGCACTTACAAGTACTGTCATTGAGTCTTCACTATGGCATAAAAGATTTGGGCATGCTAATTATACATCACTTAGACAATTACATGATTTAAAGCTTGTTGAAAACTTGACTGAAATCAGCAAAGATGATGGTTGAGTATGTGAAATCTGTCAACTGGGAAAGCAAACTAGGCTGCCATTCCCTGTAAATCAGTCTAGAAGGACTTTAGAAAAATTGCAGCTTATCCATTCTGATGTGTGTGGTCCAATGAGAACTCCTACCTTGAGTGGCAGCAAGTATTTTGTTCTGTTTATTGATGATTTAACCAGAATGTGCTGGGTATACTTTCTGAGGCAGAAGTCTGAGGTTGCTGCTGTTTTCCAAAGGTTTAAGAACCTAGTTGAAAATGAGAGCAACTGTAAAATAAAGGCCATTAGATCAGATAATGGAACTGAATATTGCTGTAGTCAGTTTGGCAAATTCTGTGCTGACATGGGAATACAACATCAGTTAACTATTCCATATTCTCCCCAGCAGAATGGTGTTTGTGAAAGGAAGAACAGGACAGTTATGGAGATGGCTAGGTGTCTGATGTTGGAGAAGAAGGTGCCTAAGGAATTTTGGGGTGAGGCTGTAAATACTTCAGTCTATTTACTCAATAGGTTACCTACTAAATCATTGGTTAAAAAGACATCATATGAGGCCTGGTATGGATTGAAACCAGATGTCTCCCATCTGAAGGTTTTTGGGAGCATTTGCTATACTCATATACCAGATGTGAAGAGGGATAAGTTGAGCCAAAAAGCTGAGGTTGGAGTACTGATTGGGTACTGCAGTAATGCCAAAGGCTATAGGGTGTTCAATCCTCATAGCAAGAAGATAATCTCCAGCAGAGATATCAAGGTTGATGAAGAAGCCTCATGGAATTGGGAATCAAAATCTGAGAACAGAACTGAGACTCCAAGACTGATTCCTCAAAATGAAGATGCTGGTAATGATGAAGAGGATGAAATGGAAGGCGAAGCTGAACCTGAAAGTGACTCAGATTCAGAAAATGAAGCACTGAGGACTAGACCACTAGCTGATGTATATGCCAGGTGCAATTCAGCTCAACTTGAGCCCTCAAACTTTGCAGAAGCTGAGAAATCTAAAGACTGGATGTCTGTAATGAAGGAGGAGCTAAACATGATTGAGAAGAATGAAACCTGGGTGCTAGTTGACAGGCCAAAAAGTAAGAATGTGATTGGAGTCAAGTGGGTGTACAAGACCAAATTGAATCCGGATGGTTCAATTAACAAGCTGAAAGCCAAGCTGGTTGTGAAAGGATATGCTCAACAACTTGGGATTGATTTCACAGACACTTTTGCACCAATAGCAAGATATGAAACTATCAGATTATTATTTGCTATAGCTGCTCAAGGTAATTGGAAAATTCATCAGCTGGATGTTAAGTCAGCTTTCCTAAATGGCTACTTAACCGAAGAAATCTTCGTTGATCAACCTGAAGGTTTTCTAGTGACAGGAGCAGAGGACAAAGTCTACTTGTTGAAAAAGGCTTTGTATGGTTTGAAGCAAGCTCCAAGGGCATGGTATAGCAGAATTGATGAACACTTGTGTAGCCTCGGTTTCAATAAAAGTGTAAATGAGCAAACACTTTACATCAAGCATTTGAAGAAAGAAGTGATTGTCATTTCTCTGTATGTTGATGACCTGTTAATAACCGGCAGCAGTCAAGAGCTAATTGAGCAAGTGAAAGAGGATATGAAGCAAGCATTTGAGATGACTGATATTGGAGAAATGCATTATTTCCTCAGCATGAAAATAAGTCAGTCACAAGAAGGGATCTTTATCTGTCAAAAGAGATATGTCAAGGAGATGCTAAAGAAATTTAGCATGGAGAATTGCAAACCAGTAAGCACTCCTTTGATGCAAAATCTGAAACTAATTAAGGATGATGGAGGCAGGAAAACTGATGAAAAGACATATAGAAGCTTGGTAGGAAGTCTCTTGTATTTGACCATTACATGACCTGATATTACCTTTGCTGCAAATCTGCTCTCCAGATACAGACAAGAACCAACTGAAATGCATTTCCAAGCAGCGAAGAGAGTTCTTAGATATATCAAAGGAAATGCTGAAATGGGAATCTGGTTCAAAAAATCAGAAAACCTGGATTTAACTGGATATACGGACAGTGATTGGGCAGGTTCGATGGATGATATGAAGAGCACCTCAGGATATATTTTCTACTTGGGTTCGAGTATTATATGCTGGAACTCAATGAAGCAAAAAACAGTTGCTCAATCAACTGCTGAGGCAGAGTATATTGCAGCCTCTGAAGCAACAAATCAAGCTATCTGGTTAAGGAAAGTCATGGAGGATCTTAACTACAGACAAACTGAAGCAACCGTGATTTATTGTGACAATCAGTTAGCTGTGGCTATGGTTAAGAATCCAGTGTTTCATGGTAGAACAAAACACATCAAAATCAAGTATCATGCAATTAGAGAAGCTCAAGAACATCTTGAAGTGAAGTTGATGCATTGTTGTTCTGCTGATCAGTATGCCGACATTTTGACTAAGGCACTACCAAAGGAAAGGTTTGAAACACTAAGAAAATGTCTTTGTGTTTCCAACAAAAGTGTCAAGGAGGAGTGTTGAAATAATAGAGTAATGTGACACTTTTGTTGTCTTTAAACAATTGTATTTTTGGTTGTCATTTGGTTACATATTTTGGTAAAAGCTTACACTATGATATGATGTAAAGTTAAGCTAGTTGTGAGCTACTACAAGTTGTGTATTGTCTAGTATGACATTGTTGTAGTAGGTACAAAAGGGTGATTAGATGTGTCACCTTCTATTATTCTTTGTATATATATAAATAGAGTCTTGTAAAAAAAAAATTTGTTCACGTAGCTCACCTTTGTACATACTACTGATGCAGTTTTACAGAATATCTGATATAGGGAGGAATGTTACTTGTTCACGTAGCTCACCTTGAGAATATCGAGGCCCTAGGCAAATAAATATATGTGACCCTTTGAACATAATGTTTTTGCAAGCGTAACAATATTTAAAGAGTGCAATTTCAAATACGACCGAAATTTAGCATCTCACATTTTGAGATTTAAAATAAGTAATGAAACTACTTAAAATGAAGGCTAAGCTTTTCGAAATCAACTAGAAATCCTTAACATCATCGTATTTTTGTTTAGGAGTCAATTGTGGAACTTATAATGAAAATTTAGAGACCGAAATTGCTACGTAGGCAATAAATTATGAATCAATAGTGCAATTTTTTTTATTTCTATTTTACACCTAAAAACTCTTACTTTTTATTAGGTGAAAGAAATTGCCTACATTATTTCATTAACCTTTCTCCACACAATCGGTGACTTTTACTCTCCATTTCCTTCCTTTTCAAGTAAAATTCCATTTTCTTTTTTATTTCCACCCTTTTTATTAATTGATTTTCTCAGTGACTTAGTTCAATTACTTTTTCTACTATAATAAGGGGAAATAATATTTCATTTGGAATTAATGATTGAAGCTTAGTAAAAATAGTTGTGAGGTATTGATTTTTCATTTTTAGAGAAGAGATAGGAGTTTCTTCAATAGAGCCATATCTTATTGGTTTAAACTTTCAAACTTTGTATAAGATTGAGGCTTTGGAATGAAAAAAAAAATGTTTTTTTCACTTTTTTTTAATCTACCTTTTTTCTTTACTTTTGTTGTAATTTTTTTTTTTTTTTCAATCTACTTTGGGTCATTGATTGATCAACCACTACAATTTTTCTGATGCCCCTTAAAGATTTGAGGCCTTAGGCCATTGCCTTTATGGTTTTTGTCTAGGGCTAGGTCTGACAAATAAGATATTTGTAGTTCACAAGTATATACGGGAACATACTTACGAAGTAGGAATTCGTCGAAATAATCACAGACAAGTTTGAGCATGATTTATTGGTCAACAAATAATGTACAAGTATCAGAACTCACGAATGATTTACAAACATTTGGATATCATTAACGACGTCCGTCGAGAGTTCGAAGTAGTTTATGAGCTACCAAAAGGTTTGGAAAGTCAAATAATGCGCGTTGAAAAATTTAATGGGTTTGGTCGAGGAGAGTTATGCTAAACTAGCTAGGTATTGCCATAACATGGGGACAACTAATCCTAACTCGACATTTTTTATCGAGACGTAAGACGAGAATTACTTTAAGTTTTTTTTTCATGGCTCTTAGACAATGCATTCAAGGATTTCGAAATGCGATGTGACCCGTAATTCTAACCGACAACTTCAAAAGCTAGATACGAAGACAAATTGATTATTGCTACAGTCAAGATGCCAACATCTAAATTTACCCTTTTACATTCAGCATAGTCGATAGCAAAAATGATATATCGATGCGTTGGTTCTTCACAAAGTTGAGGGAAGTAATTAAGGAAGTCGACACCTTGCTTTAGTAACTTATCGGGGACCGTCTATAATAAATGGTATCAACCAAATTACTTTGCCATTTCAGCCACCACATGACACTTAAGTGTTTTATTGCTTTGTGTGATTGTTGTGTTATATTGTTAAAAAAAGTGATTTTATTGCTTTTGTGTGATTGTGTGGATTAGATGGCATTGCCGACAATTATGTATATATTGGGATTATGTGTTAGACTTGGAATGATGAAAATATTACATGTTCGGATTGACTAATGCTTATTCAGGTAGAACTTGAACTTACTTGCGCATGGGACTTGTATTTTTTGCATCACGAATAAGTGTTTTGGTTCATATGCTGGAATATGTTGAAAATAATGGAACTTAGTTGCTAAAACCAAGAAAAACCACTGTTATTTGCATCCCTAAATCATGTTATGATAGTTTGGAATTGGTTGAACTAGCATAGGAAGACATATGATTAAGTATTCCATGTGTGAGATTATTGTGTGATTATCTAAGGTCGATAGGATAAATATTAGGTGAAAATCTCGAATTATGTTCAATTTTTAAGAATAATATAAAAAGGAGAAAAAGCTGACACGTTGCAAAGCTATCCTAAAAGATATCAATGAGGACACATACTAAAAAAATCCCAAATAGAAAATTCAAAAAAGGGATTAAGCTAGTACATGAAATAAAATATGCACGACAAAATTGAAAAAATCAGAATGAAAAGAAGATGCATTAAATAATTTGATTAAGCCTAAAATACTTTTTTGAAATAACTAAACCTTTAATAAGAGATAATTGAGTCTTAGAAGTCAATGTGAGCAAATATAGGAGAATCCTTAGTTATTGATACATTTAATTACTACTAATGATATCTATTCAAACTAGAGAAAGCAAGAATTAGGAATATTTAAAATTCAACATAAGATCACACTTTGGTAAAATGAGTGAAAAGAATAAGTTTTGATGTGTGTATCTCACGAGTGAAGAAGTGACATAGTTGACAATTTCCAACAACAATAATCCTTTTCCTCAAATTAATACTTTTTTTAGGCTGTAAATATATAATGACGCAAAACTAAGTTTATTGCTATCTCCACAGAAGGTATAAAACTTAATCCAACGGTAAAATTTCGCAATGGGCTTGTAATACTTGTAAGTTCCCGAAAATCTGAACCATTTATTTGTTCTTAATCCAACGGTGTAATATGAAATTTGCAAAAATAAGACCGTTGTGTAGAACCCCTAGTTATTCAAAGTGAGGGCTTGGGGTTTCTGACGTTTCTCTATCAAGGAGAACTAGACAAGGATTTCTGAAGATGGATTTCAGTGCGATAATCATGTTCTTTATTAATGCTTAGAAGGAATCTTGAAGGATAGTTTCAGGGTTTTGTTCTTTGGTCGAACTGATGATCAATTTGGGTTTCACTCGTTTGTTTTTGTGAATTCTCTTAGGGTTCTCATTTTATGTGTGTGTTTATTTCAGAAATTCTGTTCTCAGAGTGATAATTTCTCTCTTGTTTCTATAATTTCTATATCTGTACAATAATGTTTCTTGTTGGTTCATTAGGATGATCAAAATTTTGAATTCTCTTTTTCTTTTCTTTATCTTGTGGAATTTTTTCTGGGTCAAAGTGATTATCAGAACTGTGAATTCTATTTTCTTTTCATTTTATGTATGGCACCGATAATGGTTTTTCCTATAGACGTGAATTGATCATTTTCCTTCTTAGAAGTCGCAGAAATTTGAAAACAAAGCAGTGATTGATCATTAATGGTTGTGTTTAGTGTTTCCTTTACATTTGGGTGCATCTTCATTAATTTTCCTTTGGAGTGACAATCCATCTTTGGTTTTGCTTTATTTGTATTTGTTCTGTGAACATAGGCTAAATCTTTAATTGAATTTGTGCTTGGTTTGATACTAATAAGTTGTGTGTGTGTATTTTTTTTTTTTTTTTTTCTTTTCATGTACAATTATTTCAACAATTATGTTTTTAAGTGTGATAATGTTCTCTTTATTTATGTAATTTCCGTGCCTTCCTAGTTGCATTCTTTTTGGTGCATTAAATGAATATTGTGTGTCTTGTTCTTTAGATGATGATGAATCCTTAATTTCACTGGATTTATTGATGTCACATTCTCTGTGGTTTGAACCTTTAATATAATTTGTGCCTTTTGTGTTGGGTTTGTGGTTACTTTTTCATTTTCAGTATGTTTATTTTAGAATTTGTTCTTAGAGTGAGATTTTTTTCGTTGTTTCTATTTTCATTGTCTTTATAATCACACACTTGTTGGTGTATTTGGATGAATTTGAAGGATCTTTTTTCTTGACTTTCTTCTTTGGAGTGATGATCAATATTGAGTTTCATTGGATTTGTTTCTGTGAATTTTCTGTGGTTGACTATCTTTTTTCTTCACTTTGTTCTTTGGAGTGATGATCAATATTGAGTTTCATTGGATTTTCTGTGAATTTTCCGTGGTTGACTGTGCTTTTGTGTTATGTTTGTGGTTCCTTTTCCATTTTATTTATGCTTATTTCGGCAATTGTGTTCTCCAAGTTCTCTCTGTTTCTATTTCTTGTGGTTACATTCGTTGTATTGGAATGAATATAGAATATCTTTTCGAGGTTTCATTTTCTAATTAATCATGAACTTGGGTTTCATCAGATTTGTTTCTGTAAACCCTCTATGGTTTTTGCTGATCTTTGATGGGATATGTGCTTTTTATTTTCAATTTAAATCCCCATAAGTTGTGTTTTCTTTTCAATTAGTGATTATTTTGAGATTCACGGTTGTGACCCTCTTTGCTTCAATTGAATCTTGGATATCCTTTATTATGCAGGGAAGAAAATAAACTTTAAGTATCAAGTGGTACTGAGAACTTATCAACACGTCAATTCACAACTTCGTAGCTTGACTGATTCTGGTGATAGTAGCCATCTTGAAATTTGAAATTTAACTTTGTTTGGTTAGTTTTCTGTTTTGCTGATTAGTTAATTCCTGCAAATTAATGGTTTCAATCAACATGATTTTTCGAATATGGGGATTTCTTTCTCCATTTTGCAGAACTCTAATTCTGTAAAATTAGTAGTTTCCGTACATCTAAAAAGTTATGTGAGCTTTCTATAATGTATTACTCGATAGTCTCCTATTCTGATATTCCAGCGAATCAATGAGTGATTTATCATTTATGGACAATTGTGGGTTGCTCGTTTTATCAGATTCGACTGAGATGGAAAGAGTGATTATTGACTACCATAGGAGACTTCTGAAGACAGATGTTTTTTAACCCTTCTTTCGTATCAGTATTTATTCAATTCTAATTCACATGCGTGTGGGTTCTTATGGAAATCAGACGAGTCCTGTAAAAACCTTTGTCGGTCTCTGGTTTCTTTAAGAGCTGTAAAACATTGAGAATTAAGAGCTGGAAGGATGCCGCTATTTCTATTTCTCGTGAATGTTGTTGGGGAGACAATCTACTCGATATGACAAATAACATTTTTCACTTTCAAGCCTCTGTGTTGATATTTTTAGTACATTTATATACTAACAAAGACATTATGTGCTTTCCCAAAAAACAGGGTTCTGCAGCATACTATTTGTCTCTTCACTACACTTGTATGTATACATTTAAAACAGTCTGGTGTTTATAACTTGTTTCTGCTCCTAATCGTCATCCTCTGCCCCCTCTTTTGCTTTTGCTAATAAGACTTATTATTAATTTTGTCTAAAAATCAAATGTTTGAGACAATTCATTTACATTTGGTGGTGATAAACACCCATTTTTGATACTTCCTGATACTAACTTTCTTCAATTTGACATGTATGCAAATTCATCAACGTTTTTTTTATATACAAGTGGCGCTTGAAGTATTTGGAATGTCGTGTTTCTGTAATATAAAGCAATTCACTGAAATGATCTTAATCTTTTCACTTACACTTGAAGCCTTGGATACCATCATTTCATGCTTCGGTAATTTTTTTTTAACCTACTCAAGAACTCATTTAGAGTTCTGTGGAAAGCTAGCAGCAAAAGAAGACACATGCCTGGTCAGATCATTTTCTTTTATTTTTTATATTTACTTTAAAGTTTAACAGCAAGTATTTAGCTTTCTGTATTGCTGTGACTGAGTCAGCAGCATTTTTGAATCTGATGTCCACTTAACTCTTCCTGTTGGCTGCTAATTCTTCAATATTAACATCACATTTGTGATTTTTCAGTATTTAGTTTTCAAGTGTCATCTGATGCTCTATTGGGAGGAACTCAATGAAGTCTTTGCTCCAACTTCTTCAGACACTTTGAGATGTAAAGTTTTTCAACAGAGTGAACTATTGACAGGTCTTTAAATGACTATTGGCTTTGGAAATTTTGTGGGGTAAGTTTGAACATTGATATTTCTTTCTCACAATTTGAAGGTTTCGATTCATTAACAGAATTATATTTATGGAACTCTAGTTCTGCTTTAAAGTATTGTATTCCCTTCCCTTTTTCATCAAGAAGATAATCAGTCCTTTCCAACGAGAAGGATTCACGGCCAGAATCACTTGTGCCCAGTGACTCTTTTCGATTTTGCTGCAAACACGAAATACAATTTTAAAAACATTATCTGTCGATTTCACTGACATTGAGGAGCTGATTATGTCTCCCAAAAAAATAGGGATTGAATAAATGATAACTTGCTTTCCATAATATGCATGCTGAATACTGTGCATTCAACTTCTCTTTTCACTACTTTTATATTTACAAAGAACAGTCTGATGCTCTCTACTGTTGTTTTTGCTCCTAATCATCATCCTCTTCATTTCCATATAGTGATAAACACACATTTTTTATATAACCTTCTTCATTCGACATTAATGGATGCATTATAGCAAGTGGTGCTTCTAGAATTTGGTGTGTGGTGTTTCTATAATAAAAAAATATGCAACTCACTCGAATGATTGGGTATGTTCTTTAATCTTTTCACATACATGAGAATTACATACATGTGAATCAAGAACTAAACTAGATTTTTAAGGAAAAAAGCAACTACAAACATCGTCAAACTTGAAGTGACTTCTCGTAATCCTTTTATAATTTATTTTTCTCTCAACTCATTTAATAATTTCTTTCCTAATCAAAGCATTTTGTAATTCTCATTGCATTTCCTAGTCCAACTTGGTAAATATGCGTGATTAAACGAGAGTAAGACCAAAAGGTCTTGTTTTTTAGTAATAAAAGATGAACTTGGAGCTTTAGAACTCTTTCTATGTTGGAGAACAAACAATCCCGTAGATGCTGTCTTTCCAGTGCATTAAAAAGTTTCTTCACTTGTTGACTGACTTATTTGTCATTCAAAGAACTAACTTGGGATTAGTAAGCGAAGGTAAATCTCCAAAACAAAACCCACATCTTTTTCTCATTGAAAAAATTAGAAGCTGAAACCATATTGCATCTTCCTGAAGCATTAAGGATATAAAATACTTTCTGCTGATGTTTTGTAAGTTTTGATCCTCAAGAAGATTATTTAGTTTCTAATATGGTTCGTATATCTTACACTTTACCTTTTTCTTCTGCAATCTTCGACAAAAATTCTTTCATTTTTAGTTTGGAAAAAGTGGAGACTGTGAACTGGGTTTATTGGAATCAACCTTGCTACACTTACACACTTGGTACACATGTGAAAGAGTTGTGTACGATTTACCAAGTGTGTACAAGTAGCATTTTTGAATTGGTATAGCGTGTGTAGGCAATTTAATGCAACAAGTTGTGATATAGGTTCATTGACAGAACTAGACTTATAAGGAAATACAATGTGTTCTGCCACTATCAATTTTCATGAGGAAACTCCTCTCCTTTTAGTCTGTGTTTACTTAGTTCCCTTTCTAAGCATTATTTCATTGAGCTATTATTGGAAATTATTAAATGTATTTTCCTAGTCTGTTTTTGTGGCAGCATGCGCTCATACTTAGCACTCTAATTTGCATATTGTTACCCCCATCAACTTTTCATGATTCATATGATAATGAGAAATCAGAACTCAATACTCACAGTGCGTGAAAGATTATCTAATTTTTCATAGTTTTTATTATCCTACTAATTCTCTTGATCCCATCATTGTTAATTTATTATCTTAATACTTATCACCATATGTCTATATTTCTTATGAGTTCACTGAAATATCTGTTTTAGTGGCAGTTATTCAAGCAGTGTTCTAAACTCCCTATGATCAAATAGAAGATTTAGCGTATGCAGCAGTTAGATTTGGCTAGGATTCCTAAAACCCTAACTAAGCGATCCTCTTATAAATTTGACTTGGCCACGAGGATAAAATTATGATTAAATGAAGTTAAGAGTCATTTGGACTAGATTCGGACCTTAGAGATGCTCCAATGATACTCCTCGAGCTTGACTCGGTCTTATTCAAACGACATTCTAGACTTGCTTTTGCTCGACTTATCTAGGAAAAATTATGCTTGAACAAAGTTGAGAGTCTGTGATGCTCGGTTCTATAATTAGGAATAATGATTGAGACTTGGACTTTGTTGAGTTTAAAGGCCAAACGAATATGATTTTATTAACAAAAATATTTTTTACAAACCAAACACACACCTCACACTTTCTCTCTTGCACACTCTCTTTCTCTGCAATCTTTCACTTACACACACAAATACACACAGTTGCCTTGTATTTATAGGTGTTAACATCGGTGGTTTTTGTCTAAAGTATTCCATTAATGGTTACATGGTATTCTACTGAATAATCTAGAATGAAGGTGGAGAGTCCATGAGGTTATGTGGACTGAACTCGACCACTCAAAATAACGTCCAAGAGTCGTAAAGGCTATAAAGCTGGTTGCATTGTAAAAAACCTCTCAGATCTGATCAATACACGTTTTCTGCATTTTCTCTTCCATTTGTTCTTCTTTTTCTTTTGCGCTTATGATATGGTATCAGAGCGCCAAAAATTTGCGCAATTGAGAATCTATAATTCCTTGTTCTGAGGTTCGTTCTCGATTCCTTTTCTCTTCTTGATTTTCTTCTTGCTTGATCATGGCAAGAGGTGGTAACAAGACCGGAGAATCGAATAGCAACAATGGAGGGAATCATTTAGCTAATTTGGAGGTAGAAGATCGATCTCAATTGGAAGATCCTTTTCATCTCAACAATGGAGATCATCCAGGCATGAGCTTAGTATCAAGTCTTCTCACTGGAACGAGCAATGCGTATGGCTTTGATTGCCAAGAACAAGTTCTTTTTTGTTGATGGTACTATTTCTAAACCAGATGTTGATGATCTTTCTTATAGAACTTGGTCTAGATGCAACAACATGGTAATGTCCTCGTTAATACATGTTGTGTCAAAAGAAATTGCAAAAAGCATTATGTATATTGATAATGCTTGTGATGTTTGGGCTGATTTACATGAACGTTTTCACCAGAGTAATGGACCAAGAATTTTTCAAATTAAACAGCAATTGAGTAGTTTATCTCAAGGTTCTTCAGATGTTAGTGGTTATTTTACAAAGCTAAAGGCTCTTTGGGATGAATTGAAAGATTTCAGGCATGTTTCTACTTGTACCTGTGGAGGATTGA
Organism: Fraxinus excelsior; assembly: GCA_019097785.1. Lineage (NCBI taxonomy): Eukaryota > Viridiplantae > Streptophyta > Magnoliopsida > Lamiales > Oleaceae > Fraxinus > Fraxinus excelsior. The sequence goes on along the minus strand of CM032635.1, from coordinate 27,814,361 downwards.
AAGATCTTATGTGTTTTCAAGATCAGGAATATGTTCTTCGGTTTTTGATGGGTCTAAATGATTCTTACAGTCATGTTAGAGCTCAAATTCTTATGATTGATCCATTGCCTTCGATGAATAAAATTTTCTCTCTTGTTATACAAGAAGAACAGCAGAGAGGTCTTAGTTCTTCCAATCATTTTCCTTCTGTTTCTTCATCAAATCCTTGCCTTTGGTGTTGCCACTAGCAATTATAATTCATATAAAGGAAAACGTGAAAAGCCTCTTTGCACTCACTGTGGTTTTCTTGGACATTCAATTGACAAATGCTACAAAATTCATGGTTATCCTCCTGGATTTAAAAAGAAATTCTCATATCAGAACAGGGGACAAATGAAGCAATATGGTTCTGTGGCTAACCATATTGCTGCAAGTTCGGAAAGTATGGAGGAGAATATGTCCAATACCACTACTCAGTCCTTAACTACAAGTCAATGCCTGTTAACTCATAGCTTTCCTGAGTTCCAAACTTCAGAACAGCTCTTCATCTGAAACTGATCAACAACCAGTGGTGTCTAGTTTTACTGGTATATCTCTTTCTGTCAAGGATATTGAATAAGATTCCAGAGATCGTCAAAGATTGCAATTATAATATTTCCTTTTAGTGTAGGATTACTTTCCTTAGTAGTAGATTACATAATATTTCCTTTTATATTTATTTCCTTTTACAGTTATTTGTAATCCTATAAATAGGGTCTTTTACTTTGTAATAGAAACAAGTTTATTATATACAATTTATAATATTCTTCACATGGTATCAGAGCAGTTTCGATCCTAAACAAATTAACTTTTGAATTTCGTTTCCGGCGAGCGGCTCAAAGCCGCTCGTCCGGCTACCAATGTTTTTCTTTTTTATTTTCTTTTCGGATGTATCACTATAAAGTCGCATCACATTCCGGTGGCCACAACTCAGTTTCTGCAGTTTGTTTGGAGTTTCTTCAGCTTTTGGTAATCTGAAATTTGGTTTAGTATATCCGTTCATCTGGAATTTGGTCCAGTTCATCTGAAATTTGGTTCAGTTCATCTGGAATTTGGTTCAGTTCATCTGGAATTTGGTCTAGTATGTCCATTTTCATCTGGAATTTGGTTCAGTTCATCTGGAATTTGGTCCAGTTCATCTGGAATTTGGTTTAGTATGTCCAGTTCATCTGGAATTTGGTCCAGTTCATCTGGAATTTGGTTTAGTATGTCCAGTTCATCTGGAATTTGGTCCAGTTCATCTGGAATTTGGTCCAGTTCATCTGGAATTTGGTTTAGTTCATTTGGAAATTTGGTTTGCAGTTTGGCCCAGTTGATGTGATTGAAAATTTGGTTTGTTTTTGGTTCTCGTTGTTTCTTTGGAGTGTTCTTGAAGTGGTTTTGAAGTGGTTCTTTGTTGTTCTTGGTTTCTCGTCGTCAGTACTTTTCGTCGTTGGTTGCTTTGATTTGAATTTCTTCTTCGTGGGCATAAATATTGTCATCGTCGTCAATTCATGATTACAAATTGATGATTTTACCGGCATCAATTTGAGGGGGGATGTCAAGGATATTGAATAAGATTCCAGAGATCGTCAAAGATTGCAATTATAATATTTCCTTTTAGTGTAGATCACTTTCCTTAGTAGTAGATTACATAATATTTCCTTTTATATTTATTTCCTTTTACAGTTATTTGTAATCCTATAAATAGGGTCTTTTACTTTGTAATAGAAACAAGTTTATTATATACAATTTATAATATTCTTCACACTTTCCATTTCTCACAATGATTGGATTTTGGATAGTGGTGCTACGCATCATGTTTGCCATGATTTAAAATGTTTTAAGAGCTTTGATTATGAAAAGAACAGTTTCTTGTGTTAATTTACCAAATGGAGGTAGTGCTTCTATAGCTCGTATTGGAACCATCCAACTTACTGCAACTATTATTCTTCAGAGAGTTCTTTATGTGCCTACTTTTCGATACAATTTGTTGTCCATAAGTGCACTAACAAGAGACTCAAATTTATCTGTGGAGTTTTATGCTAATCACTGTTTGATTCAGGACAATACTCAGGCTGTGCAGATTGGGATGGGTAAGAGAATAGACAGGCTTTACCACTGGGACTTCACTGAGTTCAAGAATGTTCCATCATGCAATTTTTCTTCTCTAGCCTCAGATACTACATGGCACTATAGACTTGGCCATCCATCTCCCAATATTCTTCAACATATGTCATGTATTTTACATTTGAAATCAGTTTCTTGTAAAGATTTCCACTGTTCAATCTGTCACTTTGCAAAGCAAAGACGATTGTCTTTTGTTTCTAATAATAATTTCACTCCTTCAGCTTTTGATCTGATTCACATTGATATCTGGGGTCCTTTTAAGACTGTTACTGTTGATGGTTTCAAGTATTTCCTCACTATAGTTGATGACTCTACTCGTTTTACATGGATTTTTTTACTTAGAACCAAGTCTGAATTCAGCACAACAGATTATTCCTCAGTTCTTTAATTTGATATTGACTCAATTTCAAGCAATCAAGGGTGTTAGAAGTGATAATGCTAAAGAACTAGGACTGGTTGATTTTTACAAGGATAAAGGAGTTGTCCACTATTTATCTTGTGTTGAAAGACCTGAGCAAAACTCTGTGGTAGAGAGAAAACATCAACATTTATTAAATGTGGGTAGAGCTCTACTTTTTCAGTCTTGTTTACCGTTAGTTTATTGGGGTGAATCAAAACTACTGTTCATCTCATTAACAGGACACCATCTTCTTTATTGAACCATAAGTCCCCTTTTGAACTCCTGTATAAAAAGCTTGCATCTTATTCTCATTTGAAGACCTTTGGTTGTCTTTGTTATGCGGATCACTTCTTAGTACTCGAGATAAGTTCTCTCCAAGGTCTCGAGCATGCATTTTTCTTGGATACCCTGCTGGAATGAAAGCTTACAGATTACTGGACATTGAATCTGGCCGGATTTTTGTTTCAAGGGATGGAGATTTTTCCTGATACAGTTTTGCCTTTGCCAATACCAGAAATATCTAGTTCACAAGAGTCTAATCGAGATTGTTTCTGATGATGCTCCTGCTCCTACCCGAAATGTTCCTAGTGAATCTTCTGATGTTCGAACAAGTAGGTCTACAAGAAATGTTAAGAGACTTACTTATCTTCAAGATTATCATTGTCAGTTGGCTTCCAATAATCTCATATTCCTGCCCTGCTCCAACTATACATCCTTTGTCTGATGTACTTGGTTATAGCAAACTTTCAACTCACTTTAAAGCAGCTGTTTTATCTGTGTCTGCTAATGTTGAACCTCAGTCTTATCAGGAAGCTTGTGGTAGTCCAGAGTGGCAAAAGGCTGTGCGGGATGAAATAAAAGCTCTTGAATTAAATGGTACTTGGTCTATAATTGAATTACCACCCAATCGACATGTTGTGGGTTGTAAGTGGGTTTACAAAATCAAATACAATGCAGATGGTTCTATTGAAAGACACAAGACCCGACTTGTTGCTAAGGGTTACACACAACATAGATACTTTTGCTCCATTTGCAAAGCTTGTCACTGTTAAGTTGTTATTGGCTCTAGCAGCTGTTAATGGATGGTTTCTGCATTGCTAGATGTCAATAATGCTTTTTTGCATGGTGAATTAGATGAAAAAGTATATATGACTATTCCTAATGGATATAGTCCTAAGGGGGAGCATGGATCACTCAAGCAACCTGTTTGCAAGCTGCATAAATCCTTGTATGGATTGAAGCAAGCATCTCGTCAGTGGTACGCTAAGTTTTCTGCAGCTTTAATTGAAGAAAAATTTACTCAATCAGCAACAGATCATTCCCTTTTTTTATCAAAAGTCAAAACTCAGTTTTTATGGCTCTCCTAGTGTATGTGGATGATATTATAATTGCAAGCAACAGTGAGAAAGTTGTACATGACTTGAAAGTTTCTCTTGATGCTCGTTTTAAGCTCAAAGATTTAGGTACTCTGAGATTCTTTCTTGGTTTGGAGATAGCAAGGACCAACAAAGGAAGACCTTATGTTCTTCAGTTGTTAGCTGATACTGGTTTCCTTGGTTCTAAGCCAGTGAGTACACCTCTGGAGGTGAATTTAAAATTGAGCCAAGATGAAGGGGAAGTTTTAGAAGATCCAAGTTTGTACAGAAGGATGATTGGAAAATCACGAGGCCAGATATTTCTTATGCCGTGAATAAACTCAGTCAATTTCTCTCAGTTCCTAGAGTGCCTCATTTACAAGCTCTCAATCGAGTCTTACAGTATGTGAAAGGTAACCAGGGACAAGGATTGTTCTTTGCTTCTAATTCAGAGATGCAGCTCTTTGCTTACACTGAAAGACAGCAAATAATAATGTTCAGTTTAAAGTTTTCACTGATTCAGATTGGGCCTGCCCAGATACAAGACGATCATTAACAGGTTTTTGTGTGTTTTTGGGAAATTCTTTGGTGTCTTGGAAATCAAAGAAACAGCAGACTGTGTCTAGATCTTCTGCAGAAGCAGAGTACAGAGCAATGGCTAATGCTTGTTGTGAGTTGACTTGGTTGCTTTCTTTGTTAAAGGAATTTGGAGCTCAACACATTAGACCTGCCTTGTTGTATTGTGACAACCAAGCAGCCTTACATATCTGTGAATCCAGTCTTTCATGAGAGGACTAAACACATAGAAATAGATTGTCACTTGGTTAGAGAAAAGATTCAAGCGAGACAAGTTAAAACTCTGCATGTGTCAACTAAGAACCAATTGGCAGACATTTTCACCAAAGCTTTACATCCTACACAATTCAAGGATTTGTTGGACAATATGGGATTATGTAATATCTACACTCTATCTTGAGGGGGAGTATTGGAGAATTTGTTGTAACTGCTTAGCTGTCAACTTAGCTATCATTAATTAGCTGGCACTTAGCTGTTAGTCGTAGAGTGGTCCATGTAATAAGTGTATATAAAGCTGGTTGCATTGTAAAAAACCTCTCAGATCTGATCAATACATGTTTTCTGCATTTTCTCTTCCATTCGTTCTTCTTTTTCTTTTCCGCTTATGATAAAGGCTTAACTCCGCCTTCACGAGGAACTATGCTTGAACTTGGTAAGTGAGTCTCATAAAAATCATATGAACCATGTCAAGACTCACTCTTTAAATGGAATGAAGCTCAAAAAGAGTTAGGATACCATGATATGGTTGGTAAACAAGGATCATTTTTTTAGAAAGGTACGGAATGTCTTGTCAAGTATTCAATATGATTCAACAAGATCTATTTGCCACAAAATTTAACACAACGAGACCTAAGATTAAAGGTTAAACGTATGGTCCTCAAAAGTCATATGCTAGCTAAAATTCGCTTAAACACTTGGTGAGACTATCTTGTATTTTATCTTTTAGAAATAATTTAACCACTACTAATAAGCAAAATTCAATGCTGCATTATTCTATACTTGCAAGGTTGTAATAATTTTTTTATTTTCAGAAGAAAAAAAATTGAAGTATTTTTAAAATAATGCATTTTTGGTTGATGTGATGGGGAATATGTAACTGAAAAAGAAGGAAAAGTTATTGATGTGATGAAAAATATTATTTAATTGAAAAATGTGTGGTTGAAAATAAATAAAAGAATGAGAATGAAAAAAATTATGTGAATTAAACATGAGTTTATTATATTATCTAGAGATTGGGTTGCAAAAGAGAGGAGATCACGTACCAATTGAAGTAAAAGAGAGGAGATAACGTACCAATTGCAAAAGTTTTCATGATTGGTAGTGTGCTTGGGTGAAGTAACTCACACTTAATTCATGTATTGCTCAACTAGTAATTAGTCTTTTTTGAAATAACTATTATTTTACATCACCCTAACAATATCTTTTGTTATATCTTACCTATTCAAGAATTTAAATAAAGTTGTACAGAAAGCAGCAACGGATGTAAACAATGATGGAGAGACCTTGAAGTGACTTTTGTACATCCTTTGCCAGGTTTTGTCTCTGATAAATTTGTGTTCTTTTTTTTTGTCACTAATTTCTTTTCCTTTCATTTTATAGTAACTTGATTAATATGCACGACCAATTTATATGATTTAATTTCATGTTAACCTCAATCAAAGGAGATATTGTCGATATGTGTTGATACAAAACGTGATACTAATGAATCTCGCGACCTCGAGGAGCTAGAAGCACTAATCAGAAGGAAAAATTACAAGAATTTGTAGTCAAACCCCATGAAGCGAGACCTTACCACTAAACAAGCTAAATGCTAATGCATCCTTGCCCTCAGAAGCGGAGCCCAATGTGCATGCATTGAACTTTTAGTCCAAAACCACTATCCTAATGTAGATGGCTCAATACCATTCCCTAGCCCAATCTATTTAATTGAAAACATCAACTCCACCCATGCCGGCCTCCATTTCAATTCATCGCTGCCTCCACCTCCCTTTGCCTTCGGCCTCTCTCCGTAATTGCTTCACCACCTCTGCCCCTGCTCCGTGAAGTTCCGTAGGACAACAGCTATTCGATTTGAACCCTAGACCAGTTAACCAGCTGCTTCGCCTCCGTGCCGTCGATTCTTGACCCCGAACTCTATCAACTAATTGCAGGATTAGGTGAAGCCCTCCTCATTTTGACCCCGAACCTAGTTAGCTTATGCGGAACCCTTTCATTTTTTTTTTGTTATGTTGATATTTTTACTTTTTTACTTCTGAAATTAGCACTTTATTCTTGATTTGGCAATTGGCTACCTACGAGGCTTCCGTCCTGCCTACCTCTGTGATTGTGACTTATTAATAACCTTCTTTGCCACTGTAATTTGTAATTTTGTAAAGTGTGAATTACATAAGTTCTGAACGGAGTATTGCCTTGTGAATTTTTACGTGAATTTCTTGTTGATTTTATGTGAATTATTATAGAATTATCCCTATGAAATTTCAGTCATAATTGGATATCTAATGTTTATTTTCGGATATGAAATGAAGAGATTATTTCAAAGAAAACCTAATGCGGACAATGTAAAAATATTGATGAGGGATGTCAAATAACGTGGAATTTGATGTCACTAAACTTCCAACTGATTTTGATATAAGGATACTCATTTTGGATTACAATGCTAACATCCCAGATCAAGATCGAAGAGTATAAAGGGTCATTGTTAGAACAGGTAAGAAATGTATATGTTACCCATCTTAATGGATCTATTGATTATGATCGACTTTTATTGCGACAAGGGCACTCATTTCGGAGTCATGATGAATCTAAGGATTATCTCATTCCAGACAATCTTTTAGTCCTATTAGAATTTTTGGTTGCTCATAATGAATATATTAATTCCTTGACATTGGAAAATGCTCCTCAAAATTGCAAATGACATCATCTGATGTTCAAAATGATGATAGTAAATGCTTATGTCGTTGAGACGATCAATGTTATTATCAAAGATATTGACAATTCATTATTTTCTATTCTAGTTGATGAATCTCGTGATGTGTCATGAAGAAGGAGCAAATGTCAATTGTATTACGTTATTTAGATAAAAGTAGACATGTGAAGGAACGTTTCATGGCGATTGAACATGTTACAAGTACCACGACTCTATCACTTAAGGCTACAATTGAGCATGTCTAACTTGAGAGGATAGGGTTATGACAATGCAAGTATACAAGGTAAGTTTAATGGTCTGAAAACACTCATTTTAAAGGAGAATCCATGTGCATTTTACATTCACTGTTTTGCTCATCAACTCCAACTAATTCTTGTAAATGTTGAGAAGAAAGGTGAGATATTAAGTGGACGAGAAATTAATCAAGTTGATACACGATGGGGTTCACATTATAATTATTTATCCATTAGATTTATCGGTATTAGATCTCGTTGTATTTCGTGATCAACTTGAGACTTATATTTTTGACATGCGCTTTAACAAGTTTTTATCTCAAAATGGAAATGAAATGTCGTATAGATTTAGTTGAGGCTAAATTAAAACAAAGTCTTGCATGAGCGAAAAACAAAGGGGTGGAAGATAAGAAAGAGATAACACTGCTACATATTTTGTATTTTGAACTCACACATATTCCTAATTGTAGGCATTAACTGAGAAGAAATTAGCAATTACAGTTAATAGAAATATTTACAGAAAGAAAACACTGATCCTAAAATCACGGGATTGGCATGTGATTGATTTCCTTGATCCCGCAAGAACAGGCTACCATCAAATAGGCCGATCTTGTCTCGAAGGTGATCTGTCCTTTGTCTTGAAAGTGGCTTAATCTGGGAGCTGGTCATTTGTGTGAACATGTCGGATATTAAGAATTTTTTTTCTCAACCAAATCTCGCACAAAGTGAATGTCTATCTGAATGTGCTTCATCCTGGAATGTTGGACATGATTAAAACTAAGTTGTGTTGCTCTCAGGTTATCACATAAGAGTGTAGGTGGTTGTGATGATGGAAACTTCATTTCTTCTAGTAGAGAGAGTAGCCACATGGTTTCTGCTGCAGTCGTTGCTAAAGACCTATACTCAGCTTCGGTTGATGACCGTGCAATGGCACATTGCTTTTTGGAGCTCCAAGAGATGGGTGTGTGCCCAAGGAAAAGGAGATAAGCGGAAGTTGATTTTCTATCATCCAAACAGCCAGCCCAATCTGCATCCGAGAAGCATGTGAGTATTAGGCTTGATGTTTTTCTGATATTGATGCCATGAAAGATGGCGTTCTTCAAGTAATGTAGCAGTCTTTTAGTGGCTGTCCAGTGGGTTTGTGAGGGAGTATGCCTAAACTGTAAGAGTTTATTCACTGTGAAGCTATATCCAGTCGAGTTAAAGTCAGGTATTGCAATGCTCTAATCACACTACGATATTTTGTTGAATCAACTGATGATGAACCATCTTCCAGCTTAAGAGAGACCGAGGTAGATAGAGGAGTTGTGACATCCCTAGCTCCATCCATACTTGTTTTAGCTAGTAGATCTCGAATATATTTATGTTAAGTTAGAAACAAGCCTTCCTCGGTAGGGATGACCTCATCACCGAGAAAAAAATGTAGGGGCCCCAAATCTTTGAGAGAGAATTTATGTCCAAACTCATCAATAATACTTGTAACAAATATTGAATTGTTTCCAGTGAGAATCAAATCATCGACATAAACTAAGCAGTAGGCTCGAGTGGACCCATCATGAAACACAAATAGAGAAAAGTCGGATTTAGCATTGTTGAAGCCTAAGTCTAATAGCGCCTGTGTTCGCAAACATGATTTGGTTGTTCCAGACTTCCGAAACCCGGCGGTTGCTTCATATAGACCTTTTCAGTGAGATGCCCATGAAGAAATGCATTATTGATGTCTAATTGCCTTAGAGACCAACCATAACGCCAATATTTAAGACAGTCGATATGGTGACTGGTTTTACAACAGGACTGAATGTCTCTTTATAGTCCAGTCTGGGTCTTTGATTAAACCCTTTGGCCACAAGTTTGGCCTTGAATCGATCAACAGAACCATCAGCATGCCTCTTAATTTGAAACACCCACTTACAGCCCACAATGTTACAATTATTCGGAGGTGGTACGAGCTGCCATGTACTGTAACGCATTAAGGCAGTCAATTCCGAAGACATGGCATTAGGCCATCTGGAATCAGTGAGTGCTTCAGTGACACTCATGGGTTCCAAGGAAGGTGGAAGAGAGTGCTTGGTAGTCATAAAATATTTTTTTGGCTTGTAAATATTATTCATGGATCGGGTAGTCATTCTGTGGCTGTGCACTTCATTATGTTTAGAAATAGTAGGTTCATTCACCTCTAGTGGAGGAATTTGGCTCGAAATTGATGTGGGAGAAAGGAGAGTACCTACCTGGAGAAGAGGCGGTTTAGGGGATGACCTAGTTGCAGGCGACAGCGAGAAGGCAGCACCCACTTCAGGAGATTCTGATGTTCAGTGAGGAGGCACGAACAGTTGGGGTAGTGAGATCGTTACAGAGGGCTCTGCGATGGCTGGTGGAGTTGAGATGGGATTTGTAGAGTGCGATTTTTGAAAGGGAAAATTCCCTTCGTAGAAGATAACATGCTTGGAGTGAAAGATTTTTTTGGTATTGGGCTAAAGACCTTTGCATTTTGGGAGAGGGAGTAGCCCACAAATGTGCACTGGGCCTTGGGCTCAACAAGATGGCGGTGTTTATTATGAGCATCCGTGAGTAAGGTGAGGCCAGGTTCAACAAGACGGCGGTGTCGTCTTTCAGACGTACCATTTTGTTGTGAAATGTGGGAGCAGTTGTGTATGACTAATCCCATGAATTGAAAGGTGAGATTTGAGGCCAATATAGTCCCCACCATTATCAGAATAAAGACTTTTTATTTTGGTGTTAAACTTATTTTCCACAAGATTTCGGAATTACGGAAAAATTATTTGAACATTGGATTTATGAGTCATAGGATAGAACCAAATGTATTTGATATAATGGACAACAAAAATAACATAATATTTTGAGCCATCAATACCAACTTCATGAGATGGGCCCCAAACATCTGTGTAAATCAATTCAATGGGAGCAGTGCTAGTGAGACCATGGTTATTAAAAGGTTGCCGATGAGCTTTATTTTGAGAACAAGAAGTACAAAGAGATAGATTTCCATTCTTATTGGTGGGTGAAGAGGAAACATTAATTAAATGATGAACTAGTTTTGACGATGGATGACCAAGTCTGTTGTGCCATCCATCGGTGGTAGTACGTTCATGAACATAGGCAACGGCATGTTTTGAGTTTGGTGGTAGATGCTCCGGAAATGGGTACACTCCATCTTCACATTCGCCTTTGAGTAGTATCGCCCCCGTGATCCGATCCTTCACCAAAAAATAAGTAGGGTGAAATTCAAGATAAATATTATTTTGCTTGGTAAAGTGATGAACTTAAATAAGGTTTTTTTTTTTTAATTGTGGAAACACAAAGGGTATCACGTAAATGAAATACACAATTAGATGACGTAAGAGATAACGAACCAATATGAGACATAGGCAAACCTGATCCATCACCAATTACCACCTCATCATTACCATCATATTCAGAATTAATGGACAGATTAGAAAGATCGGTGGTCATATTATGAGATGCCGCCGAATCAACTAGCCATTTTCGATTTTTTCCTGGAGAGGATGCTGCACAGTTTGCAGTGCATTCAGTAGAAGACATTTTTGGGCAAATTTTGGCCGTATGGCCCACTTGATCACACCATGGCACTTGGGCTTATATTTCCTTTGGCCCAATTTTGAGGGCCCATTATTGTTGAGAGTCCTGTGAGAGAATGACTTAGAGCTCCGGTTAAACTGTTCAGGAGCACCTCCTGCTCCTTGCCGGTGAGAGTAATTCGCGGTGGGAACAAATGTTGCTGACGATTTATTCTCCAGCCGGCGAAGGTAACTTTCATGCCTTACAAGAAGATCGTGTAGTTCGTCAAATTTTAGAGAAGTCTCACGAACACGAATGGGTGCCGCAATTTATCTGAATTCAGGACCCAATCCATTGAGGATGTAGAGGGTTAAATCATCATCCGAAACCGGATGATCAATGATTGCAAGTTCGTCGGCAATCAGTTTGATTCCTTGAAGAAATTCAGTGACGGTGCGATTCCCACAAGTGCTCTTGGTTAATTCTTCCTTGAGTTGCATCGCACGCGTCCGCGATTTTCCTGCATATAAATGGGTAAGTGCTGTCCAAGCCTCATGGGATGTTTTGTGTGCAGCAAGAAGTGGGGTGATAGAGGTGAAGGTGGAGGCAAGAATGGCGTGGAGGATGAGCTCGTCTTGGCGAATCCAGTGGGAGTTCGCGGCTTTGGAGGCATCGGAGTTTGTTGCATCAATGGCAGGACATTGCTTTTCACCAGCGACAAAGTCAATGAGATCATAGCCAATGAGCAATGCTTCAAATTGAACCCTCCACTGAGGGAAGGTGGAAGGGGTGAGTTTTTCGTTGATGGTGGTTGCCGCATTGATGGTGATGATGGGTGAGTCAGTGGCAGCCATATCACAGGAAGCAGGAAGGAAAGGATACTCATTAGAGTTTTTTAGCTCTGATACCATAAGGAAGAGATAACACTCTTACAGATTTTGTATTTTGAACTCACACATATTTCTATTCATGGTCTATGTATTTATACAACTAGAGAGGCCTAATTGTAGGCATTAACTGAGAAGAAATTTGCAATTATAGTTAATAGCAATATTTATAGAAAGAAAACATTGATCCTGAAATCACGGGATTGGCACTTGATTGATCATAAGATTGGCATGTGATTGATTTCGTTGATTTCCTTGATAGAAAAGGCTGATGATTATGATAAAAAAAACAATGAAGAGCACTAGACTGTATTCATTTTAAATAGAAGTAGTGAAAAGAGAAAGTAGAATGCCTAACCTGAATGTTATTAAAATCGCAAGATCCTCATTGTATCCCTGTTTTTTGGAATGCACTGTTTACTAAGCTCCTCGATGTTTTTAACATTATGTTTAATATTTGCAGCCCTAACAAACAAAAACATGGTCTTTTCTAGTATATAAATGTATTAAAAATTAACTATAGTGAAGGCTTCGGCTTGAAAATATTAGTTGTAGGTAAGCAAGGATTGGTACTAAATCAAGAATGTGTCTTCACAATACTTCAAACTTTTTGCAGCTTTTATATATAAGAAAAACGGTTTTGCTACGGGTACATCGGGCTGTACATCGAGGTGTACACCCCCTCACATGGGGATGGGACCCGCTTAAATAAAAAAATATTTTATGCAGTGGGTCCCACCCCTCATTTGAGGGGGGTGTACACCCCGATGTACAAAAGTTGATGTACAAGTAGACTTTTTCTAAGAAAAAATCCCAACATTTAGCAAGAAGTTTGAACTGTGTTTTCAATCTCTTTAGTTGGCATAGAGCTAATGAATTGACCCACATCAGGGATGGGCAAAACTTCTGCTGATCATGAAAGCCGCTTCATATTTCAGAATGTGTAAAGGTAATGATTTTAGGAAAGAATTTTGGGAAAAAACTGAATTCGACTTGTCTTTCATTATCTTTAGTTGGCAGAGAGCTAATGAATTGACCCACGTCAGGGATGGGCAAAACTTCTGCTGATCATGAAAACTGCGTCATATTTCAGAATGTGTAAAGGTATTGATTTTAGGAAACAATTTTGGGGAAAATTTGAATTCGACTTATCGAGGGATGAAGAAACAACTACCCTGAGAAGTATCGTCCCTTTATCCGAATGTAACACAGTTAATGAATAACTGCCAAACCACATAGCAAAACAGAGGTGAAATCAATGAATCTGTAATTACAAAGAGCAAACTAACTCGATCAAGGTAGTTTAGAATTGAATAACTGTCAAACCACATAGCCAAGTATTATCAGAAACAAGAGTGGAAAGTACATTCAATAATTTTGACTAGTAGCTCAATGAAATAATTTAGTGGATGTTTAAAATTAGCACTTGGAATGTATATATAGATGTAAATTTTTACCATTGAGAAATAAGAGAAAATAAAGAACTCTCTCTCCAAAAGTTTCATGGTATCAAAGCAAGATTATTCCAACTCTCCACTCGGGTTCAGTTTTCCTGAATCTGTCTTCATCTTCTTTTTTATGCCCAAATACGACCCAACCTCTAGAATGGCTACTGAAAAAGTCACGACTTCGAACAAGTATGAAAACATGGACAACTCTCATCTTCCCTTTACAGTGCATAAACTGAATGGGAAAATTAGTTACAATGGTCCCAATCCGTTATGATATTTATTTGCGGAAAGAGAGAGGAAAATATGTCACCAAGGGCTGCCATATCTCCAGCACCCAATGATCCGAAGGTTGAAGCAGAAAATAATATACTGGTGTCCTGGCATTACAACTCAATGAACAATGATGTCGGAGAAAATTTCCTTCTTGACTGAACTGCAAAGGAAATTTGAGATGCTACAAGAAAAAATTCAGAACTTGAGAATACTGTCACTTGAGATCAATGGTGTCCTTCACGATTTGCTTCAAGGAGAAACGAGTTGGAATCTCCAGGAAATGCTGCAAGATACGAGAAATGTTGAAAAAATTTGTCGTCGAAGTAGATAACATGCCTCCAATGATAATTCAAGAGGAACTCCAAGTATTATATATAAGAACACAAAAGAAAATGATAGAAGAATAAGAAGAGAAGAGACTTGAATTATAAAGAATGTTGTCCTAAAAGCTTTATTTGCGCCTTCTCGATTTATAAGAATGCTAAAGGATCAACACACAAATAGCTTTAGCAAATTTCAAGTCTAGAAATCGGGTTGCAATTAGCACTATTGAAACCCAGAAAGAAGGAACAAAATAAGAGAATATGAAAATAATTCTAAGTATATTTTTGCAGAATTTTGGGGCTATAATTCCATGGTTTTAGATGAGAACTTTATTTAAAATAAAACATGAATTCTATCTCTATTTATAGAATTCGTTCATATATTTTCGTATGAGTGCCAATCTTTCACAAAAGTTGATAAATGAAAATGTACCAAAACAAAATTTAAAAAACTCTGTTAATGCCCAAAAATTGCTCTATGCAACCGCATAAAGCAACTCTATGCAGTCGCATAGAGTAGCCAAGTCAGGGACTTCAAGTCCCTGACGAGGGCCATGCGACCGCATGGCCAAATGTCCTATGCAGTCGCATAGACAAGTTATTTTGCCTATTTGCCCACTTTTTCGGTTTTTTCCATTTTTCTGTTTTAATCTTCTTTTACAAAACAATTTTGATTCATTCTCATATACCAATATTTGAACAATACAATTTATATAACAATCACCCACTTGTTCAAATATTATAATTCAACTTAGAATTATAAACGATGTCACGCATAGTATAATGTATCTTTCGATTTATACTTTACATTAGTGCTAACATTGCAAAGTAATATCGAGACTCCAGGTAGTCTTAGCTTTGAACCAGTTATCCCTTGTGATATTATCGACGATATCACACACGTGAACATTCTATCTCAATATGTTCCACACAATTTGCTTAGGTGCTTTAATGTCCTTGCACCAATCCGTATTCATGAACTTTTCAGAAAGTAACTCCAACTTTCCTTGAAGCGGTACCACTTCTAAGTTCATATAGGAGAAATTCTTACAGTGTCTTGGTTATGTTTTAAAGATGCTTGTATTACGTACTGAATTTCTTTAAGTTTTATTCAACCCTCAAAAACCATAACCCCAACACTTATATTTTTAGGATAGAGCTTTAAATTATATGCTAAGTGTTGTAATCAATTCACTTATCAAATAACTTGTTGTTACCCTTTGAACTTGTAAATTACTCATTTCATAATAACAGGTAGGGTTGTCATCATTGATGAATTTTATTTAAGGAGTTTAAGTCTCATCCTACTCGATATTAATCTTACCAATTCTTTGGTAAGTGGTTTTGTAAATGGATCAGCCAAGTTCTCACTTGATCTTACATATGTAAGTGAAATTGTTCCATCTTTTATTAATTTCCTTACATAGTCGTGTCTAAGACTTATGTGTCTAGACTTTCCGTTGTAGACTTCACTATAAGCCCTTGCTAGAGTAGCTTGACTATAACATAGTACAGATATTGAAGACTCATTCTTCGTATCTAATGGAACTTCATAAAGAAGATATTTAAGAACTCCGCTTCTTTTCCCTTTTCAACTAATGCTACAAACTCGGATTCCATTTTGGAATGTGTAATCATAGTTTGTTTCTTTGATTTCCAAGAAACTGCACTACCTCCAAGAGTGAACAATCATCCTGATGTTGATTTGTTTTTACCAGCACTTGATATCCAACTAGCATCAGTATATCTTTCAAGTATAGTTGGAAATTTAGAATATTGGAGTCCAAGGTTTTTGGTTCTCTTTAAATAACCAAGTACCCTTCCAATTCCTTCCAGTGTTCAACACTTGAATTACTTGTAAACCTACTAAGTTTACTTACAACAAATGCAATGCCCGGTCTTGTACATTGTACGACATACATAAGACTGCACTTGCATATTCAAGTTGTCCAATGTCTTTTCCAACATTCTTCACGAGTTTGATACTTGAATCAAACGAAGTATTTGCCTCTTTAATGTTCAAATATTTGAACTTTTCAATTACATTCTTAGTGTAATGTGATTGAGTTAATGCAAATCCCAAATCATTCTTGATCACTTTTATACCCAATATGATATTTACTTGACCAAAATCTTTCATTTTGAATGTTGAAGATAGAAACCCTTTTGTTTCTATAATACCATCCATGTGATTACTTATAATCAACATGTCGTCCACATATAAGCATACAAATATAACATAATTATCACGTTTTTTTTAACGTATGGACATTTATCAACCGTATTATGCAAAAATCCAAAAGCCATGATAGCATTATCAAATTCCTCGTGCCATTTTTAGGAGCTTGTTTTAAATCATATAAATATTTTACAAATTTACAAACTTTATTTTCATCACCCGGAAGAATGAAACCTTTCAGTTGTTCTATGTAAACTTCTTCATCTAATTCTCCATTTAAAAATACGATTTTAATATCCATTTGATGTACACATAAATCATATATAGAAGATAATGCAAAAAGAATCATAATAGTAGTAATTCTAGCTACGGGTGCATAAGTGTCAAAATCCTTTAGCGACTAACCTTGCTTTGTAAGTTTGGATTGAACCATCGGTGTTGTATTTCCTACGAAATACCCATTTACAACCAATGGCTTTTGATCCAGTCGGTAAGTCAACAATATTTCAAGTATTATTGGACATTATAGAATCTATTTCATTATTTATAATGAAATATGTTATCTCTATAAGTCATTGCTTCTTTATAGGTTTCATGATCACTATTAATTTAAAGAACATACGGAATTATTCTTACTATATCTTCTCTACTTGCTTCAACCAAGTATAGAGAAATCCGTTGAGAATCAATCTCATCATGTCCTAATACCTTCTTTTTACGAGTTCTCTTGCTTCTTCTAGGTTCACTAGACTCATTTATATCTTGAGAATATATTTTTAGTGATTTATTAGAAGCCGAAATTTCTTTTTGAGTTTCCAATGGATTTTGATCAATTTCATCCATAATAAATTTTCAAAGAAATTCACATCTCGTGATTCTATAATAATATTGGATGTTAGATCAAGTAGCATTTATGCTTTACTATTTATTGCATATCCAACAAAAGCACTCTTGATCCCTATTGGTCCTAGTTTTGTTCTTCTAAGATTGGTGTTTTTATAATAGGTTAAACACCCACACACTTTAAAATATCCAATGTTCGATTTTCTTTCTTTCCATAATTCATAAGGAGTAACTTTAAGTTTCTTAGAAGGAATTCTATTACCTATATGACATGCAGCAAGTAATGCTTCTCCCAATAAATTATTAGGCAATTTAGACCTTGCTAACATAGCATTAACCATTTCAACTAGGGTTTTATTTTTCCTTTCCGATAACCATTTTGTTCCGGTTTTCTTGATGCACTACATTGATGTATTATGCCATGTTCTTCGCAAAAGATATCAAATTTTCTAGAAAAGTACTCACCACCTCTATCACTTCTAAGAATTTTATTCTTTTTATTCTTTTGACTTTCTACTTTATTTTTATATACTTTAAACATATGAAAGCTTCATCCTTATGTTTAATCAAATAAACATAATAGAATCTAAAATAATCATCAATAAAAGTTATGAAGTATTTATTTCCTCCTCTAGTTAACATGTCATTACGTTTACATATATCGGTATGAACTAAGTCAAGTACTTTAGATTATCTCTCTACACTTTGAAAATGTTTTTTAATCATTTTTTATTCAACGCAAATTTTACACTTATCATTTTAATTAATTCACATTCAATTTATTGACAATAAATTGACAATAACTTGCAGTTCGTGTACTTGGAGCAATAAGGGAATTTGAAATCAAAATACTTAGAAATTAAAAACTTTTTAGTACCTTCTTCTTTAGCCTTGTATTTATTCTCTAGTGTATACAAGATTTCTTTTGTTGATGTTGTGTTGGTATATAAGTCATAGAGATGATTCGACAAAGCATTCAATATATGGCCACGACATATGAATTCATCTTCTTCACGCTTCTTCCGGTCCAACCTTGATTGTTCGGTGTCATTGTCGGATGGCTCAGGTAGATCTTCCAAGTTTGGATCGAGTATGTAAAAAATCTTGAGCGCTGTTAACAGGAATTTGATCTTGTCTTGCTACTTTATAAAGTTCGATCCATCAAAACGGTCTAGCCTCACCAAATCTTGATTCATGAGTTTGATAGTAGCCATAGTGGTGTCTCATTCGGTTGTCATTGTGCAAACCAAATAAAGCTTTTAGATTGTTGAGAAAATTTGTCGTCAAAGTAGATAACACGCCTCCAATAATAATTCAAGAGGAACTCCAAGTATTATATATAAGAACACAAAAGAAAATGATAGAAGAATAAGAAGAAGAGACTTGAATCACAAAGAATGTTGTCCTAAAAGCTTTATTTGCACCCTCTCGATTTATAAGATTGCTAAAGGACCAATACACAAATAGCTTTAACGGATTTCAAGTCTAGAAATCGAATTGCAATTACCACTATTGAAACCCGGAAAGAATGAACAAAAGAAGAGAATATGAAAATAATTCTAAATATATTTTTGCAGAATTTTGGGACTATAATTCCAAGGTTTTAGACGAGAACTTTATTTAAAATAAAACATAAATTCTATCTCTATTTATAGAATTCGTTCATATACTTTCGTATGGATGCCAACCTTTCACAAAAGTTGAGAAAATTGAATGAAAATGTATCAAAATAAAATTTAAAAAATTCCGTTAACGACTCAAAAATTACTCTATGCGACCGCATAGAGCAAATCGATGCGGTTGCATAGAGTAGCCAAGTCAGGGACTTCAAGTCCCTGACGAGGGCCATGCGACCGCATGGCCAAATGTCCTATGCGGTCGCATAGGCAAGTTATTTTGTCTGTTTGCCCACTTTTCTAGTTTTTTTTTTTTTCATTTTTCTTTGTTTTAATTTTCTTTTCCAAACCAATTTTGATCCATTCTCATATACCAATATTTGAACAAGTAGCATTTCAATTATGGAACTTTGATGCCTTACTGGATCTGATTCATTTCTTGCTTGGCTTGACAATCTTGAAAAATTCTCTGTCTATTACAATTTGAGTGACTCGCGTAAAATTTGTTATGCTAATATGTCATTTGTAGGGTCTGCTAGGTGTTATTGGAAATCATTTTTGCATAACATTGATAACTTATGTTAGTGCCCTCTCACTTTGTGGGGTGAGATTAAACGAATTCTAAGTAATAAATACGTCCATGCGTACTATTATACTCAATTGCTAAATCAATTCTTTTTGCACTGTAGGCAAGGTACTTCCACTATTAGTGAGTATCTAGCACATTTCGAAAATTTATTGACCAATTGCTATATTTATGAGGCTCCCCACATCACAACATCTAGATTTATCGATAGTTACATTCCAATCCTTAGACAATGCTTACCAACAGGCCAATCAATACTAGTTATTGACAATTAAAAGAGGGTAAATTAGGAAAGTTTTTGACAAAAATTGTTTTTTCAATAATATTAATTAAAATTTCTTGATTCATGTGAGAAATAAAACAAACATATATAAATGGGTTGCATACCAAAACCGTGGTCCCCCGAGTGGCAAAACATGGGTCTCACTAATTGGTGAGAAGATGATACGTGGTCTGTCCGCCACTCCACTTGTTACTCTTTCTAGAAAGTCTTTATATCAAACTCTAATTGGAAGGAAAAACTTCTTTAAAGTTGTAACCAATGGATAACTTGAAAGTCTTTACAACTTGGAAGAAACGCCAATTTTTAATATTATTAGTTGATGATGTCCACTCACCACTCTTTTGACAATTTTTCCTATAAAGATAACTTTAATTTCGATGGTATATTGTAAAGGACGGTACTGATATTCTGTGATATCGATAATATTCATGTCAATATAAAGGTTGACCTCCAATTTTGAGGGTCCCACCGTCCCACTCTTAGAGCACGTGGAGGTGGTAAATCGCGGGATGTGCCTCAACAGACCAGTGTGCATGAGCTGTCATACTGGTATTCACAAATAGTCCAATTCCAAACCTTGTTAGATGCAGAATGAAACTCTCACACTGCAACTGTCAGCTCAGTTGAGACTACCTCACTCCTATCTTTTGCACCACTGAGCTATGCCCGGGGGCATATTCATGCCAATATAATATAATATATGTGAAGGTTATAGTTCCGTATTGGTTTTTTTTTATTATTATTATTTTATTTAAAAGATGATCGATCGTTGATTTGTAGTTGATTTCAAGAGTTCCCAATTAAAGAAAAAAAAAATCATCAATCACATATTGCCAACAAGAATGATGTACACTACGATGTACAAGTTACTTTATATATCAGATCGACTACTAGTTGGGTCCATTTTTTATAAATTACATAAGTATTTACTCATAATCAACTTTTAGGAGAATCCTAGGCAGGCCTGATTCCTTGCTGGTTAAACACGTCAGGCTCTTTTTACAATTGTCCCTTTGCTATTCTATTTTAGACATCAGGTGTTGGACCGCTTAAAACACATTGTTTCTTTGTTTTTTCTTTGTAATTTCATGGATTTTTTCATCTTCTTCACAATTTTCTCCTATGTTTTCCTAGTTACGAAAGCTCACGAACCTAATAATCCATCGTCTATTATCGGTGGCCCTGTTTTTCCTGGAATTCGGTACCCATTCCGAATCCAGGACGAGCAGCCGAGTAACTATGGTCATCCTGGTTTTGAGCTATTTTTCAGACAAAACAAAACATTTATTCATTTTCCAACTTATGGTGATCTAATTGTCAAGTCCATCTCTTATGATACCAGAAAACTTAACCTTATTGATCCCAAAAATTGTGTCCCTGAAGTTTTCTTGAACCTGAAACTTTCTCTTACTCCATTCAATTACTATTATGTTCTGAAAGAGTACACATACATCAACTGTTCATCTCTGCTCCCAACTTCTTTCTTGCAAGTCCCGTGTCTCAGTGGATTGAACCATCATGTTTACGTTGTAGAATCATCGTTTTCCCCTCCGGTTTCGTGTGATTTGGTGAAAACTGTTGCAATCCCATTTTCATATAGTCCATATCTGTCTGATCATAGTTTTGGACTCTCATTGACATGGAACTTGACTGGTGAATGTGATGATGATGATGCTGGAATAAGATGCCAATCTGAAACATTGCCTAATAAAGAATTTTTCGACTTTGCTGATAAAGGTAAGCCCTCTTCTTAGAATCCTCCTAGTTTCTATCTGAGTCTGTAGTATGAAGCATATTCTGAGTTCAAATCTTGCCGTCGCCTATTTATTAAAAACCTGAATTGCATGTACTATTTGATGGACAGACGAGTCTCATAATTATTCAGTGTTATACGGTTCAGCTTAGTCCAACATGAGCAAATTTATGTTTGTCAATTAGACCACAAGATATGATCTTTTACAGATGTATGCATAATCTCAAATTCCTATCATTGTTTGTGGTTGTACTTTGTGCAGTTTTAGGCTTTGTTGCATTCATTTTCTTGGTTGTGACACTGTTCTATGCAAAGATTGCTATCTACAAAGCATTTGATTTCGTGAAGCAAAAGGAGAAGTTTGGTGAAATCAAAGTTGGCAAAGAGCTGGGAGAATACGAAAAGCTACCCACGACTGTGTATGACTAGACGAGGTTAAGAAAATTCGCCATGTCATAAAATTTGGCTATAGTTATGTTTAGTCAATAGTACTAGCACTGGATGGTATTAATTAAGAAAAACACGTAAAATTTTGTACAAATGACTACCATTATAAATAGTCGATTGGATTACTTTTATATTTCTTTCGGTGTTCACTTCAATGGCCCAAATCTAAAGTATGTCACTTTTTTCTATTTTTATCGTACACTGTACTCTAGCTATGTCAAAATGCATCAGATGACATGCAAGTGAAAGGCACTGACCAAACAGGACCCAACCTATCATATGCAGTTCAGAGTAGGGCTGTATATGGTCCAATTCAATTCGATTCCCTAGTTCCGTACAATAATTAATTTTTTTATAATTATAACAACGTTAAACTAATTCGAATATGACGTATTCAATTTTAACTCTAACAAAATAATGTAGTCAAATCTCGTAATATTTTTTGCGCCTCTCTTTGTTGAGTTATTCATTGATTTGACTGTTAAAATCACATGAAGATGAAGATAGCGAGCTCACGATAATATAACGGAAGAAACAACACTACAGTAAAATAAAATATTTGGGTAAATTTTTGGTCAACTTGATTAAGTTGTGTTCGACTGGAAATTAAAAATAGTAAAATCATATTTTGGATTTGAGATAAATTAATTAGCTAGCAAATTTATTTAAAAAAAATAAAAAACATTTCGAAAAATTAGGAAGATTCGATTCTTGGTCTAGAACCGAGAATCAAACCAAATCCATCGTTTCTTGATTTATATACCCGTTCGGGTATTTAATTAAAGAAGAACCGCTAGATCTGGTTCAATCCGATTCGATTCAAGAGTTTTGTCTAGTCCTAATTCAAAGCTTGCACTCGTGGTCCACATGCCTGCTCGAGCCAAAAGTCCCATCTGATATTAGAGATTTTGGTTTTATAAATTTTAGCGCCTATTTGGGATCAATTATCAACATCTTTTAATGAAAATTGCTATCGTTATAAAATGAGAAAATTCTGCACTAATTACCACATTTTGTAAAATTACCAATGTACCCTTCTGACATTTAATTCACTTTGTTTGAAAGAAGGACAATTACGGTAATTTACCAAATGTTCAGTGAGAAATTACAGTTGGAAGGGTCTCACCCTACATTTCCAACGGTTCTCGCCCTACATTTCCAACGGTTCAGATTTGGATTAAAATCTTGTGAAAACCTCTTCCGAACATGGGCTAAGTATATGAATCAAACTACTTGTACCCTTCAAAAAGAAATGCATCTCAATTTACAAATGGGATGCTGGAGTTTTATTGTGAGCTTACATATTAAGTGACAATTATATTACGGCTATCTAATTTAATAGTGCCAGATAAGTGATCTATTAATTGGGTTCTAAAAAGTGGAAATTACATAAAACCATGCCTTTAGTTTAACGTTTTTAAAAATCAGGTTTGGACCTTATTTTTTCATTTCTCAGGTTTTTATCATTTTAATTAAACAATTAATCTTTTAATTTATTGATGCGCATATCCCGTTAATTGAGGGTTTCAAATTTGTTAATATTCCAACTTTCATTTTTATTCAAGCCCTATTTTCTCTCAAGCACTAACCCTCTTCAATCTCCACCACTTTTCTAAAAACAACTGTGATAAATAGCCAATGGTAAAAACAAAGGATAAATCTTCATTTGATAGTGATTACCAATGGCGAAAACAAATGATGAAAAGAAGGGAAAGAAGACGGTGCAAACGCTGGTTCGAACAAACAAAAGGAAGAGATTCTCATTGAGTGATGGCTGTGATTTTATTTTTAGTTTAAAATGATGAACATATTATGTAAAGTTTCTGATTGTCCACCTCTCTATATTTCTTTTGGAGTAGTTGTGGATTGAACATTGGATAATTTTTGGTGTCATTGTCAGTTTAGATTTGCTATAGTTTTTGTGAATGGAACAAAATGTACATTGAATTTTGGATAATTAATGGTGTCATTTTCATTTTGAGCAGAATTGTGTTTGATGATATGGCATTAGTCACACAATAATCGTTCAGAGGTTACAACACCCTCTATATATCACACATTGCAATCTGATGGTCACAGTGACATGTGTATATGTATATACACAGGTCACAATTTGTAATACAGGATTTCCACCAAGTCACATTTCATAATATTTATGGAGTATGTAGGTCACAGAGATATTACTAGTGACATAATGTTACACCAGGTCACATATAACACAATATGTAATTGTTTGTGTTCATATGGAGATAGATAGCAACACAGGTTTATGAAACATTTGTAGGCAATCTGCAAATGTCACATAATACGAATGCAATTCATTTAGGTCATTGGGTCACATTTTTCACAAATATTAACCCATTTTTTTCCTACAGTAAATAGTGCAATGGTTATACAATAAGTGTTCACAGGTCACGGGTCTTAGTATATGTCACACATTGCTATCTACTGGTCATAGAGAGTAATACATTGGTCACACATTGTAATACATGATTTCCACCATGTCACATTTCATAATATTTATAGAGTATGTAGGTCACAGGGATACTACTAATTACATAATGTTAAATCAGGTCACATATAACACAATAGGTAATTGTTTGTGCTCATATGGACACAGATAGCAACAGAAGTTTCTGAGACATTTGCAGGCAATCTGCAAAGGTCACAGAATATGAATGCAATTCATTTAGGTCATTGGGGTCACATTTTCCACAAATATTAAATCATTTTTTTTCCTATAGTGAATAGTGCAATGGTCACACAATAAGTGTTCACAAGTTACATGTCTTAGTATGTGTCACACATTGCTATCTGATGGTCACAGAGAGTAGTGCATTGGTCACACAAGTTTCTAGAACATTTGTTGTCAATCTGCAAAAGTCATAGGCTATAAATACAAGTTATTTAGTTCATTGGTATTGAGTCACATTTTCAAGAATATGAACATATTATTTTTTTTACCTATAGTGAATAGTGCATTGGTCACACAAACAATGTTCACATGTCACATGTCTGAGTATATGTCACACATTGCAATCTGATGGTCACAGTTTGACATTATGTATAATTAACTCTCCAACTCCAAATAATCCTTTTTATGATCCAAATTGAACTTTGTCATTACTGTATCCACAAGCTTCGTATAAGTGCAATTACGATCCAACAAAATCACTGATAACTGGGATCCATTGCAATTCTGCGTCAACTCTCAACAATATGGAACCATGTGACTGGAGATGATGACCTTTGATTTGTGATCGGAAATCTCGTTCATACTATTGTCAATTTTGTCCACATGATTGAAATCCATCTGGGCTGAAGATGAGTCTGTATTTTAAGGATGTGATTTGGTATATTATGGAGTCTTGACTGTACGCTTAATTTAAGGAACATAATTTAACAGAATAATTGAGAAATATAATTAATTAATTAACAAGAAACCTGATTTTTGCCATTTTTAAACTTGAGGCCTGAATATTAATTTCGTGATAGATAATACATGATATGTGAATTTTTCCCTTCTAAAAATATCTATTGAGTATGGGCTTAAATGTGTAGAAACCCAATACTGATTGAATTAGAATTTATGAGACTCGAGCTAGTGTATAAGGATTATTATAAGGTAAAATCTTTTCACCCATTTCAAATTTAAGAGATAAGGTTTAAAATTTTAAATTTCAGATTTTTAAGGTTTCAAATTTCAAATCTCAAAATTTTTTAAATTTTATTTATAAATTGAATATATTAAAGTTACAATTCCATATAATTTGGTAACAAATTCTATATAAATTGGTCACAAACATGTGACAAATTATTTTACGATCACAATTTAAAAATTTATTGGTCATAATTTGTTTATCGATCACAAATAAAAAATTGAAATGTCACAAATTATTTTACGGTCACAGTTTGCTCATCGGTCACAAATCAGAAATTTTATAAGTTACAAATTATTTTACGGTCACAAATCAGAAATTTTATAGGTCACAAATTGTCTTACGGTCACAATTCAGAAATTTTATAAGTTACAATTTGTTCATCGGTCACAAATAAAAAAATTTATACATCACAACTTATTCATCGGTCACAAATCGTAAATATTATAATTCACAACTTAGTAGGCAGTCACAAATTGTCAAATTATCGATCACAAATTAATAATTTTTTAGGTCACACATTATTTTTTAGTCACAATTAATATTTTTCATTGGTCACATATTGTTTATCGGTTACAAGTTAACGAATTTAATGATCACAAATGACCAAATAATCTGTGACCACTACCAACACTTGTGACCATCACCTCACCACCGCTACAAACATCATGAAAACTGAACTTCATCGCTGGAACTACCACCATCATCTCTCGGCAACATACTATCATCTAAAAATACCGATTCACAACGACTACCACTACCCACCCACAAACACCGCACCACTAATACAATCACCTCCACCACCAACCAACATTGTACCACCTACAATTGCTGCACCACCACCACCAACAACAACAACGACCTCCACCACCAACAGAAACTAAAATAGTAATAAAAATAAAAACGAAACATAAAAAATAGAACTAACCCATAGATCATCATCGGATCTTTGATATAACAACAAATATTCACTAGATAGATCTAAGAGAGTTGACCACAGTCAGCGACCACAACAGGCTTGGAAGTCCTTCTAGAACCAGATTTGACCTTCTCGATGGCCTTCACAACATATAATCCCTCAACTACATGTCCGAAGACCACGTGCTTGCCGTCGAGCCACTGAGTCTTGGCGGTACAGATGAAAAATTGAGATATGTTGGTCCTAGGCCTGGCATTAACCATGGAGAGGATTCCAGGACCCGTGTGCTTCTTCGACCAATGTGCTTCTTCATGAAGTTCTCATCAACAAATTTAGCATCGTAGATTGATTCCCCGTCGGTACCGTTCCCTGCGGTGAAGTCTCCACCCTGGCACATGAAATCAAGGATCACACGGTGGAAGGATGATCCTTTGTTATTTGAGAAGAGAGAGAGAGAGATAGAGAGACAGAGGACGGGAATAAAAGGATAAAATTAGGGTTTAGGTTTGGGTAATTATGATTTAGAGAGAGAAGATAGATGAATTAATATTTGATTTTTGTATAAATAAAGTTTATATGAGAAATTTGAAATTGGAACTTTAAAATTCTGATTTCTGTAATTTTCTCTTATTATAATGGTTGTGGTCCCTAAGTCAAATCATATGTAACATTTTCCCTCCTCTTGCTTCCTCCATTAAAGAGAAAATTCATAGAGCATCTAAAGAATCCTAAAAAGATTTGATAGTGGAAGACTCCATCCTTCTCTAAATTTGTCAACATGGATTCAGGTACGCGTCCGATCTATTTTCTTGATGATTTAACATGAGATCTTGACATACGTGATTATTTTAATTATTTAAAGTTTAACCAACAAAGGAAGGTTTGCAAATTTCTCGAGAAGAGTGTTTTGTTCTAGATGAAGAATGAAAAAATGTGTAGTTTGTTAACTAAGTTCGACCTTACATGCGAAATTATACTAATTAAAGCAACAAGCTACTTTTAATTAGTTTATAGATGATTATGCATAAAGTTCAATTTTTCTATGTTTGAATACCACAATTGTAATAATAGGAAAACAATAAAACAACACCAATATGATGATGGAGAAACCTAACTTGGTAAAAACTCTGGGACTAAGCCAATTACTTCTACTATAGACAATATAGATTACAGTCCATTTCCAACCTAGCAAACTCCACTAGTTCCCGTTGTAATTCCTTTAATCTCCAAGATCTATTGTTCCTCCAGACTCACGATCTTCTATAGTAGATAATATCTAACCACCCTGGTAGATTTCCCCGATCTACTTCATATAGCTTGCACGATCTGCTGTAAATTCCAGACTCACAATTTTCTGCAATTGTCTCCTCCAAGTGGATACTCAAGAATCACATATTCCTGTTCTTCTTTATGTGCTTGTAGTCTAGCATATCTCAACCTCCAGAAACTTCTAAAGTTCAACTGAGAAAGTGACTTCCTAAGAATGTTTAGGAAATAGGTGTTTTGAATTCTCAATTTGATGTTTTCCAAAATTAGGTCAGATCTCAAGAGTGATATGTGTGATTTCACCAATGAATTATGTACTTGGATCTTCAAACAATGATATGAGTGTATATTGCAATGATAGCATAATAAAGAAACCTCCTGAAAATCGTCCTAGGCATCTATATTAATAGTTGGGGACGTTTAGGTGTTATGTGCAGTGTAAAACTCTTCAAAATCGCGAATTAGGTCGGCCGCATAAATATGTCGCTCAAGCGACAGTGAGGCGAAGGTCGGGCGATAATGATTCAGTTTCTGCAGCTTAAGCCAACTCATGAAGACAGTCTAGCGAAATTTCGGCACCACATTTACCTTGTTTTCAACCTCTAACTAGGGGTGTAAGCGGTCCGATTTTACCGATTTTTGACAAATTTTCAAACCAAACCGTTTAAAACGGTTTGAGAAAAACTCAAATCTAAACCAAATAATTTTGAACAATTTGAAAAAAAAACTCAAATATAAACCTAACGGTTTGGTCCGATTTTAAACTATCGGTTTCACCGTATATTTTTTGTCATTTACTTTTATGACATTAATTCATTGAATTCAATATATAATTATATCTTACTAGCAATAAATTTAAAACAAACTAAATATATCTACTACAAATTTAAATACCAACTAAATCAAAGTGAAATCATAATAAACTAAAATATACTTTTTTGTTTGCCGTTTTAGGCTAAGATGCTACGATAACGTTACAATACAAGTCTACTAAACTACATATAAAGCCCAAAAAATATAATGATATTCAACAAGACCTCGTGATCATCATATCTGAAAATAAAAACTATTAATTAGACAGAGAGAATAATCAACTATAATAATAAATCAATTATTTATAATATCTTAACATAATAATTACACAAGTCTACCATTGTATATTGTTACGAATTCAGTTTATCACATATACTTAAACATCAATTGTTGTCACACATAATTCATAATCTCCATTGTCAAACAAATGCATTCATTACATCATCATAATATTGGATACTAGATAGATAAGAGAATCTTTAAAAATATGGTAATAGAAAATATAAATCACCTGCTACAACTTTCATTGAATCATTAGATGCTTCCACTTCATCTAAATATTAGCACAGCACACTATACGTCCATTCTTAATTTGCAACCAGTTCTTTCCATCTATACAAGCCTCAACTATTCTTGCACATAATAAACTCCTAAAGGAATCAAGTAATCGACTTCCAGTTGAGAATGCAGACTCAGAAGCAACTTTACAAATTTGAATTCTGAAGAGGAAAATGGTTTTTGATAGATTATGTTAGTTTTGAGATTATTAGATATAAATTAGGATTATTTGGTAATAATAATATATATGTAATATAAAATTATAAATTGACAAAAATACACACAAATGACAAAACTATTGAATTTTACATATTTGGATGAATTTTTAAAAAAATCATTTTTTTTATTTTTTTATTTTTATATATTTTTCGTCGATCCAGTTAGGTTTTAAACCATAATTAAAATTCTCAAAACTAAACCAAATTGTTGGTTAAAAACCATTTCGTTGACGGGTCCACGTGGCACCAACCACAATTTCTAAAATGCGGTTTCGGTTCGATTTTTTGGTTTGGCAATTTTTTCTTACAGTCCTACGTCTAACCCTAACTTAACTCATCTATATACAATTGCATCCAAGTCCTTGAATTTTTACAAGTATTCAATTAAGAACATTTTGTTCACAAACATTCCAATTACAACATTAGACCTAGCAATCTCCTCATTTGGCATTTTGTGACGAAATCATATAAAGTCAAGGAAATAAAATACATCAAATCAGCACAATCTATACTACCCAAGTTACTCAAGTTCTACTTCTTGAATTTTTTAATATACCTGTATCCAGAAATCAAAAACTCAATACCTAGTATAAAAACACGTGATACAGGAAATCAAAAACACATGAACACAAATAAGCATGTTAGTTTGAGACGTGACATTAATGTCAATCAAAACACCAATCGAAACATTAATATCACAAAACATCAAAACTCAAACAACTATCATATGAAATGCAATGCACAAGCTCCCCCTTACTGCAAACTCTCAATATTTTTATGCAGTAAGCAAATGTATCTATGTCTTTCCCCAACGACCCCTCAAACATCAAATACAAAACTCAATTTTTCATTTAATCATTTAATGCTCCCCGTTTGTATATTCTTTCTCTCCCTTTTTGTCACAAATGACTAAGGGATAAAAAACCGTTTAATAGTAACATATAATCACTCAAAAATGAAGTCGTTAGCATGCATAAGTATAATCATTGTGTAGTAAACCTCCCCACATACTCAGTTCAAGTTAACATGGAGTGTAACGTTCCAAAATCTATTTTTTTTTTATAGACTTCAAGTGTTACCAAAAATCTTCTCTATCTAATTTAAGCGAAAATACACTTTTATTCAAATTTTATGACTGACTGATAAATCGATAACAAGTTACGTACCACAAATTTCAAGTCATAAATCTAAAATTTAATATAAAACGTCAAGTACTTAATCATAAAAATAACCATTAAAATAACGAGTACTATATTTAACATAAAAGTGTCCTTCAAAATAAAATTTACAATTTATCATTCTAAACTTTTACTTGTCAATCCCATAAGCATCACTCGTCAATCTTCCACGTCCGCACGATCCGTTATAATCTGATATATTATTGTAAGAGTTAGTATTTTGAAAATACTCAATAAAAATACGTGCATCTTCTTATTAACATGATATAAATATAAAAAATGACATAACATACCAACATTATTAGATTTAGAGCAAACTGGTCACGATATCCAATAGCTCAAGGAATTTTTTAAGAATTCCAATATCCCGTAGGATTTAACATAATGACCTAACGATCCATCCTGAAGGATTTAACATAGAAATCGACCCGAATGCCTTAGAGTATTTCATGCCAAAACTTTATATAAACATCAAGAAAAATAAGAATTTACTACTTTGCACAAAGTATTCTTATCTCAATTGACATCCAAAATTTAAAAAAATGTGACTTAAATCCTAACTATACTAAAAGAGCCACTTCTTCTAACACTGTTGATGGACACTTGTCGACGTTTCCTATCGTCAACCTGGACGGCGTCGTTTGGTTGTTTCTGACGTGATCGTCGATCAAAACGACGCCGTTTAAACATTTCAATTTCCACCGCCTCACCGACTGCTGGATATTTTCCTATGTCCTCTGCAAGTCCATCAATTTTTGAAAACTCATCTCTCTCTCCCTCTAATCTCCAGTCTCACTTCATCTCTGCATCCAATTTCCTATAGTACAAGATATTCGATCTATTCATATGACGTCCAAAAGAACCGAAACAAACCTCCAGTTCATGCACAGTCTAGCCCATCAAATGTGAGTATCTATTTTGCAATCTTCCTTACAATTTTGAATTTTATTTGTGACGGGTCTTCTAGATGAATTTGAATCTTGAATTTCTTCGCTTTCTAGACTGTGGGACTATTCTAAGAAGAGTTTTTTTTATGATTTGATTAGATTCTTTAAAAAATTTATAGTTTTTTGATGATTTCTATGTAAATTCAGAAATTAATTTGTTGGTTATTTATAGTTTCCATGTTAGGAATTATACTCTTGAAGGAATTATGCTCTTGAAGAAGAAGAAGAAAAAAAAAAAAAAAAACCTCCGTATTTTTCGGAGACATGGTGTCTGTCTCCGTTTTTTTTGGAGACATGGTGTCCGGACACGACGCGGACGATGCTCGGACACCGTGTGTTCGTGTCCGGACACCATGTCTCCGAAAAATTTGGAGGGATTTTTTTTTTTTTTTTTTTAATGAATAGTTTTGAAAATCCCTCCATAGGCTAATGTTACATATGCACAACAAATAAAATAGGAAAAACCTATGGTAATTGCTTGTTCCTAATTTTAACAAGATATGTGGTGTTTATCTCAACTATATAACACTAAGAGTCATTTTGTGGTTGCATTAGCTATTGCATATTTGGCTATATCATAATTCTGCACAATTTAAGCAACTATTGGTACCAGTTCGCAATGTTGGTGTCCATGGTCAGTATATGATCTACATTAGTTTCACCAGAATTTTCCTCCCTTGATTGTAAAAGGATATGCATTAAAGTGTCACCCAATGTACTCTACTGTGGTGTCAAGGGGTTGAAAGTTGAGTTTTTTTATACTTGAATGAACTTAATAACTAATAGGAGCAGGGATCAACATTAAGCTGATTTTTCAAAAGTATTCTAGAATCTTAATAATTAAATAGTTTTTATTTCCAACTTTCTTGTTGTTTCTTGATTGTTGGCTTGTTATTACCAAAGTCTTTGAGGTGTCTAATGCTTGATTGATCAACCACATTCTAAAACTGCAAGCATTAAA
Source organism: Fraxinus excelsior (assembly GCA_019097785.1). Taxonomy (NCBI): domain Eukaryota; kingdom Viridiplantae; phylum Streptophyta; class Magnoliopsida; order Lamiales; family Oleaceae; genus Fraxinus; species Fraxinus excelsior. The sequence goes on along the minus strand of CM032635.1, from coordinate 27,782,047 downwards.
TTATTTCCGTTCTTAGGGAAAACACATAGAGATATCAAACCTCAATATGTTATGATTGATCATGAGCTGCGAAAACTTCGGCTTATTGATTGCAGCCTTGCTGAATTCTATCATTCAAACAAAGAATACAATGTCTGAGTGGCTTCAAGTTCTGTTTGATTGACTAATATTTTGTTATATATGCTCATAATGCTTTCAAAGATACCTATGCTTGCATTTTACATTGCTGCCGATGTAGATAGTCAAAAAGGTTTCTATTTTCAATTTACTACTATTGATTTTTTGTCTTTTGAATTTTCATTTAGATACTTTAAGGGGCCTGAACTGCTTGTGGACTTGCAAGACGAAGATTATTCTCTAGATATGTGGGCCCTGGGTTGTATGTTTGCTGGAATGGTAAGAATTGTCCTTCTAAATTTTCATGTTTCTAATATTATGTTATTTAATTTTCCATTTTCTTTAACATGCAGATTTTCCGGAAGGAACCCTTCTTCTATAGCCATGACAATCAGGATCAGTTTGTCAAAATAACTAAGGTATTTTAAATTCTGGTATCAGTTGTTTGGTCTGACAATTAAATTAGATTTTCTCTGTCCCAATGAAGTTTACAATTAGTTCCTTGGAATAATCTATGACTCTATAATTTTCCACTTTTCTCACCCATTGTTACAAGTTATTTCGTGGAGAAATGTCGTTAGAAAAGCTTACATCTTCCCCACATCCACCACCATTTGTTGTCCACCGAAAGAATAATTACTCAACATCAAGCAACTACAACAACTCCAACAACAGTACACCAAATCACTACACTTTCTCATTGAACTTGCCAGTTTACAGAGATGCATTCTCTTGGGATATGTTTGCATGTCTATGTGAGTATGATTTTCAACCTTGTATATCGTTGGGTTGAACTTGAGCACTACCTACTTATATTTCAGTAGAGAACAATGAGGAACATTTACGTATGGCCTTTATGAATCATTTGTCTATAATTTCTCAGTCTGTTTGGTTCTAATATAAAACGACTACCTTCTCTTTCTGTTTACATATTAATGGTTTCATGTGAAGTAGAATAGTTGCATTTTTTTATTGCATATTCCCAATGACTGACTCATAACTTAACAATGTTTGACCACATGATTCAGGAAGATACCATTTATGTGTCTATGAAACAAAAAATTCAATACCATGCAATGAGATATTGAAGTTTCTCAGGGTATTCATAATGGAGCAACATGGCAGCATTTGAGAGTTTAAAATGTGGATATACTTTTTTTCCTTCACAGAAACACCATAGAAATTTACTGGAGGGATTTACTCAAACTGAAATCAAAGTAATTTTATGATTTTAGACATTGCAGTTTCTTAAGTTTTGCCCTAAATCCCACCCATATTAACGCCATGTTAATATTTATTTTTTTCCTGATTTCTTAAGATTTATGACGTATCCAATTAAATTTGAAATCCTTACATTTAAAAGACAATAACTTGGATCAAAGACAACTGAATAGATGTTCTCAATTCTTTTATAATCTAATGTATGATTTTAAAACTTGAGTTGATTTTATCTTGCGGGAAATTCATTTGAAGAATCACAAATGGAATCACTATTTCATTTGTAAGTAAGAAATTATTCTGCTGTAGTTCTTGAGTTGCTTTTATCTTGCAATGGTCCATTTCTTGATATTCACCCAACATTCGAAAAATGACTTGCACTATTTTCTAATAGGTTGTGATGTAACGTCATTGTGATGCTTTCATTTCTTCTCTCATTGTAAAAATATGTTAATGAAGGTTGGGAATAAATGAAGTAAAACCATCAACTTTTGTAATTTATTATTGAAAATACTTGACTTTGTTAATTTTTGGATTAAACAACTACAAGTTTGTATGCTTTGAATATTTCCTACATATGTGCTAAGGAGTATCTGTAACAAACACATTGTTTCTCTTTGTCTATATTCTCATTTATGCTCAACGTATTCAATAAATAAATTGATAAAATATAATATATTAGGTTAAAAAATTTACTCCTTCATAAGTTATACATGAGGTATAAATTTTGACATTTTCTTAATGAATTTAACCTAATAGCAACCCTATTTTTCAAGTGACGTTACAAGCTCATCGAAATAGTTATTGAAGAATTGTAAGCTCCTCTTTAAATTAAATCTTATCTAAAATATATGATTCTTACCTTCCTGCCTTATCATTGTCATTCTAAATTTTCCTTTATAACTCGATCAATTTATCTTGTAGAATGTACCTAGAAGTTCACTCAATTACATCTATAAAAACTTATCCAGAATATCCAAATACATAATCGTTCACACTGGAATTGGCCAATTCAAACAAATCTTAGTAGAAATGGTAACAACCAACATTTAACTATACGGTCATCAGCTTATATTATAGAAAAGAACCTCAGATAGATCACATGTACATATTCAAGCTTGTCAACGATGAAATTCCAATCTTCATGATGTACAAAGTTTCTCCCACCAATGAAAGTTGGAGATTAACATATGTTATATCGATGTATTTCATGTTTAGACATTTAACTGTACGGTCATCAGCTTATATTATAGAAAAGAACTTCAGATAGATCACATGTACATATTCAAGCATGTCAACGATGAAATTCCAATCTTCATGATGTACAAAGTTTCTCCCACCAATGAAAGTTGGAGATTAACATATGTTATATCGATGTATTTCATGTTTAGTTATTATCTTCATTTTATCTAATTTTGTACGAATACTATATACTGGAGAACTAAATTTATTAAAATTTGGATTCTAACCATTATTCCACGCCATTACATACTCAATTAAACTAAAACAGGTGCACTGCACGTGGCTTAACTAGTTATAGATATAAGAATGACCTGTGTGTGAAGAATGAAACAGCAACTCGTGAATAAAATCTGGAGACAAAGCATTTTTCTCAAAAGCATATAATTTAAAATTTTGAAAATCAACTTCCAATTAATTGCAGAAGACGTTTCGGCTTAAAAGAATCAAAACGTTTTCACGTTCCGGATTATAGAATTAACAATACATTTGAGGTAAATTAATGGTTTATTAACTTGATAAATTTAATTATTACTAATTTTATATTAAATTCTAATATGAATTTTAGACTCTCAAGGTAAACGTCACTCTCATCATTATTTTATAAATAAAATATTATAATAACATACTTTATTTCCTACTAAAATAACTTGGACACAACTAGTTCAAAAATATTTATACTTAAGCCAATTTATGTTATTTAGCAAGAGCTTCAAAATGAGTATAATATCGATATCTATTTTTCAACATTTGAAATACTTAAATATAGGACCCAAATAACATACGATAAAATCTAAAAATTATACTTAAGCAAAACAAATCATTTATGTAAATAAGTAGTTCGAGTTTATCGTTTCAACTTTTGGACTTTTAGTCTGACGACCAAACTAGACATGGACTATTCATTTGTCAAAGGCCAAACCTTAAATTTAGCCCATAGGAAAATAAAATAAAAATTTGAGGTGTTACATGGAGTAAATTGTATAAGTGACCAATGTGTGTAAAGTGTCACTAATCATTTGTATGTAGGACTCCAAACCTTAATTTTGTGAGAAGAGACATGTTAAACATCGCTGCCAATATTAAGTATATTCCTCTACTTATAAAAGTCAAACCATAAAATACAATAGAACCTTTAAATAGAAGCTCATTGTGTATTGATCATTTCTTTTCTCCCCCTAACTTCTAGCGGGTTAATTACCTCAATAGTCACTGAACTTTATCGAAAGTTTCCACCAAGTCACTGAACTTTCGAAAAATCACACCATTGGTCACTGAACTTTAAAAATCACTCCATTTGTCACTGAACTTTGCAAAAGATTTCTACGGGGTCATTGAACTTTGCAAAAAATTTCCCAGATAGTCACTGGGTTCAGTAACCATCTAGGAAACGTTTTGCAAAGTTTAGTGACCAATGATGTAATTTTTAAAGTTCAGTGACCAATGAGGTGGCTTTTCGAAAGTTTAGTGACTACCACGTAGTTTTTAAAATTCAGTAACCTAGTGGAAACTTTGGCCAAAGTTCAGTGACTATTGGGGTAATTAACCCACTTCTAGCGCGCGCGCACACACACACACATATATATATTGAAACTCGTATATATTTTTTTTTATCTTAAGTGCATGCTCTTCTTCATTAATCGAGTAAAATGACACATGTAACGAGTTTTATGCCAGTTAACCCAAGTTAATTGACCATAGACACCAGGTTATGAGAAATCTCGTAGACTTAATTGTTCGAGTCAAATATATTTCGAAGAAATACATAAGATATTGAACATTTTTTATATCAGGTATAAACCGGAGCCTAGGTCTTAAAAATGTCAATCATGTTCAAAGTCACCCTATTAACATGTGACTGTCATCCCAAATTTCAAACACACGGTAGAGTCCCACTAATAATATCGTAGTGTGTGCAATGCAAATGGTACATGAAGACACATATACTAAACACATCATTATGTTCATACATGATCACAACATGCAAATTTAAGAATGTTGTAAATAAAATTATCATTTTTTTTTTCAAATTTACAATTTTTTTCTTAAAGTATGAATGCACATACATAAAAAAAAAAAAAAAATATCAAACACACAAATAAATATAAAATGTGCATGTGCCAAAGTAAACATGACTAAAATACACATGCATGAATCTAAATTCAAAAAAGTACACAAATAAATGTGATACATGCAAAAGTCAATAATACATAATAATTAAGCACATGGATGCACCAAAAGTACCTAATCAGCTAGGTATATGAGTGCTCTTACCTTTAAGAGTACCGTGATCTATATCAAAATTTTTAAGATCACTTTTTTCACCCAAACTTGTCTAGTACGGGAACGATTCTCAGACAATTGTGTTATCAACTCGGTTAAACGATTCACTTAATTAGTAAGGAATCCAATGTGACCAACTAACTCATGATCCTTATCCCTATCAAAGCTCTTGACTTGATGTCTATTCAGGAATTTGTGACATCTAGGTCCTATGTGTCCTAACTCACCACAGTGAAAGCAGGTCGGGACAAACCTATGACCAATGTAATGTGGACACTGACCTCTATTCCTAGGTCGACAAGTCCTACGCTGTCTAGTAGGTCTCTGTCTAACAAATCTCTTATCCTTAAGATAGGGGTTAGACACATATTTGGGTTGGTCGGTGGCAGGGACAAATGTGGTCTTATAAGTACTAGCAATGTTTTCTTTAAAACCTAGACCTCCCTTATTTCCAGCCAGCTTGTCTATTCCTAAAATGTTATCTAACTTTTCAGAACCACTAGATAAGGCAAGCAACTGAGACTTAAAAATTCTAGATCGTTTAGAATGTTCTTAACCTGTATTTCTAATGTCTCTCTCAGTGATCAACTCGATTACTCTCCTAGATGACTTTTCAAACTCACTAGTGAGATTCTTAACCTGAGTATCTAAAGATTCATTCATGAATTTCAACTCATTCAGGATCGAGGTAGATTCCTTAATGTACGCTACAAACTTCTCATTTTTCAATTTAAGTTCCTTATTTTTCGCACTCAGGACTTTATTCTTAGTAAGAATCTTAAGACCCTCCTCATACATCTTATCATAAGCCTCTTGGATATCTTCCTCACTCTCAAACTCTTCATTAGAATCCTCATTACTATCTAAGTCCTTAGCCTTCTCACTCCCCTTATCAGATTCATTCCTAATTCTAGTAGTAAAAGCAATATACTTTCCACTTTCCTCACGAGTGGGTCTCTCACTCTGATTGTCCGAATTAGACTCGTCATCAGTGAGAGTGACATTCATAGCCTTATCTAAATATCTCCTACTATTAGGGCACTCACTTCTAACATGGTCAAAACCTCGACAATTATGGCACCTCACAGATTTAGATTCTCTCATAGTTTCACTCGGGCCACCTTTGTATCTATCTTGAGGGTTATTTTTCTTCCTAAACATTTTTTGAAATTCTTTAGCCAGGTAAGCTAACTCCTCATCATGTAGTGAATCAGAATCAGAAAATTCAGTCCGGGTGTTTCTCATGGATTTCATGACCAGAGATTTATCCTTCTCAAGTTTATCTAAGGTCAGCTCATAAGTTTGAAGAAATCAAACCAGTTCTTCCACCTTAATAGAGTCTATATCATTACTCTCATCAATAGCAGTGATTTTAGTTTTAAATTGCTTGGGTAAGGATCTAAGGATTTTTCTAATAATTTTAGGCTCCGAGATTCTCTCACCTAGGTTGAAATTAGAATTTACTATATCATTTAAGCTCGCATAGAATTCATCAAATGTCTCATCTTCGTTCATCCTAATCTTTTCAAACATAGTGGTCAACATCTGCAACTTAGTGGTTTGTAGAATATCCCAAACTTCTTTGGCAACCTCACACATAGACACTCTCCTAAACTCTTCCGGGGATACCGCTATAAATAAGGTAGTAAGGCTTCACTATTCCGGTTGCATTCGTCTAAGTTCATCCTAGTCTAATTAGCAATGAGAGTGGGGGTCACTATGTTGTCTATAGTTGTACTAAAGGCACTCCAACCATTCATAACACTCGACCATATATTTCAAAAAGGCTCTCATTTTAACTTTCCAGTAGGCATAATTTCTGCCATCAAAATAGGGTGGAACAGATAAAGAACTACTTATCTAGACAAATTAAGGACATGAATCAAAATTAAGCTCGGATACCAATTGACAAAAATGCATAGTTTGCTAACTAAGTTCTACCTTACATGCGAAATTATACTAATTAAAGCAACAAGTTACTTTTAATTAGTTTCTAGATGATTACGCATACAAGTTCAATTTTCCTATGCTTGAATACCACAATTATAATAATAGGAAAGCAATAAAACAACACTAATATGATGACGGAGAAACCCAATTGGGCAAAAACTTCGAGACCAAGCCAGTTACCGCCATTATAGACAATATAGATTACAATCCGTTTTCCAGCTTAGCAAACTCCACTAGTTCTCGCTGTTGTAATTCCTATAATTTCCAAGATCTGATGTTCTTCCAGACTCACGATCTGCTATCGTAGATACTATCTAACCACCCTGCTAGATTTCTTGATCTACCTCTTGTAGCTTCCAAGATCTGCTGTAAATTCCAGACTCACAATCTTCTGCAATTGTGTCTTCCAAGTGGATACTCATAAATCACCTATTCCTGTTCTTCTTTATGTGCTTGTAGTCCAACCTTTCTCAACCTCCAGAAACTTATGAAGTCCAACCGAGAAAGTGTCTTCCTAAGGATGTTTAGGAAGTAGGTAATTTAGATTCTCAATTTGATGTTTTCCAAAACTAGGTTGCCAGATTTCAAGAGCGATATGTGTGATTTCACCAATGAATTATGTACTTGGATCTTCAAACAATGATATGAGTGTGTATTGCAATGATAGCATAATGAAGCAACCTCCTGAAAATCGTCTCAGACATCTGTATTTATAGTTGGGGACGTTTAGATGTTATGGGCCATGTAAAACTTTTCAAAATCGCAAATTAGGTCTAGCCACATAAATATGTCACTCAAGCGAGGGAGTATGTCGCTCAAGCGAGGGGGCTATAGCTCGAGAGACAGCGAGGCGAAGGTCGGGCAATAATGATTCTATTTCTGCCGCTCGACTCAAATCATGGCGATAGTCTAACGAAATTCTGGCACCGCGTTTACCTTGTTTTCAACTTCTAACTCTAATTTAACTCGTCTATACACAATTACATCCAAGTCCTTGACCTTTTACAAGTGTTCAATTAAGACCATTTTGTTCATAAACATGCCAATTACAACATTAGACCTAACAAAGAACGTAGATATGTACAAGAAAACATGGATATTGTTGATACCAAAAATCGTACATGTTGATCCCGAGGTTGACGACTGAGCACGAGCACGAGCAAGGTCCTCCGGTACCTGAAACAAAGGCAACGAGGTGTGTCCTCGTCGCCCCTCCGATGCTTAAGTCAGAGAGGGATTTTGAGAAAAGATATGTGCTTGTAAAATTATGTAAATGAAAGAACCTACCTGAAAAATGATCCAATGCTCCATATTTATAGAGCTAGGTAGTAGTGGACTCCTAGTAGGACTCATCACCTTATTTTTAGGAATTATTGTTGGGATGAGTGTCGGATTGTAACTAGAAGTCTAATTCTTCCTGATTTAAAGTGTTCCTCAAGGTAAGACTCCTTTAGGACCTAAGATTCCTCAATTGAGGTAATTGGATAGGGCTAGAGTCCTTTCGGGATGAGGACTAGCAACTCTCGATCACAGAGCACTTTGAGGATTTGGCCAAGGCAAAATCCCGAGCACATACCCCTGAGGACTACTAAAGTGATTTTGGAGACATTCTGAAGGGTCCATCCTCGAGGTATCTCGAGGACTATACAAGCTCGAGGACCCGGATCCTATAATCGAAAAGGGAGAGCCATGATAGTCCTCATGCTCGAGGTATCCATAATAATGAACACATCAGTGGCCCCCGTGCATCCATTCCTAAAGCTCGAAAGTTAGGTGTGGATGCATATGAGCTTGATGACTAATAATTAATTTAACTTTTTGACAATGTCTTGAGATCGAGGACAATGTAATCAATTAGTTTCACAAGTCTTGAGCTCAAGGATAACTTAATTGGTTAATGCATTGAGTTCGACCATAGCTCAGTGAATAAACTTTGTAATGAGCTCAATGATGGCTCGGTTAATAAGACTTTGCAAGTCACGAGCTCGACAATAGCCCGATTAATAAATTTTATAGGTTATGAGCTCGATGATGGCCCAATTTAATTCTTAAGTCACGAGCTCGATGGTAGCCCAGTTTCTAATTAAGTCGTGGGCTCGATGAGAGCTCATTTAATAATTAAGTCATGAGCTCGATGATAGCTCATGTAATAACGAAGGCATGAGCTCGGGATAGCTCATGTAATAATTGAGTCATAATCTCGAGGATAGCTCAAGTTATAATTGAGTCATGAGCTCGACGATAGCTCATGTAATAATGAAGTCATGAGCTCGAAGATAGCTCATGTAATAATTGAGTCATGAGCTCAAGGATAACTCATGTAATAATGCAGTCATGAGCTCGAAGATAGCACATGTGAAGTCATGAGCTCGAGGATAGCTCATGTAAAAATTAAGTCATGAGCTTAAAGATAGCTCATGTAATAATGAAGACATGAGCTCGACGATAGCTCATGTAATAATGAAGTCATGAGCTCGATGATAGCCCATGTAATAATTGAGTCATGAGCTCGAGGATAGCTCATGTAATAATGCAGTCATGAGCTCGAGGATAGCTCATGTAATAATTAAGTCATGAGCTCGACGATAGCTCATGTAATAATGAAGGCCTGAGCTCGACGATAGCCCATATAATAATGAAGTCATGAGCTCGAATATAGCTCATGTAATAATGAAGGCATGAGCTCGACGATAGCTCATGTAATAATAAAGTCATGAGCTCGATGATGGCCCATGTAATAATTGAGTCATGAGCTCGAGGATAACTCATGTAATAATGCAGTCATGAGCTCGAAGATAGCTCATGTGAAGTCATGAGCTCGAGGATAGCTCATGTAAAAATTAAGTCATGAGCTTGAAGATAGCTCATGTAATAATGAAGGCATGACCTCGACGATAGCTCATGTAATAATAAAGTCATGAGCTCGATGATAGCCCATGTAATAATTGAGTTATGAGCTCGAGGATAGCTCATGTAATAATGCAGTCATGAGCTCGAGGATAGCTCATGTGAAGTCATGAGCTCGATGATAGCTCATGTAATAACGAAGGCATGAGCTCGGGATAGCTCATGTAATAATTGAGTCATGATCTCGAGGATAACTCAAGTTATAATTGAGTCATGAGCTCGACGATAGCTCATGTAATAATGAAGTCATGAGCTCGAAGATAGCTCATGTAATAATTGAGTCATGAGCTCAAGGATAACGCATGTAATAATGCAGTCATGAGCTCGAAGATAGCTCATGTGAAGTCATAAGCTCGAGGATAGCTCATGTAAAAATTAAGTCATGAGCTTGAAGATAGCTCATGTAATAATGAAGACATGAGCTCGACGATAGCTCATGTAATAATAAAGTCATGAGCTCGATGATAACCCATGTAATAATTGAGTCATGAGCTCGAGGATAGCTCATGTGAAGTCATGAGCTCGAGGATAGCTCATGCAATAATCGAGTCATGAGCTCGAGGATAGCTCATGTAATAATCGAGTCATGAGCTTGAGGATAGCTCATGTAATAATTAAGTCATGAGCTCGACGATAGCTCATGTAATAATGAAGGCCTGAGCTCGACGATAGCCCATATAATAATGAAGCCATGAGCTCGAAGATAGCTCATGTAATAATGAAGGCATGAGCTCGACGATAGCTCATGTAATAATAAAGTCATGAGCTCGATGATGGCCCATGTAATAATTGAGTCATGAGCTCGAGGATAGCTCATGTTATAATTGAGTCATGAGCTCAATGATAGCTCAATTAATAATGAAGTCATAAGCTCGATGATAGCTCATGTTATAATGAAGTCATGAGCTCGAAGATAGCTCATGTAATAATGAAGGCATGAGCTCGATGATAGCTCATGTAATAATAAAGTCATGAGCTCGACGATAGCTTATGTAATAATAAAGGCCTGAGCTCGACGATAGCTTTCTTAATCAATTGAATCCTGAGCTCGAGGAGAGCCCCGTTTATAATTATTTTTCGATCTCCAAATGTTGAGCTCGACGACTCGGGTACCTATGACACAGTCTCGAGCTCGAGGACTATTTGATGAAATTCTGTCCAAGACTTATTTTGAACTGGTCGAGCTCGAGGTAGATTTTTAAGGTGTTCGTTTGTGGTATGTTTTGATGTTCCTGCGCATGATAGAGCTTTTTGTGAGATCATGCTCGTAGCATGTCTCGGAGGTGCCTACGCGTGACAAGGTTTTGATGAGATCATGCCCATAGCATGTCTCGGTGAGTGCTCATGACATGTTTCGAGGTGTTCGCTCATGTCATGCCATGAGGGGCCGCTAGTGGTGGGACTTTTGGAGAGCATGCCTGTAACATGTCTCGAGGTATGCTCATGACATGTTTGAGGTTATTGCTCGCACTATGTCATGAGGGCCCGCTAGTTGCGAGATTTTTGGAGAGAATGCCCGTAGCATGTCTCGAGGTATGCTCATGACATGTTTGAGGTGATTGCTCGCACTATGTCACGAGGGCCAGCTAGTTGCGGGACTTTTAGAGAGTAAGCCCATAGCATGTCTCGAGGAATGCTCATGACATGTTTGAGGTGATTGCTCGCACTATGTCATGAGGGCCCGCTAGTTGCGGGACTTTTGGAGAGCATGCCCGTAGCATGTCTCGAGGAATGCTCATGACATGTTTGAGGTGATTGAGCACTATGTCATGAGGGCCCGCTAGTTGCGGGACTTTTGGAGAGCATGCACGTAGCATGTCCTGATGGTGCCTGCGCGTGACAGGACTTTAGGGTGCTTGCGCGGGGCAAGGCTTTGATGTTCCTGCAGCATGAACTACTAAAAGAAAAATGTGGGGTCATGCAAGCCCGATCAAATGCAAGCCCAAAATAATAAACAAAGTTAAAGCAGAATTAATTATATAGACAAGGTGAGGACTACTACCACTTGATTATACCAGTCGTAGGTTTGTTATCTCCTCATGATCCTGAGGTCCTTCCTTCGATGTGATCATTCCTTGGAGTGTTAGGGGTGAACCCTATCGTTCCCTTGGTATTCTGTTGTAGTCCTGCCGTACTCCCATCCAGTATGATCCGAGCGAGCTCTCCTAAGTCCGTAGTAACCAATCTCGAGGCCGAGGATACTGGGGCCATGCCCGAGGCCCCCCAGATCCACCGTTTTCATATGCATCACGATATCCCCGAGCACGATCATCATTCATGAACCATCGGTCCTTGGATATTCTGCAGTAGTCTAGCCATAATGTCGTCTTGTATAATTCGAGCGAGTTTATCTGAGTCCATGGTAACCAATCTCGAGGCCGAGGCTACTAGGGGTATGCCCGGGCTTCCAGATCCACCATTGTCATGAACATCACGGGTATCTAAAGCTCGAGCATCAGCTATGAAACTTCTTGGTTGATCTAGTGTTGGTGCTCGTGCTCGTGCTTGTGCTGGAGGTTGGGGAGTATTTCTTTGACTAAGTAGTTGAGTTAGCTTTGTAACTTGCTGACGTAGTTCTTTGAATGCTCTAGCGGCAACCACTGCAAATTGAGGAACCGGTATTGCTGATGATTCTTCTTGATGGACTGGGGATTCCGTGGCATGGGGTTGGTTTGAAATGGACGAGCTTATCGGAGGAAGACCTAAACGTGTATTCACCATGACTTTTGGTAGCGTTTCCCACAGACGGCGCCAATGTTGATACCAAAAATCGTACATGTTGATCCCGAGGTTGACGACTGAGCACGAGCAAGGTCCTCCGGTACCTGAAACAAAGGCAACGAGGTGTGTCCTCGTCGCCCCTCCGATACTTAAGTCAGAGAGGGATTTTGAGAAAAGATATGTGCTTGTAAAATTATGTGAATGAAAGAACCTACCTGAAAAATGATCCAATGCTCCATATTTATAGAGCTAGGTAGTAGTGGACTCCTAGTAGGACTCATCACCTTATTTTTAGGAATTATTGTTGGGATGAGTGTCGGATTGTAACTAGAAGTCTAATTCTTCCTGATTTAAAGTGTTCCTCAAGGTAAGACTCCTTTAGGACCTAAGATTCCTCAATTGAGGTAATTGGATAGGGCTAGAGTCCTTTCGGGATGAGGACTAGCAATTCTCGATCACAGAGCACTTTGAGGATTTGGTCAAGGCAAAATCCCGAGCACATACCCCTGAGAACTACTAAAGTAATTTTGGAGACATTCTGAAGGGTCCATCCTCGAGGTGTCTCGAGGACTATACAAGCTCGAGGACCCGGGTCCTATAATCGAAAAGGGAGAGTCATGATAGTCCTCATGCTTGAGGTATCCATAATAATGACCACATCAGATATCTACAGCTAAACTTCCCCCATTGCTTCATTTTAAGTGCACAATCCCCATCACTAGGTAGCTTCTCGCTTGAAATCTTTTGACGAGAATTCCATAGAAACCACAGGCCAGAAAGTCTGGCCAAAGCTGCTTCACCAGCAACTTTAACTCGGCATATCAAATTCACATCCGACCATATCTCATTTCCAGGAAATGAACATATCCAACGACATCTGATTCTCTTGTGAAAACTACAGAGCCATCGTCAAATGCAAAGAGATCTCTCTTGGCCAATATTCTTGGACTTCTAAGGGATAGACCAGTCAACTGGCTTGAGCTATTAGCCTTCACCTTGAGATGGTAAAATTCTTGGACAGCCTGCAGTGGGAACATATAAGTCTTAGCACTAAAACAGTGAATCTTACCAAGTCTTGCATTTTACGAAGGCAGGCCAATAAACCTCAAAAATATTGGGAATCAAACCATACATAAATAAAATGATAAATTTTTCTAACAGGGCAAGCTGAATTCAAGAATATCAAATAAACTCAGTTTTTGGTTTTGCATAAAACACACAAAATAACATAACTGCAGAAAGATGGAGCAACAGAAATATCCAAACTTCCATTAAGGTAGATAAAAAGCCATTTTAAACATATCTGAGAATTATTAACTTTCACTCTGAAAATTGTGTACCTATTTGTTGAATTCCATTGAGGGGTGAATTTCTCAATATTTTCAAAGATATTGAGATGGCTATAAATGTATCCTTTTGGTCTACCTAGATGGAGAGTCATTTGCTAACTTTGCTTCCTTCCAATCTTCTTATTCGATATTAAAAATTATCAAGTGACAAATAATATTATATGTATATAGTTTGGCGGCGTATTTTGTCAAATTGGACGATTGTCAATTAGAAAATGCATCCATCATACACGTAGTACTAAATAAGACTAGTAAGATTGAACCTTAACATCAGGACTCGAGTCAATTGGTCCTCACGACTCACGAGCTATAATCTAATCTTGACAAGTACCTCACCACTATACAATCGTCTACATGATATCTTTCTTGTGGTTAATTATCATGGTTATTAATTATAATTTGAAGCATCGACAAATAATTTTACCAATTCAGAGCAATTTACATCTTAGAATTCTCTTTGCCACCAATAATCTAGTAATGGTAAAAAACTAAGTACTGAAAACTAGTCTAGTATTGTCAACAAAAGAAGATGGGTCGATAAAACAAAATACAAACCCTCCAAATTAATATCATAGACCTCTATTCGAGGAGACTACACATAAGGCCTACATAGCACGATAGAGGCTCGACCTATCATTGTCGAGTACGTAGGGCATCGAATGGCTGGTGCGGAATGGCAGCAGCCCACGGATTGAATGTGATTGGACGGGATACATGGCACGACAAAGGCTTGACCGATGTAGCTAATTGGGTCGTCGGTGTTGGTGGGACTGCAACACGCTCACATGAAGGGCACATGGTGAGGGTTGTTGGAGGGGTCATTTGCATGTACAATTGTGGTGACAGTTTAAGTGCTCTTAATTCTTGCACTTCCTTCTGTAACCTCCTGTTCTCTTCTGTCAAATTCTCACAACACCTCTTCAAGAACTCACAGTCGACTTCAGTTTGCTTCAATTTTGTCCTGTAAAAATGAATTGTATCAGCAGTTGGTTAGCCAAGCCAATAACTATGATTCATTTGAGATCATATAGACCTAATCTTGATTATTTTTGGGTTCATTGTTCATAGTTTTGTTTAAATCAAATTACTTTGACCAAGTCTATTAACTTTGACAAATAAAGCCATGATTCTCGTTGATCAGATCTGTTCATGTCGCGCCAATATCTATAGGACATAAAAATTATTATCCACTTATAATCCAACTTATGATTCACTTATAATTTATGCACTCACAACTTATAAATACTTAAAAAGCAAGTCGCTCACCTTGCCCTCCTGTTCTGAAACCACACTTCCACCTGCCTAGGCCTTAGCCCCAATCTCTTGGACAAAGCCAGCTTTTGCTTCTGAAAAAAACCAAAAGTACCAAAAAAGAGAGTTAAAATCTCGTTCATGGCACAGTCGACTTTAGTATTGATTATGGAACATGCACTCACGGGATTCAGAGTGTTGTGTTCTTTGAAGCTCTCTTCAAGAATGGCGGATTGGTCTTTAGAAAGCCTGAGCTTTTTCCGGGATCCATCACCATCTTCCTCATCGCTGATGCCTCGAGAGCAATCCCTCTCGAGTTCATGCTCATCGCTGCCCATGGGTTCTCTTTCGCTTCGTTTCCCACTCACGCTTGAGATCGTGCTGTTCGGTGAAGACATTCCGGCCTCCTCCTCCTCCAAGTCCGCCGCCGTAGGCAGGCGGTTAACGTCAATACCCTTCAGAAACGTCCTGGTTTCTCGATCTGCAACAAAAAAAATTGTGGGATCTGAGTTTCTTAACAAAAAAGAGCATTTTTATACTCTTATATCTTCTTTTTTTCATGATCAAAAGTTCGAATAAAAAAGGAGTTTTGAGGGGGGGAAAAGTGGATTAAAAAAGTGAAAATTTTAGATGAAGAAGCCACCTGAGGAAGGCCAAGAAGGAGAAGATGAGATTAAAGGAGGCATAAGATTCAGCTGGAGTGAAGTATTAGAACTAGAAGAATTCCAGTTTTCTGCTGGGAAATTCAAGCTTAGACTCAAACCCAAACCTTCTTTTTCCAAAATCATTTTCCCAAGAGAAACAAAACCAGTTTCTTGGTTTTCTTGATCTGTTTTCTCGAGTTCCTGGCTTTTTAGAGAGAGAAGAACTGAAGGTGAAGTCTTGATTCAATTGATGAATGCGTATTGGCATGTGGGGATGCAACAAAGGGCGTTATATAGGGAAATGAAAAATTGTGGAGGGTAGGGGCGGGGTAGGGTGATGGTTGGGAGTTATGATGACTTGATCAGGGATGTCAAATATCTCAATGACGGATACTGTCTCCCCTAAACATTACTCAATTATTTACTTAAGACTGCTTTTCTCTCTCACACACACACACATTTTTGACTATGATAAATAAGTTCTGCTTTAGCCAAGGAGATCTGTTATGGCTTGGAATTGAAGCTGCGAAGGCATATGCTATGGGGTTCAGAAGGGTAATTTTCACAAGTTAGGGATCTCTACTGTAATTTTCTCTTACGTAGTTCATCAAAATTGGCAAATCGAGAGAGCTATGAGTAGGGATAATAATGAAACGAGATGGGAACGGAAATCTCCTTTCCCTGCTCCCGTCCCTAGCCTTGCCCACAACTAATTTAGTTCATCAAAATTGCCAAGCTGATGGCTTTGAGTGGGGATAACAATAGAGCAAGGAAAGATAGAATTGAGATGGTCATTCGTCCTTGTTCACATCGACGATTTTAAGTCGGAGGTGTGGGAGGATATTAAAATATTCTCATTTCCGTCATATAATTAATTATTTATTTTTAAAATCACTAATTTTTTTATTTTTAAAATATTATTTAAATTAAAAACCATAAAATTAAAATGATTTTGGACGGACTTGAAGAATTCGGGGTTCAATCCATGTTTCCTGGTTACCATTATAGATGAAATAATGGAGGGTGGGTCTAGGAAATTTTATCATTCCTAACTTTTAACATGTCCTTATTTGGCCCCCATTATTTCAAATTATAATTTTTAAATATTTTTTTTTTTAGAGAATGTACGATTGAAAAATAAGGATTTTTTTTATTTAATTGTAATATTGTTTTATGAAAATTTGTGTGGTTGAAAATAATAAAGACGATTTTTTTTTTCTTTTTTGAGATAATAGAGGGCGAACAGGGGCATAGTCACTCAGCATTATATAAAGGGAATGTGTACGTGCATTCTTCAAACTATATACACTAATCATCACATTTGAGTTCCTATATATTTATTTATTTATTTTTGACATTCAAGACTCCAAATTATCATTTTGGTGCTCATCAACGCAGTTGGACGGAAAGTCGGCACTATCCCACCACCATCATTTTCACTATTGTCATCGGTACCCTCATTTCTCCCCCAATCCTTTACTAAAAACTAGGGGCCTTTTTCCATTCTTGATTTTGGGAACTTTTAAGACTTTTCTAGCTCATCGATCAATAAATTTTCTTTTTATTTGATTAATCATTAAACTTTGATTTGGGACTTATGTGAACAAGCAGTATAGAATGAGGACTGTAAATGCAAATTTCCCTCATTAAATTATTGGTCTAAAGTCACATCAGTTAGGCTTTGGACAACAAATCATTTATATCTTGATTTATGAATGACTGGTTCTTTATTCAATCAGATAAATCATTGCTCAATAAAAACCCAACCACCCAAAACCCAACCCAACCCACCCCACCCCACCCCACCTGGGGTTCACGCCTATTCCTCTGTTTTCGAAACTTTTTCATGTGATAATCACGCCGGGATATTGACAAAGTTGTCCCTTTCTTTTCCTTTTATTCGATTATAGCATGATAATATGCTTCTTTTAAGTCACCCACCCTCTTATCTAATGTTTTCAAGGTTAAAGACTTTCTCCAAATTTTCATTCTAATTCAAGCTTAGCTCAACTCGTGGCACACAGCGGGTCAAGCATGTCACAATAATGTTTCACATTTGTTTACATTTTTAATTTCAATGTGTTGCAACTAAAAAAAAAAACTAACAGCCTCATCTTTGTAAAGTCAGCACCTAAAATCAAGCAATTGGCTAAGAAGAATATTTGATGTATACTAAGGGTCCGTTTGATTGTAATGGTGGAAAATGGGTGGAAAGAAAATGTTTTACAGGGAAAAGATTTTCCTAGAAAATGTTTTACGGAGAATTGTAATTAAGTGTATTTGATTGGTATAATTTTTCATGGAAAATACTGAAAGTTTGGAGTCTGTTTGTCTTCTTTTTTATGAAAATTGTCCATTAAAGTGATAATATTTTCTACTATTGGGTCTAGAATTTGTTCCACTTGTCAAAAATAAAAATAAAAAATTGAAAAAAAATAATCATATCGAATATCATTCGTTTGGCTTTGTTTTGCATGGAAATTGTCAACAAAAGTGAGTTTTTTTTTTCTACAATGGTTGATAGAATTTGTTGGCATTACTAAAAAAAAAAAAAAAAAAAAAGGTGGAAATTGTTTTCCCACCTAAATCAAGAAAGTGTGCATCAAATGGTTATACCTAGAAAAATGTGGAAAACGTTTTCTATGAAAAAATTTACCTATCAAACAGCTTTTTAAGGGTGGAAAAGAAAAATGTTTTCATTTTCCATGAAGAACTAAGGCTATCAAACGGACCTAAGGCCTTGTTAATGCCCCATTTTTGTTTATAGTACATTTTGAAATAGTAAATTAATGAAGAATGTGTGATTAAAAATAAAGGAAAAGTAGAGTAGTTTTGGGGGAGGCAAAGGGATCGACAAAGGGGAATGGTACTCACGTGGAACACCCCTCCCATGATCCCATCCTCGTTGGTTGCTCTTACTTGTTTCTATTTATCCCAGAACTCACGTGGACCGGCATGTCTTGCTGGTAAACACATGGTTTCTTATGACATTAATGTGCAATACATAGAAAAACAACCCCGACACCCACTCTATCTACAATCATTTGAACTATACCACTCCTCCCTTACCTCGTATCCCACCACTGCTTTTCCACCTGTCCCCACTTTCTTTTCCAAAAATTATTTATTTTAAAATTTGCATATTTACTCATGAATAATGCCGACTAGTATCACCAGCTTAACATGAATCTAGAATTAGTCGATACGTTAAATTAAGTTGGCAATATATGTCACATTTATTGAATCTATCATTTCATGTCGTGTATATTGCCATCTGCACATCATTTGTGCAAAACAATTTATGTGTTATAGTTAACGGTTCAAGCTTTATATTAAGATTACGATAAGTAAATTTTATAAGCTCATCGAAATACACTCTTTACGGATTTTTAAAAATAATATTTGTAATTGAATACATTATTCTTGCTTGGCTCGATTTGATGTGTAGATATATATTTTTTGAGCTGGTCTATTCGGTCTGGTTTTATCATCTGACAAATATATTTCGTTAGACAATGAGTATAATAACTAGAGTTTAATGCAAAACTAGAAGTAATAATATATTTTTAGGGAAATAATTGTCATCTTAGTTACACAAATTCAAATTGATGTACTTGGATGAACTAATTATTGAACTTCTTGGGATAAATTTGAAATTTAATTTTTTTTTTTTTTAAATTAAATTTGTCAAACTTCATTTAACCATATATTTCATAAAACACTCGTACTTATATTGTAATAATAATAATAAAAAAAAATGTCAAATGGGGCTAAAAAAAAAAAAGGCTATCTGGTCCAAAAAAATAAAATAAAAAATAAAGTCAAACCTATCTTTTCTTACGGTTTAACTTTAATCTGGCTCGATCTGTCAAAAATGATAACTTTGAACTAGTGTGGCCCCATCTTGCACCACTCTGTGCAAGAAAAGATCTCTCCACCCACGAAATAGATGGAAGACTTTGTGGTAAATGCATGCTAAGTCTTAACATACAAGGAATTCTTCTTTCCCAAACTATAGCCACCGTACGATTATTCACTGCAAATAATTGACTTTAAGAAAATAAGATATGAATCATCCGTATGTGTCTCATAAAATGTTTGACTTCGTTAACAAGTTAAAATTGGACTATTCATTCCAATTTGACGATCGAGTTTGAAAAATATTCACATCTAAGAATTATAATGAAAATGAAAATGAAAAATATAGTCGTTATGGACCCCACATAAGAGATAGAAAGTTTGAATTTTAATGTTAATGTGATGTATAACGGTTATATTTTTCATGATAATAAAGAAAAAATGCGACTCAAATGGGCTATAAGCAAAATTTGAGATATCCAAAGTCTTTGGGTAGTGAATTTTACTTACATTGGGTAGTCAAATTAAGCCAGTTCGGTAAGGCTTAAAATTCAATTAAAATTGAAAATATGGTCGTTATTGAGTCTCACTCGTCTAATAAAAGTCAACAATAACGACTAATTTTTTAATTTTAATCTGATTTTAATCTCTACCGAAATGTATTAAGCTAGATTATCGTCCCTATCATTTTTATGTATATCATCATTGAGTCGAGTGACATGACTTAAATTTTTTGTGGAAAAAAGAAAGTCCATTCTAGCCAACTAAGATCAGATTGAATTGACTAACATTTTCCAATTTAACAAATGTACTCAACTAATTATATTCATAAATCGAGTTATCTTGTTCAACATATTTTTCAGCCGATATATTTATGTAAAAATAGTTTACTAAGAAAAATATTTTTGAACAACTTCTAAAAACTCTTTCAATTAGACAAAATATTTTTAAAAAAATATTTAATGTTGAACATGTTTTCTGAGCGAACACAACTCTAGTTATCTACTCATCATATTATAGTGTGGATTAAAATTAGATTTTTAGTAAATTTTGATAAAAGTTGATGAAATGTATAGTTAAAAATTTGTGGATCTCATGAAATATATGGTTAAAATTAATTATTAAATTTGACTGAAATAAAATTAAAAAAAAAAATCTATCAAACAAGGGCTAAAAGTCTACTCCTTGGATGAATCGAGCCTTTGTTTGGTTCTCATTATTTTCAAAATATTTTTATTTTTATTTTTATTTTTATCATACATTTTTCAATAAATAATATTATATCAAGTTCAAATTTATTATTATTATTTTTTAATTATACACTGTTTATAAAAATATTATTTCAAAATGAGTTTTGAGTTCCAAAATGGGGCTGAAACCGGCTATAAATTATTTGACGGTTAATATGAAAATCTTTGACGTTTTGTGCACGCTTGAGATGGCACAGTGAAATTTGTGAAGCTTTTTTCTTGTTCGATTGAACTAAGGGTCCGTTTGATAGAAATGTGAAAAATGGGTGAAAAGAAAATATTTTACTAAAATTTATTTTACTGAAAATTGTAATTAATTGTGTTTGATTGATATAATTTTCCATGAAAAATATTGAAAGTTTGGTGTCCGTTTGAATTCGTTTTTTATGGAAATTGTCCATTGAAATGATAATGTTTTCTATCATTGGGTTTAGAATTTGTTTCAATTCCCAAATAAAAAAATTTGAAAAAAAATAACCATACCGAATACCATTCATTTGGCTTTATTTTACATGAAAATTGTCAATAAAAGTGAAAAAAAAAAAATTACCATTGTGTTTAGAATTTTTTCCAATTGTTAAAAAAAAAATAACTTTGGAAAATATTTACCCATCAAAATATCAAGAATTTATTTTCTTCAAAAAGGTGAAAAATTTGGAAAGTTGGAAAATATTTTTACGAAAAAATTTTGCGTATCAAACACTACACAAATTGGAAAATCTACCCTATCAAACCGACCCTAAAAGCTTTAAAGAAAACCGACAAGATGTGGGGTGATGATTGCGCGTCCTCAGATGGTGCGTGCTAGCTGTCCCACGTGTTCCCTCAACCTCAACTCCAATAATACATTTGCTTTCGCGTCCCGACAATCCGTACTAGGTTCAAGACCATGTGATTACCACGTGAACTTGGACCCTCCTTTTTTTTTCTTTTTTTTTTCTTCCAATTATTGCCCCATTGTCCTAGTTTAGAGTGTGTTTAATGTACAATTTTTTAGGAAAAAATGCATTTGCTTTATGATGTGACAGTGGATTCGTGGTTTAAAAAATGAAAATTTATTGATACGATAAAAAATATTATTTTATTAAAAATAAAAATGAGCAGAAGAATGAGAATGTTGCTCAAACAAAGACTTACTCTCGATTCATTATTTAGAGGTCCCCTATTGTTAATTATTTTTATCACTATATACTCATTTAGAGCATCTTTGAGCCCATTAAAAAGTAAATAATACATTTTAGTGGAAATTACTTATTTTCCTACTTTTGGAGATTCAAATTCTAAAATCAGATTTCATATTTTAATTTTCAAAAATCAAATATCTTATATATAGATACAGATTTTTAATATTTAATTAAATATTAATAATAATATTATAAAAATTATTTTATATACACCCACCTTACCCATAATTATCAAACCCTAACTCTCTCATCCCCCGTCTCTCTCAAGACCAACGTCGCCAACGCCTCTATTGCTGGACCGCCACTGTTGCGACGGCGACGCCGGACCCACCCTACCCCTACCTTAAATCCCTAGTTTTTCAGTTTCAACGTAACTCCCTCACCCCCACCCCCCATCTCTCTCTCCCGGCAGCGTAGAAGAGGTTTCTCTCCCGCTGTACCACTACCATGCCTACCGGAGGAGAAATGCGTCACCCGTCGGAAGAAAAACCTAGAATTCGTTCCCTCTCTCCTCGTCCGTCTTTCACTCATCTATATCTCTCTCTAAACCGGCACTTAGAACGCCGCCCCCAGCTCGAATTTAAATCGACTGCGGAATCTAGGGCGGCGAGGCCTCATTTATAGGAATCTTTTAGGAAGAGTCTGGGGGAGTGCTGCAGGGTCACCTGCCCGTCTACATAGGCGAGGAAATGGAACGATTTGTAGTGAACGATGAGCTTTTGAATCACCTGATCTTTGTGGTGGAGATTTGGATTTGAGCAGAATCGTTGCTCCGGCGATTAGATATGTGCTTCAACAGCATGACAGATCCCCTGGATATCAGCAGCCGAAGTCCCCGCTGGTCGTCTCCCAGGTACGATGCAGTTTCAGCCGAGGTTCCACCTTCAGCCGATTAGATCTGTGATTGATTTTTTTAGGTTTTGCTCGTTGGTATTTTTTTCGGTTTTGATAGTTTATTTTTCAGTTTTGATCGTTGGATGTAATGGTGGTGTTGGCGGTGTCGTGGTCGTGGTAGTCGATGGTTTTGGGTGGGATGAGATGGGTCTTGTTGGTGCTGGAGATTGTGACATGGATTGAAACTTGTGACTTGGGCTGTGACTTGGGCTGTGAACTTGTGACGTGCGTTGTGACCTGAGCTGTGAGGTTGTCTGTGGCTGTGAACTTGTGACATGTGACTTGGCGGTGGTGGGGCGATTTTGTAGTGGTGCGGTTGCTGGATGTCACAGTGAGTTGGTGTTGGTGTGGGCGACTATGACTGTGACCTGACCTGTGACATGGGCTGTGATTTGTGACCTGAGCTGTGACATGGGTTGTGAACTTGTGACTTGGGCTGTGACATGAAATTTTAAACTGCGACCATGATTTGAAATTCAAACAACTTTGAACAAATAAAAGATTTGATTAAACAGCCCTAAAGTCTCCAATCTATTACATGTTCATATTTAATATTTAGACTGCAATTTAACTATCAAATGCGGACGATGTGCTTATAGTGAGCCCTATCATGATATCAATCATTATAACAAACAATAATGCTTATGACTTGTGACTTGGACTGTGACTTATGACTTATGACCTAAGTTGTGACATAGTTGTCTTCGGAATATTCGTCGAAGTTGGAACAATCGCTGAAATCGGAGCAGTCGACGGAATAATTTAACGGCGGAATGGTCACCGGAATATTCACTAGTATCGGAACAATCGCCGGAAATGATCGTCGGAATTAGAGCAGTTGTCGGAATGCTCATCAGAGTAGTCGCCGGACGGTCTTCAGAACGGCGGGGTGGTGGAGGTTGATATATATATATGTGTGTGTGTGTGTGTGTGTGTGTGTGTGTGTGTGTGTAGGTCAAAAATCTGATTTTTAAAATATGAAAGATGTTTTGTTATTTTTGAAATAGTATAAAGATAAAGTAGGATTTATAAATTTTTTCCTACATTTTATAATGATAGATTGATAAAAACATGTTACATGTGTGATTAAAAAATGAGAATTTTTTTTTTGAATTGACATGTAATATCATTTTATTGAAAAAATAGAGAAAAATATATTTTGAAAAAAATAAAAATGTTTAATTTCAACACGTATAGTCAAAAGTAATAATATTAGTAGAAATTTCTACCAAAATTTTGAGTAGCCTTTATTAAGTGGGACCTTTAGGTACGACATGATTTGATTAGACTTTTCTCAACTTTTGTTGCATCAATCAAAATGGTCCGATCGAAATATCGTTATCTATCATTTAGCGGTTTTGCCCATGTTTGAACTCTATTCTTTTTCATTTTTTTCCATTCATTTTTTTACGGTACTCATTTTTAATCACGTATTCTTCAAATAAAATAATATTACACACAAATCTAAAACTTTTCATCACTTTTTTACCATACATTTTTCCATAAATCACTATTCAAATACTAATTCTTCTTTAAAAAATGGGGGCTAAACACCCACTTAATTGAATCTCACTAAAACAAGTTGCAAGTTTTTCCGGTTAATAACATATTTTATATCATTTTAGGGTGTGTTTGAG
Source organism: Fraxinus excelsior (assembly GCA_019097785.1). Classification (NCBI taxonomy): domain Eukaryota; kingdom Viridiplantae; phylum Streptophyta; class Magnoliopsida; order Lamiales; family Oleaceae; genus Fraxinus; species Fraxinus excelsior. The sequence goes on along the minus strand of CM032635.1, from coordinate 27,757,545 downwards.
TCACATTATTTTAAAATAATGTATTCTGAAATAGTAGATTGATGGAGAGTGAATGATTGAAAAAGAAAGAAAAGTTATTGATGTGATGGAAAATATTATTTTATTAAAAAATGCGTGATTGAAAATGAATAGAAAAATGAAAATGAAAATTTTAATGTGTACCAAACAGATGCCAAATCTTACTTTTTTGTGCAGCAAGTTGAAGCATATATATATATATAGTCCTTATTTGGTATGGATTAAAATTCAATTCAAAATCAACAATTAATTTTAATCACACATTTCATGAGACCTACAACTTTTTAATTACATACTTAATCAACTTTTATTAACATCTACTAAAATCTAATTATAATTTCTACCAAACATGAGCTTAATTTTGCTAACGTCAGAGATAATTTTAAAAAGTATATATGATAAAAAACAAATTAAAATTATTTTTAATCATAGAGTTTCTAATAAAATAATTTTGCTCGTAAATCTATATATTTTTCTTATCTTTTAACTATATATTTTCCAAAACAATTATTTTTCACTTCACATAGTCTCCTCAAACAAATACCTGATATAATATTGCATTTACGATAAATCAAATTTTAACTTTTCAATATTTTTATGTCACATTAAATCGGGCCTCATTTTAATGAAGTTTTGGGAAGAGTATATTTTGAAATGGTAATTTTTTGGAAAGTGCGTAATTTAAAAAGAAGAAAAAAAATTCGATTTATGTTTAATATTATTTTATTGAGAATATGTAGTTAAAAAAATAAAGAGAAAAATATATTAAAATTAAAATGGAGCCCAACCACGGGCTACATTTCTTCATTGTATGACAGAATTAAGCCCATGTTTAACAATTATTATTTTCAAACTCTTTTTTATCTACTCATTTTTAAACACACATTCATACAATAAAATATTTTGTATGTGAATCTAAAATTTCTCATACTTTTTAACTACATATTTTCCTAAAAATCACTATTCAAAACTCTTTTTCTTCCAAATGATAGTTGTAAAACAAGGTTCTAACTGGAAACATGTTTGATTGTATTTGAAAGTAGCATTTTTCAAAAAATAAAATATGAAAATAACTTAGAAATAAACTTGATTTACTTCTACATACAATTAGGGGAAAATTGCAACCGAGGAAGCAAACATTTCACTTATTTGCGGATTTTGCCCAAACTTTTAACTTATACCACTCACGGTACCAAACCTTTAAAAAAATCTCAGCAATAGTCCAAATTGACAGATTCCGTTAGTTTGACTTCAAAAATCGTCAGTTGACCCAGAAATTAAAAATTTAATTATTTTCTCCAAATAAAGTGTAGAGCAAATAATGAGCAAATTGACCGGGGCCAAGCCTACACTACCAAGCCCAAGTGAGGTTCCAACCCAAAACCAATTGGCAATGGGTGGAGTAGCCCACTTGGATTATATGGTGGATTTCTTTTCTTCTCCCAACCGATGTGAGACTTCTTGTTTGCTCCCAACAATCCTCCCCTCAAACGAAAGACCACATCATTGTGTCCTCCCCTCAAACGATAATCCATCCGTCAATCATCTTGTACCACCGTTATTACCATCGCCCTCGACCAAACGGGACCCGCCGTCTGACCACCAATGTCAGGAAGACTTTCGACACAAGGCACTCAAATGCGAATGATTTTTAGCTCGATCGCCACCACACTTTCTACAGCGTTCTTCCGACCCTAAGCTCTGATACCAGTTGTAGGGCAAATAATGAGCAAATTGACCGGGCCCAAGCCTACACCACCAAGCCCAAGTGAGGTTCCAACCCAAAACCAATTGGCAATGGGTGGAGTAGCCCACTTGGGTTATATGGTGAATTTCTTTTCTTCTCCCAACAGATGTGGGACTTCTTGTTTGCTCCCAACATAAGGTAAGGACATTTTGAACATAATATATTTTTTCTATTAAAAAAAAAAAAACTACAGCCCTGAATGTACCTCGACTGCAATTTTCCCTACAATTAGACATACGATTGATGTAACATATTTAAGTCATAGTTAGATTCCGGATTTCACGTGTAGTACCTCGGAGATTGAAAAATTATTCAACATTTTTTCTCCCATCATTGCAAGGAAACTACTTTACTAAAAACGAAGCATAAAGTCAAAAAAATTGCCTATTTTTTGAATTGCATTCCCTCATTCTAGGCACCATCTAGGTCTCCCAAAGAGAAAACACGAGAAAATAAACAAATACACAATGTCAAGGCTGGCAATAAACTAGTAATTAAGTTTATTCTTAAACATTGGACGCAATCCTAGGCATTATCAAGATTTTCAGTACATTGTCGACCGATTATGTATTATTTAACTAATTTCTTCAACTTGGTAATTAGAACAAGATGCAACAACTATTGTTGCAAGTATCCATCCATCGATTGTGCTACATGTGCATCAAAATTTACAGATATTTTGGTGAAATTTTTCTTTTTGTCATTATTCCACATCACACAAGTACGATCGTTTTAAATTTTGACACTTAAAGGTCCTGTTTGACACTCGTTCTCTTTTTTTTTTTTTCATTTCAACCACATATTCTTCAAATAAAATAATATTACACACAAATCTAAAAATTTTCATTACTTTTCAACCGCGCATTCTATCATCAATCACTATTTCAGAATTCATTTTTTTTCCCTAAAATGAGCCATTGTTTGATCCAAATTATTTTTTTCATTCAAAGGCTGAAGAGCATCACTGGTATGAAGTGGGGCTTCGGACGTAGCAAACCAAACCATTCTCCTACTCATTTTCAACCACACATTTTTTAATAAAATAATATTTTTCATTACATCAATAACTTTTCCTTCTTTTTCAATCACATATTCCCCATCACATTTTTCAAAAAATACATTTTTTTGAAAATAATGTGCACCAAACAGGGACTGAGTGTCAAATACAAGATCACGACCTCATCTATTCATAAAATAATCTATAAGTGATGTACAACGAGGACTTTCCTCCGTGAAATGTTGTAATCCCCAATTACAGCAGGGCGCACGTGCTAGGCATACGTGTACCCACCCGTGCACCTGAATCATATTTTTGATGGATGTAGTCAACGGTCAAAAAAATCATCTCATCATGCGACTGTTAATACTTTAATCAAAATCATGGCACTTACTTTTTTCCTCTTACCTTCTTTTTCTCGGTGGTCGGTCACCCAGAAAGCTGTAAACACGTAAGAAATCCATCCTAGCCGTTGATACGAAAATATAATGATTCCTCTCCGTTGATCGAGAATGCCCACACGTGCAGTCGTGTTGCAAGTTGCAAATGAATCTATTGCCAGGCACAACAGAGCACTTTGTGGGCCATCTTTATGGGCCCAAATATCTGGCCCATGTGACTGGCTTAGCTGGTCACCATGTGATTTGATTAACCGTTAAAAGAATCTTTACATCATATCTGATCATTAATTAAGTTAATCAAACTGCAAGTTGAGATTAAACAGCACGTGTGATGTTTGTAGGGAATGTTTAAAAAAATTAATTAATTGACGCATTTACCCTTGATGAATGCATAATCAGAAAGGGCATTGTAGTTATTTTGACGTGTAGTGCCCTTGTAGGGACTTCCGAAATATTTAGTTAATAATATAAAGTCATTGTCTAATAATTCATGATAGCTTATAAATTATACCTAACATAATTAATTTCACGTTTCAAATGATTACTAGCAATCTTAATCATAATTTCAAGCATTTTATGAATTCTTGATTTACTACATAACATTAATAAAAATAAACAAATACTGAATGATGTACATTTTCATGAAATATATTTCTGCGGTATATATGTAAATGATCGATTTGGTGGTTCGGTTTAGGGTTCTTTCTTGGATGGTCATTTCAGCGAGAGACGATGTGGGCTGATGACATGGTTTAAAATAAGAAATAACACCATTTTAGGGATTTGGGGGTTAATTTTTGTGAGTTTAAGGCGTGTTTGTTGGAGACTAATTTAATGACTAGCCCGTATGATTTGTTTATCTCTTCAATTTATGAATTTGATATTTGAAAAATGACGTCTAGCACTAAAATGGGCTTATAGTCAATTTTATAACAATTTTTTATGTAGCATTATGAGAAAAATGCACAAGTTGAGTTTATAAAATGGTTCGATGCACTATCTAAATGTAGCATCGTAATTTATTTTTACTCATTTTTAATTTAATGGACTTTTTACATCCTCTACTCAACTCCGGTAGAACATAAATGACAAAATTTTGGAAAAATTATTAGAAGTTTGAGACATTTTGTAGATTGGGATGAAAACCAAATGAAGTAGGGATTATTGAACCATTTCATAGGCTATGTAATCAAGCTTATCTCACAACTCAAATGTGCCGTTGATTACTTTTTTTAAAAGTATTATTGATGAATGGATTGAAAATTTCGAGGGTCAATCATAAATCAGCTTGGTAGACCAAGTTGGTGGAAATCAGGGCAATAATAAAGAGGTTCTGGTATCTGGTGACATGATCGGTGCATAAAAAAGTGATTCTATGGTATTGATGCAATAAGTGCACAAAAATTCGATCGATCATTTATTGATATTGATTTGACCAATATAAGATTTGCTATACGAATAGATGCTCCATCTTTCTCGAGGGTAAGGAAATACCAATTGTGCTTGGATTGTGAGGACGTTGTGAACTTTTCAAACCTAGGGTACCAAAATTAGCCACTGTTTGGACTCCATTTTAATTTAATACAAATTTCCCTTTATTCATTTTTAATTATATATTTTCTAATAAAATAATATTACACGTAAACTCAACTTTTTTCTTACTTTTTAATCACACATTCTTCAAAAAATTTCTATTCCAAAATACATTTTCCTCGTATCCTCATTAATGGAGGCTAAACAAGAGCTAAATTTTTTTACTGCCTTTTGGGAAGAATTTATGGACGGTTTAATTTATAAATATGTCAAAATGTGTGGTAAATAAGTATATAATACTTGTGAGTCTTTGAAATGTGTGGTTGACAATAAAATTTTAACATTTATAAATTTTGTCAAACGAACTGAAAACAGAAAGTGACTATGAGCCGAAGAGACATTGTATTGGGTGTATGATCATGAGGAGTATACTTAGGTCGCATGAAGTGTAATTCTTTAACTTTGCCATCGTCCTCATCTCTGGACCGAGTAAGTTTATTTTTTTTTTTTTACACTTTAGTTGGAGTTGGATTGATCCCCTTCGGAGCCCGTACTTCTGTTATTTTTCATTTCATTTCCAACAATACAAGACATCTAGAGTGGCTGAACTAAAAAAATAAAAAGAAAGTATGTGAAATAGCATGTAAATCACTTCACCCATAAGTGCCTTAGTTAAAAGGAGTTTCAAGTAAAATATTTTATCAAATTTAAATTGTGAAAATCAAGAAATACCTTCTCATGGGTCGAGGTTGGCTTGAAAGGGGCTCATTACCAGGCTGAGCAGTGTTTGGAGGCCCATCCTAGAAGCCCTTAGAAATATGTGAACCGGGCTTGGCTTAACTGGCTATAAAACACGGGTCAGATCAGCTAGAGGTGAAAAAGCACATTTTGTTCGTTGAGGAAATTTTGACCTCCTGGTGGTGTTAAATTTTAGTTTGGTGAACTGTGGAAACAAATATAGTCTAGGGCAGAAAGGTGAAATGGAAAAATCTTTTCCATTGGCGGCTCGATGGTGTTTCCTGGGGTTGCGGCAGATGTTGGATAACTTAGGACAGTTAGTGGACGCCCTAAATCGATAAAAACTCGCATCTCTACTTAAAATGCTAACTCACATATTGGTTCGCTCGATTTGTTCGTTCTAACACTTTCTCGAATTTATAATTGAGATATTATGTTATTTATTATCATAGTGTTATTTGACTCTTGTGATATTATCTGTGTGCTACTTATTATGATATCATCACTTGTGTCATCTGGAAAGTAATTTATATATAAATTGGTTTGAATTTGCATTTGTGAGTGGGTAAATTAGTTAAATAATTTTTTTTACGAAAAAGATTATTTTGCTACCATGGCCTCTCGTGTTGAATTGGCGTAATTTAATGGTAAGGGAGATTATTCAATTTGGAAGCAAAAAATGAAAGTTATTTTAATTCAATAAAAAGTTTTTAAAGCTATCTTGATGCATTAAAAGCTAAACTGAATGAAATTACTGAGATGGATGAAATTGCACACAGTTTGATTACGCATTAAATGTGGCGGCTGTTGTGTGTATTGTGAAATTCACTAGGGGTGTCCGTGGGTCGGTTCGGTTCGGTTATACTCGGTTTCAGAATTTTCGGGTATTTAATAGATGGACTCGTCGGGTCCAAATATAATTATGGAACCGTTCGGGTTCGGTTCTGTTCGGTTCCGTATCATAATTAAATTTTTTAACATTTACAGCAACACTACATAAATATAACTAATGACATTTCATTTGTAACTTTTACAAATTAACGTAATCAAATTCAAAAATATAAAAATAACTAGCTGTCGAATAACATTAATTCAATGCATACGAATACCAAAAAGTAGATATTAATTGAAATTGATTCTTACGGATGTGTGGGGACTTTCAATTGTTAATTCCTTTAGAAGTTTAGTAATCAAGAGAATTAGAGAATACCGAGAGGCGAAGCAGCTGACGGTGGACGCGAGATGAGGAGCATCGGCGTGAATTGATGAATTGAATCAATTGATGAATTGACGAGGGTAAATTGAGCGTTTGTCTGTATTGGGTTAAATTGGAATTGGTAATTGAATGTTGTGACTTTGAGGGTTTGTATTGGGTTGGAGTTTTTTTTGTTTGTGCCATAAAATATTTTCGACCCAATGGAGTTGATTTCTTTTTTCTTTTTTTGCTTCTTAAAATTATGAAATGATTTTATTTATTTATTTTATTTGTTAATTTATTTAGAAAAAATAAAATAATTTAATTAATTCAATAAAAAATATAAAAAAATTATTTAGTTTTGAGTTTCATTCGGTTCTTGGTCTAGAATGTAGATAGAGATTCGAGTCGTCATTAATCATTTGAGATCCTAATTGCCACGGTTCCGCTGCATCACCCGTTCGAGTCTTTAACTTATGAAAAACCGCTCGGTTCGATTCGGGTTCGATTCGAATATTTTGGACACCCCTAAATTGCACCATCATGATTGCCTTCTCTTGGAAATGGCCAATAACATCAAATCATTCAGGCATCATCATAAAGGACTTTTCGTGTTTCGCAAAAGCGGTTTAAAATAATAATGAACACCTCATAAATATCAATCCGAGGCTACTTTGTCAACAACAGACGTTCCCAACTTCATTTGTGAACTTCAGATACATTATTTGTCCTGGACGTTGGCAACAGGAACGTCTAAACAAGTAGGGTCACCTCGGAAGGTTCGAACATCTTTCCCTCAAAATATCACACGGCACCAGGAAGTCCATGCATTACATGAATAACCATACATAGACTTAGAGGACTATTGTTACTCCCCAAAATTAGAGGGTCCAGATCAGCACTCCACGTGAGCTGCCACATAAGCAATATATCCACATGGACAGCCACGAACACCTAAAAGATAAGTTGACGGAGAACCAGTTGGAAGATCTTTAGAAAATGCTAAAAGGCTAGTCGACTAGGGTTATGGCTATCCGATACTCCTTCAAAAGCCGAAGCATTGTTCGACAGGCGTCCCTTCAGCCCTGACATTAGAGGCCTACTTGAAGCACATCTACTTAAACACAAAGGCTCCTTATATCCGAAGCTCCAGGCATCTGAAGCCCTCTACCACCAAAAGCTCTTCAACAAAGACTGACCTTAATCTAGCGGAATCCGATGCTACCTGTCTGGATCTGAAAATCCTTATGAAATGACTGATGGGACGTGTAATAATACTCTGCTCGTATGTCGGCTATATTGTGTAGGGCGGCTGACCCTTTATCAAATATTAATTGTAACGAATTCATTATGATGTGAAGTTTGTGCCTACAAGATGTGGCCACGTGGATTGGATCCAACGACCACCACGCTGGCCAGTCTAGTATAAATAGCTTATCTTTGTATGAAAGAGGGGGTTGGCATCTGTATGCGTTGAGAGAAAACACGGAAGACATTCACCTTGTGACACTTTTGATAAGATTTTACATATTTAGTCCTTTACATATGAGTCAACAAATATAACAGCAAATATATCAAGATTCTAACACAAACTTGTTATCGTTCTACATCATATCTATCATTCCATGTATTCCATGAAAAATGAGAGATTGAGTACGGAAAACTGGATATTCGATGATAGTGCGAATGTCGATATAATTAAATCGCCGCGGTCCGAACATCTTTGTATCTTGCCGGAAAGTGCCTCCCGCGTCTATTCCAGTCAAACTACCGATTCCATCCCGATACAAATGCGTCGGATCCGTACTAACGTGGCAAGAGTGGGCCCGACATCTGTTGAATTCATTTTTTTGGGTCAACAGGGTGGTCCAACCATTCACTACGCTTAACCAAATACGTTCATCCATCGATTTTAGGATGACTCTCATTCTAACTTTCCAATATGCATAATTACTGGCGGGATAGACAATGAACTACCCATCTTGGAAAACTAGGGTTAGGAATCAAATTTGGACTCTAATACCACTTGAAATTATTAGTTCAACCCTAAAATCACCTAATAGGTGAATAACACAAACTTAAAATTATCAAGTAAAAGTAACAAGTTACTTCTTAATTGTTCTAGTTGTTTAGTTAATCAAGTCAAATTATCATATGTTGAATTGCCGTAATAATTAATAAAAGAAGTAAATAGCACAAGATTTGACGACGGAGAAAACTCTTAATTGGGTAAAAACTTCGAACCAAGCTAGTAGTTTCTACTATAGACAATAAGAAATTACAATATGATCCAACCTAGAAAACTCACTAGTGTCGCTGATCTAATTCCTACAATCTCCAAGACCCGCTAGAATATGCTTAACTCACACATGCTCACAATCTTCTGAAATTGTCTATCTCGTGTGGATCATCAAGAACTCCTCGTTCTTGTACTCTTCATGTGCTTCTAGTCCAACCTTCCTAAAATTTCAGCAATCTCTAAAGGCTATTGAAAAGTACATTCCTAATGATATCTAGGAAATGAGTGTTTTGGATTATATGAAATTGATGCTTTTTTCCCAACCTTGTGGTTTATTGATCTCAAGAATTAAAAAGTTAATCTAAATTGTTGAATGTGTTTTTGGATATTGGAATGATTTTATGAAGATGTAAATAATGATCAACCCCCCAAAAATGTACTGGGCATTAGGTATTGATAATAGGAGGAGTTTAGATAGTATATGATAGAGAAAACTCTTGAAAAATGCAAACTAGGATTTCTCAAACAACATCGTAGCTCGAGCGCTAGGGCATTGACAGGCGAGCGAGAGGCGGGAGACAACGATTCTGTTTTGAACGCTCGAGCATCAGTTATGCGACATGCTAGCGTAAATTCGGCGATTCTTTCTTCTTGTTCCATTCTCGAACTCAAATACTTCCAATTCATCTATACAACCCTCCAAAAGATTTCTTGACTTTTACAACTCTTTTATAACAATCATATTATTTTACAATAATCATTTTGTTTAAAGAATTGTCAATATCTAAAAACCTAACAATTCTAAAATTGTAAAACAAGAAGTGATATATATTTTGGATTCATCATTGTTCAACAACTGTAGTCACTTTAATTTTATGAAAAATGTGCACAATTTCCATAGAAATATGAATATGTTTGACACACCGGAAGCTCACTAAGATGTAGAAACTATTGGTAGCATACTCAATCAAATGGGTGATTTTCTTCCCAACTACGGATCCCGTACTATCCCATAAACCTAAAATCCATTCCCCCAATTGTTACAAGAATTACCATTTAGTTATTTAGTCATTGTTTGGATTTTTTTTTAAAAAAAAAAATTAGATTTTTAGCTGATTTTGATAAAAATTATAAAATGTTTGATTGAAAAGATAAAAGTTATGGATCCTATAAGATAT